>JBAMHX010000011.1:19199892-19226575 GCA_037177515.1 Pseudomugil tenellus
TACATACATATTAAGGCTGTTTTGATGTGCATGTGTGTGCAAACAAAATGCCAAGCAGGACATACCATTTACATTGATCTTAAAGAATAAAAAAACTACTGGCAAAAAAAAAAAAAAAATAATCCTACTGATCTCAGTCCCATATTAGCCCTTTCATGCATGCATCACTATTTTTTAACTCTTTATTTATTTTTCCAATTGAAGTATTTTACCTCTCCACACCCATGCAATGGTTCTTTTTTAATTTAACAATATTTTACTTAATATTTATTTGATCTATTTTAATGTATTCTATAATAAAATATTTCTAAAATAATATTTTATCATAATGGTAAGAGGCAGATCTTCAATACAAATGTAGCTGTATCATTTGATTTTCCTATTTATCATTAAGGGAAACTTATTTCAAGTTAATTTGTATAATATATGCATTTATTCTTTAGTGAGTGGTAGTGCATTGGATGACTCATTGATTTCAACTAAAATTAGTCATTTATATACATACCACTCTCATTTATTAATATGTAAGAAAAAAGCTTTTAAACGGGTGTCTACTAGAGTGAGCACTATGCATGAAAGGGTTAAAGTTAGTAACAGAACAATTACAATGGTTTGTTTGGAGGAACTGGCGGGAGAACATGGCATCAACGTTTAGCTTTGAGAAGTTACATCTGAATAAACTGAAAATTGTCTTTCTGGACAGATGAGACCAAAATGGAGATGTTTGGCCACATTTGGTAAAAAGAAATCAATCATAAACTGCTTTGCTTTCTGAGGTTTTTTAGAGTCAAATGTGAAATATGTGTCTGACAGCTTAAATTCATCTTAAACTTCATTGCAAATGCTTGTAAAGAAAAGTGGGCCATATCAAAGAGATATGAGAGACTGATAATATCTTTAAAAATGTTTTTGCAGCTAAAGTGGCTTGTAAATCACAGGCTTATTTAGTTTTTCCACTTGCTGTCTTATCAATGTTGAGGCTATATCTATCTCATTTTAACACTTGATAAGAACCAAGAATATTTTTTATGGCCCAAAAACATTTCTTTTTCACATGACTTCCAAGTTAAAAAAGAAAACACCAACAATAAATTCTTACTTAAAATCTCTTTATACTATGGTCCGGGTTAATACTTGATTCTGATTAGCTGAAGGGTCTCCTTTAAAAAGGGACACCTATAAAAAATGTTCTTGTCAGATTGCCTCGTTGTTATAAATTATTGCATTGGCTCAAACACTATTTGCAAACCTTGGCAATAGGAACTCAGATCAGAACATATATTTATATATGTTATTTCAGCTGCAGCTTCTGTAGCCAGAGCCAGTTACCTTGGCAACAGGTTGCAATGAAAGAGGTTAAATAGTCCACTCAGCGGTTTCTTGCAAAAACGTACAATTTTAACAATTTCGATAACTGATTTAATATTTATTTCTTTACTAAGTGACCACTGTATAAGTGGGATAATGCCCTTTAAGGTGTCCATTATCAGAAATTATTCGAGGATACGGAGGGATTATCAAGCATTTTCCCTTCGTTACTACACAAACGCAAATTTTTACAAATGCCATACTGGATTAATTCAATTTACATTGATGCAATAGGTGAAATCAATATTACAAACTGTTCACGCAAAAAGCTTCTTTAAGTTAATGTGAATGTTGAACTAAAGATATGCATTTATGGATGTATAGTGTGTTAGATTTGTAGTTTGCTTTCCTGCCTACAGATGGAAATTGGCAAGAAGGATATAACCTGGCACAGAGCATTTTTACCCTATGTATAATGTTTTTGTATATGGACAAATAAACTAAATAAGTAACTGTTGGTCTTTTTTCTGTCTGTGTCTATAATAAAGAGAAATGCATTTTAAACAATGTATAGTGACAGCATAGCTCCAGGAAAGGTATCTACTCTTTCTAGAAGCCTGAAGTAGTTAGTGAAATATCTGAATACATGTATGAACTTGTCCTAGAGAGTCCAGGAGAGGAAAGCTGAAAGAGCAAGAAGCATGTTGTAGTATTGTCTCACAAAGAGTCACATATTCCTACAGCAAATAAACAAGGCATATGTTGTCGGAAGCAACGGCTAGCGCTCCTAATCCTCCAATTTCCCAATCCTCGAATAGACACAATGCAATAAAGACGCACATGTTCAGTTACAAAGCTCTAAGTGGTGTTGAAACTTTGAACCAGCCCGGTATGGCATCAGGAAAGGATGCATCCTGAGGTCATGACCTTTTATTTGCACTTGATTTGAGGTCAATGAGAGAAATATTTCCAGAGATATAGCCAAAAATCATGTTTTTCATGCATAAAGTGCCACCTGATGGGGAAGCCATAAATCGGATAATCGTGAAATTTGATACATATCGGGACATGTATACTGAGTATCAATACCCAATTCTAAATTGTTCCAGAGATATAAGCAAAAGTGGGTTTTCTGTGCATAAAGCGCCACCTAGTGAGAAAACCATAAATCCCAAAATGGTGAAATTCGATTGAGATCGTCCCCTTGGGGACCTAAACAGGTACACCGAGTTTCAAATTCCAATTGTGAAAACTGTTTGAGTTATCGCGCTCAAACAAGGATAGGCGGTCTTGTGATGAAACCACTATATACCCGACACTCCGCATTTGGGCATATAATTATAAATACTCTATGGGTAGAGTGATATATCAACATGGGGCTGCCCATAGATTGTAGAGGCTGCCTGAAAGATGGACCATGTCAGAGAGGACTGCAGTAATATGTGAACTATGAATGTGAGCATGCCAGTTGGCAAATAATAAAAAAAACAGGTATAATTTTCTTCCAAGGGAAGAAACTGTCACACGGCAAGCAGAAATAGTGGTCTTGGTTCCTTGCGGAGCCATATTTAACAGAATAACAGATTGGGAGGAAGGTTGTAGACCAAATGCAGGAGGCTTTAGAATAGTCTTACAGCATCGTGTCGAGTATCAGAGAAGAGAGGGATGCTGGGTGCGGTATTCCACAACGGGCCAGGCGTGCCGTCTGTCTTAGCTCTTAAGCCAGCCGGTGAGGCTGAAAGTAACATCTCCCTGCAGAGTTTCTATTTGCAACAGCTGAAGGTCATTATCCACTGCCAAGGTTGGAAGAATGCTCGGACTAGTGGCGCCAACCCAATATTTTAAACACATTTCTCCAGTGAGCAATCACTGGGACAGCATGAAAAAGACAGCCAGATTCATAATTGACCCAGCCTCAAACCAAACATCTCCATCATCTGCACATACACTGTGATGCAGGGTGGGAAAGACAACACAGACATTTGAGATAAAGAAAGATCTGCTGTGGTTAAAAACATAGAAAACTGCTTTTCCAGCACTTTAACTGATGCAGCGCTCTGTTCTGACAGTAATGGGACACCCTCTGTCAAATAGGAACTTTAAGAATGCCTGAAAGGTCGACGTGTATATCCCTTCCAGGGTTTTTACATGATCAACAGCAGGAAATTCTGATTCCCAGAGCTGAATCCGCACATTCTTCCCCTGTTCCTTATATATACACACTCATTTTCTGAGCTATAGATACACCATGAACATTAAATCCCTTTCAGGAAATCCTAGAATTTTACTACCGTTCATCAGAACCACTCGCCTGCCGACCATCAGCTCTTTTCACTTCAACACATTTACTGTTAGAACACTGCTGTCTAAAAGGTGTGACGTCTTTCTGTGCATCTTTTCTCACTTCTGCAAACTCAAACCGTTTCTCTAACTGGTTTCCTTCTGCATGACTGTCTATTTAATCAGAAATTAACACTAAAGCACAGAAATATCTGTCAGGGGGCACTCTGCATATCAGCTGCAATGAAAAGTCATCTTTTTCTATGTTACTGCATTCTGCTGAACAATGTTAAAGCATTTTAATTAAACATATTTGAACTGCCGATATGTGCCAAAGACACAAGTGTCCCTAAATAAAATTGATACATGATTTGCCGTTGCTCTCACACTCACCACATCTCAACCAATTTCAACCTCAAAACACAAATTACTGATGATGTGATGATGATTCTCCATAATTTTGTTTAAATTAACTGGTGCCTCAAATAAAAGAGACTTACTTGGTCATATCACAGCACATACAAACTCATGTGAAGCACATCAGGGAGTTGTCACAGTAAATTTATTACATCCACAATGGCATGAATTCAGATTTCAAAACTCTCCTTAATTTCTATTCAGGCATGCAATGTATGACACTTCCCATTGTGTGTCCCTGGCTTGCGAAGATTGTATTTCATCACACTATTACAGAGAAATTGTTCTTTTAAACAAACATGGACATGAAAAGTCTGTTTCTCATTCTTGCCTTTGACGTTGCCTTGCATAATAGCACACCAATTTCATGCAACGACCGGTGGCAGCTGCGGGCTTAAACTGTGACACTTCCTTCTGTGTGTCAAAGCGTCACACTCACATGGCAGGAGACGTACAGTTGTCAGTAAACATCTCAAATCCCAAGCTAAGGCTAACTTTATAGATAGGTTTACCCCTAACCATGCGTCATTAGCGGAAAGAACCACTGCGTACATCATTGTGGCGGACTGTGACATTAAAACCTGTCAACAGAGGGGCAGAATGATGAATTAACTTCTCTCAAAGAAATGTCTGAACAGTTCCACAGAGTGTCTTTAAAACTCTCCATACATTCATTTTTACCTCCCTTTATTGAATTTCCCCACCCTCTCTCGAGGGCACATGAATAACAGTTCCAGTGTAGTGTGTAGTGGAACTGAACTGATAGCTGTGGGCGGAGTGAAGAGCATCATTCAAGGTTTACTACATCTTGATTGCGCAACTGCAAGCAAAATCTACCGCTGTGGAATTAAACTGACATACTGTTGAAAAGTCTGAATATGTCATTCTTTTTTACTTACCAGGAAGTTACCAGTCAGATTTTTATAAAATCTACTAAAGTAATATAATTTTTACTTTTAACTGATAAAATTATTTTTCACTTATTAGAAAGTTTTATCATTTATTGCACAACTTTCAGTATATGCCTTTTCTTCAAAGATACATTTTATGACTCGAACATGGAAATTCACTTTAAAAAGCTATATTTATACTAGTGGACAAGCTCAGCAGTTTTACATGTGCATACAAAGAGTTAAACTGCTACACATGTCCAAAGCAAACAAAAAGACGAACAAACAGTTTGAACTGTGCATGCTGGCATTAGCAGTGAATCTATTGCAAGCTTTTCTTGCTCACCTTACGACCTGGTGTTGCAAATGTCAGTCAACTAGAGCAAAATAGATGTGTAGCTTCCTCCATCCATATTGTTCTTTGCAAACTTCCTTAAATGTATTTCCTTAACGTTTGCTCTTTGTAGACTTGATTAGCAGCTCTGAACCTAGACAGTCATACATATACCTACTACCAAAACATCAGCAAATATTGAATTACACTGAAATTTTGGTAAAGCCTAACTGTTTTAAGTATGCTTGAAAGGTTGTGCTTATAGCTTCCTGTAAACTACAGATGACATTAATGCAGTGACACTCCCCTGTTCAAGCTTTAACAGGCCAGCTGCTCACATACCTTAATACACAACAGGACAGTTGCATCAAGCAGTTTTCAGAAAGCTGAATAACACTCTGACTCACAATCAAATACACAGGATTTATTATCTTCCTCCGAGCACGTTTCATTAAAATAACGATGACTTCTCACCTTCCCAGCTCTACTCCAAATTCATAGAAATCGTCCACATTCTGTTGCTTGAATACTGCCATGCTTGGTGTCCTCATTGATGAAGCTGTCACTTTGACACGCACCACTGATGTGTCTCTCCAGGGGTTGTCTTTCTTTACTCCACAGGTCCAACCCTGCTGATACAAAAAAAAAAAAAAAAAAAAAAAAAGAAAAGAAAAAAAAGAGTTCCTGTTGGTTTGTGACTGAAGGTATGAGAATTTTTACCACATGTTCCAGCTTGTTGGTTCGCCAATCCATCACTGAACTGCACCTACTTTCACCTGGTTGAGAAACCTCTGCGTTTTGCTTCTTACTAACGAACAAAACTGTGTCAAGCTGGGCCGTAGACCACAATAATTGTGATTATAGCAGGATTAGAGATAAAATAGAAAAGTGCATTTCTGGGTATGTAGGGCAGGGCTCTGTTGTGAAACTTTTTTTTCCTCACAAAGAGACTCAGCTGGCAGGAACACAGATACTGATGAATGTTTGAACATGACCTCTATTGCCACCATGAATGAGAATTCAAAGACATAGTGGGAAATATAACTACCGTAAGGGTTAATCATGTCTACATGCAATAATAGACGCAAAAAGGATGAGGGGAAAAAAAAAGTTTGTCACCAAATGAAAATACCACAAACTTCCTTTCTTGCTTTTTTTCTGAGTTTCACACAAGAGGCCCCACAAGCTGAAGTCAATATCATGTCTTACCTTCTGTCAGATGATGAAGAGCAGATGATAAACTTGTATTATCTCCCACATCTCCTACAGCTGCTGCAGCTGAGTAAAGAATCTGCTCCTTTAGAGTCACTGTTGTTCTCTGTCACCAGCCCGGAGGAACCATCAGCTTTTGTGTTTGCAGAAGTCCCTCCCCCTCATGGCTTTGTTATGAAAGTGCAACATGCAGCCGTGAGGCAGGCTAAGATTAGAAAAGATCACAAATGTTTAGCTGTTTAGTCTGAGTATGAGTTTAAGGAACTGTGAATTTGCTAAAGCATGAAGGAGAGTTTTAAGCTACTTTCAAACACATTCAAAAGCACAACAGGTTCTGGCATTTATTTATTGAAGTTTAACTGTTTTTTTTTTGTTTTTTTTTTTTACAAAAACTGAGTGGTATACACTTAAAAATACAAGCCTTTAATCTTAATGACTAAATAAAACTGAAGTACAATAAACATGAGGACAGATTAAGACACAAAAAGTGAAGTGCTTGATAATATTGTAAATTCATGTTGCCACATTTGTGCAATACAATTCTGTGAAAAGCATGAAAAAGATGAAAAGCAAAAGAAACAAATACCATTTGCAACATAGCTTATTTGTTGTAAAGATAAGACTATTTGAAAACTGATTTAATTCATCCAAACCAGCCTTAAAGAAAAGATATGTATTGAGTAGACAATGTAATGTACAACTGAGTATGTCTGACATCTAGCGTGGACGTGAGGAAATGTTTTATCCTAAACTATGGACATTTTCAAGAGAGACCTGCTCCCCTGAATAAAGTGAACATATTTCTAAATGTACATGTCTGTTTCATTTTTAATTCACAGGTTAGGATAATTCAAGAAAAGTTGAAAGACACAAAAGGACGTGGACTCAGTAAACAGCATGAAGGGTATAAAGAAAGGAAGCTGTAAACAATCAAAGCAGAATCTTGGTGAGAAAAACTTGCTCAAACTTCTCAAATACAATCGCAATCATCCAACTTTTCACAGGATGCTGATGTGTCTGGTTAGCAACTTATACTGGTAAGGAATGGAAATAAGATTTTTATATTCTCAGCGTTGAACAAAAGGCTTGATAATAAACCAAAATAAAGTTAATGACTGACTATGTAGCTATTTCAGAACAGCTATAATGGCACCATAAGGGGTGGTACCGGTGAACTTGTGTAAACACCTGACAAAAGCTATGCTGCCATCGTGAGGACAAAGAATGCAACAGCATTTTTGTTTAGACCTAGATGACAAACTTCCAGCTTTAAACACCAGAAAACACCAAACGATCCATGTGAACATTGAGAAATCCCAATAAAGTAAAACAATTGAAACCATTGTGCAAAGCAGGGCAGTTCAAGCTCAATGCAATTACAGAGATCTTTCCAGATGACTCACACTTTATGACCAAGTTATAGGAAGGAATTCACTTACATGTTGCTTTAAAGTTTAAAACAATATCGCTGTCATATAATACATCTGTGCTCAAGTCCAGTCCTTGAGATCTACTATCCTGCGGCTTTTAGATACAACCTTTCTACCTGAATAAAGTAGCTGAATTTGCTCATGCACATGTCCTCCAGCTCTACAGAATCCTGCTAGAGAGCTATTCACTTGACTCGGGTGGGCTGGAGACGGGCTCCATCTGAAAGCTGCAAGATGGTAGATCTGTTGGACCAGGCTTAAGCACCCCGGATCTAATATAAATACAAAACAGCGAGAATGTTTGGACAAATATAGGTGATTAAACTGCTCCTTACGTTACTTGTATCAACCACAAAAGAGCCATAGCTAATAAGCTGGCTCACAATATTGGCATGATAATTAAATTCCACTTGGAAAATTTAAAATGAAAAACTATGTCGAAATACAAATTACATTCACTTTTTATGCAGCTCATAGTAGAACTAGTAATATGTATTTTTTAAGTGGGGAATTGAGTGGGTATTTTTTCAGCAGCAATGATATAAGTGCATCTGACATTGATTGGACATTTAGCAAACATAAATGCAGTAAAAAAAAATGAAGAAATTTAAAAAGAAAATGGGGGCAAAATGAAGAAAAAGACTTAATTTTGCCAACAAATGTAAAAAAAAATATGATTAAAAAAAAATTTCCTTCAATAGGCAGAAAAAGTCACAGCCACGTTTAAAAATACTGAATCCGACAGCAAGTGTGAAGCTTTGCATTGAAGAAAAGTACACGTTTGGCCAAGACATAAACAAAAGACATACAGAAAAATAAAAAATTATCTATATATATGCATATATAAAAATGGCAGCAACACTGATGCGATGTTTTGGTCCTTTGATTTGATTTCACTCAGTTCATCCAAGAAGAGACAAACTTCCGCCTCTGAATGAGGAAAACAAAACAGCTGCAATGCATCACTCGCCTGTAAAGCTGATCTCTTTGTCTCAAGGTCTTTTTTTTCTTAAGAAAAGCAGTTTGGAAAAAAACTCTTGCTTGAGGTCAGTTGTCCTCTTCATCATCACTGATGAAGCTCCGTCTCTCCTGAGTGGTCTCCCTCTCCCTGAGGAAGGTCTGTCTGATGGCCTCCAGCTCTGTCAGCTCCAGACGAACTTTCTCCAGGTGAAAGGAGCGGCGGTTCTGGATCTGTCTCATGGGGAATGGGTTCATGTCCACAAAGGCGATGCTCATCAACTTCCTGGTAAGTAAAAAAAAGAATAATACATTATGTTTTTGTTCCATTATATTTGTCTTTCTATACAAAATTAATTTCATATTGTTATTAGATTGATCCAAAGCTTAGGGTTCAGACGGAGATGAGGGACATGAGTAGGATGCTATCAACAACTGCCATCTCAAAATTATTTAAGATTTTATACACAACAACAGCATTTTAAGCAGGTCTGTGTTATTCTCTTGTAACTTGCGAGGTTGAATTATCACCGCATTGCATTAAAGTACTGATGCATTTATACAATAATTTAGGCTCAAAGTGCCGCTGGGCTTAAAAAAGCTGCTGCATCGTGTGTATGTGTTGTAACTGGTGACTGAAAAGATTCAGTTTTTGTCCTTGAACTAATAATTTTATCTTACAACACTACAGATGACTTGTTTTTGCTTCTTTGTATAAGTCAGCCAAACAACAGGACATCTTATCTGATATTTAAGGGTTTTTACTTCTTTCTTATTGACATGGATATGATTAGAGGGAAAATGGCTGCAAAACACACTTCATGCTCTGTCTGTACCTTGAATCCAGGATGGTCTGTGTGAAGCATCTAAGATATTTGAAGATGGCTGTGGAGTCATGCAACTTCAAAATTTCTTCTTCTTTGTACTTGAAGAGGGCAAGAGCGAACCGAAATATGATCTGCGGAAAAGAAATAATAGGGGCTGTGAAATCTATGTCATGACTCTTGCCATCGTTATGTAAATGCAACATTCTTCTAAGGTCATTTTGTTTGGAAGCATGTTTGAGAGAGTTCACTTCTCATCCATGAAATGAGGCAAAAATAACTTCCTAAGTTTCTACATATTTGAAAGATAAAAAAAAATCTGGCCCCTAAATTTACTGTTATGATTGTCAGTCAGTCTTTAAATGACAACCTTAAATTCTGCAAGCTAACAACTCCAGAGAGTAGACATTCCTATAAACAGAATCTAAGAAACATGTTGGAGTTTATAAAAATAAAAAAAGGCTTCATATTTCCTCCAGGAAGTGGTTGTGACAGAAGTTTAAAAAAAGAAGTAAATTAAGTACACAAAAGTGGCCACAAATGAATGTTACCAAGTCTCCATAATAAGCATAAAGTGCTTTTTAACGTGATGTTAAGTCAATGTTGTTCTCATATACATGCAGCTAAAATTCTGCTACTTCCATTTACATTTTAAATACTCATTTTTGCACATTTTGCAACAGAAGGTCAGTCCACACAATCATCACTTTGACGGGAGAAAGGAGCAAATCCCAAGATGCAAAGGTTTAGGAATTGCAGGTGGTACAGCTGTTTAAACAACATCTGCCAAGCCCAGCATCAGAAATAAATAATGACTCAGTGCAAGTAAAACTGTAGGACAAAATTAAAAAGCCTCTCATATCACCTTAAAATCAGGAATCAAATTAAATTCAATTTGGTGTTTGGCTAGTAGAAACCCACTATATTTCACACACTGATCACACACAGAAACATTTAAATCTAATGTCTAAACTTAAAAACAAAGATGTAATGTTGACAAAATGTAGGTGTGAAATCCAGCTAATGTAAAATAAACTGGTGTGAAAAACTGAAGTTTGCTTTGGTGTAAAAAGATTTTAATTTGGTTTGAAAAGAAAAGCGAAGTAACGCAAAAATAAAAAGCAGAAGTGCCATCATGAACATCAGTCACAGTTTTCACACCAAGTATTAATGGATTTTTAAGTCTTTTAGAAATGAATACTCTTTTTGTACCTTTGGTCCCTCAAACAGGAATGCATCCCAGATCTTGAAGAGGATGTCGCTCACCACGCTGTCCACAAACACCACCAAGAACCAGTTGAATGTGATGAGGGAGAAATCGACTTTGTGCTGCTCAAAGTGGGCATGAAGTCGTGGGAGCTTCTCGTTCATCAGGTCCCTGAAAACACGCTGGTCAACCTGCAGGAAAACAGCCAGAACATATTTGGATTTTTATAGCAACACTATGTCAAATTCAGACGTGATCAGGAAAGAAAAACAGTGCAGATCATTGTGTTGCATTCCTATGGCTGTCGCTCATGAGCCGTAACCTTTGTCATATGATTGTGACATCAGCAGAGAAAGTGCAAATAGCTAAAGGAGAGCAGGCAATGTTACCCTCTTTCTGCTATGTTGTTTACCTGAGAGCCAAGCAGAGTCTTGGTGTAATAGTCTCTAGGCATGAAGACCTCCACTATGGCTATAAGGGCCCAAAAGGCATCCTCTTGGTCTAAATAGAGCAAGGCGATTGCTGCTAGTCTGAAAAATTGACAATCAATAGTTATGGCTACAAGGCAAAGCAGAGAAAATGTGGGTAGATACAACACCTGTACCTGTTCAGTCCCTGACAGTAGCCGATATCTGGATTCCTCCAGGAAAAAGCCAGCAAGACGTTCCTGAGTTTCTGGATGCCTACAGCATCCGGGGAGGCGTAGTGCTTGTTGTTGGGTAAAGTGCGCAGCAGATCCAGCTCAATCTGCTTCGAAGCCGGGTTGGGCTTTTCCCTCGCCACATTAATTAAGGTCTCATAATAATCTGGTGCCAAGGGGTCCCGGAATTTTTTAACATGGAAGGAAACGCACGCATGCCACACCTTGGAGCGGTGCTCGTGAGGCACACCGCAGCGAATCAGAACCTTGAGCTCAGGCGAACAAACCAGGTCTCTGTTCATAGTGCCGGCGAGAAAGTTCTCCCACTTGACCCCGATGGACACCTCCTGATCTGTCATGGAAAGGGACCTCAGTTCCAGTGCTCTCACTTTCGCAACCAGCACCTCCTCCTCTTCTTCCTCCTCGGGCAACGTCTTGAAGCCATAAATATCATACTCACTAAAGAAAAAAAATAACAAAAAACATTAGGACAGATACTTTTCAATCAGCACCTTTATATCCCCAAACACGGAGTGTCTGGGATATTATGGTTTCGCTCCAACCGCCGTCACCGGATATCCTTTGTGTGGGGGCAATTACTCAGACAATTTTTACATTTTGATACTCAGTATACCTGTTAAGGTCTCCAAGGTGAATTTCACAATATTTGGAGTCATGGTTCCCCACCAGGTGATGCTTTACGCAAAAAAAAAAGAAAAAAAAATCTGATTCTCGGCTTTATCTCTGGAACTATTTGTCTAACTGACCTTAAATCAAGTGCAAATGAAAGGTCATGACCTCAGGAACGACCTGTATCGAGTTTCAGTTTTTTAATTTATGGTTTCTCCACCAGGTGGCGCTTTAAGCATGAAATAAAAGCATTTTTTTGGTTAAATCTCTGGAATTATTTCTCTCACTGACCTCAAATCCAGTGCAAATAAAAGTCATTACCTCAGGATGCATCCTGTCCTGACATCATACTGGGTTGGTTCAAAGTTTCCACACCAGATGGAGCTTTGTGACTGGACATGTGTGTCTTTATATTATTATATTGTGTCTATTTGTGGATTGGGAAATTGGAGGATTGGGGGCGTTTGGGGATATAACCCTAGCCATCACTTCCCATGGCATACGACTTGTTTTTACATTGCTGTGAACTTTACAGAACATCTAACAATAAATGTTTGCTGACATGAGTCTGAGCTTGTTCTATAGTGAAAGCAAACGGCAACAAAAATACCGAGTAGAAGACCAAGTTCTTCCAGTTAAAAAAAAAAAAAAAAAGAAAAACCTGCGAGCAGCTTTTAATTAAAGCCAAACAGGTTTTGTAGCTGCCTTACATTTAAATCTGTCAGAACTATTAAAGCAACATTAACGCCATCTCATCTACATTTTCATTTCTTTATTTGGATATATATCTTCGAATAAAAGCTGCGCTTAAAATGAAAAAAAAAAGAATGTGTTCTGACATCATCTTACAAAACTCATCAGGAAGAAACTGGTAAGCATCTACTCCCAGCTTACTCCGACGCACCTGACAGTACTGGGTTTAAAGATGGGGTGTTCATGCTGGTCAGGGCTCTCTGCCTGTAATGCGTCTGCCAGTAACCTGGAAATGACGTCATGGGTAGGGTTCTGCTCTGAAGATGAACACACAGGGCTCTTCATCTCTTGAAGAAGCACTAAATACTTACTCTCCACCTGACACAGCTTGGCCTCCAGAGCCGTGCACTGAAACAAGGAAAAAGGTGCAACATACTTTTAGGTTTATGAAGCAACGGTTACAGTTAATACCAGACTTTCCACAAGGCTATTTATTCTTCTTGTCTCTAATTAAAAAAAACACCGGCATACCTTTGCTTCTAAAGCCTTTTCTCTGCTTTCTGCATTTCTGTGCAACACCGTCAGCTCCAAGATCTCTTTGTTCAGAAACTTGTTTTGGGATTTGTAACCTTGAAGATTGTCCTATAAGGTGTAAAAAAAGAATATTCCACATAATTGATCTTCTGCTTGACCATCTTTTAAAACTACAGACCTGCTGCAAGCGTTTCAGTACCTTGAGGACGACCAGCTCCTGTTGCTCTTTATGGGGAGGTGGTGAACTGGCCTCAGCCTGAGTTCTGCTCTGTTCCGAGCTCTCCTGCGACAGCTTCATGATGACTTGATCCTTAGCCTGGATGGTCTCCATCAGCATTCCCAACTGGTCATTCATGTCCCCCACCTTGATTTTCAGCCCCTTCAGCTCTTGCTGCAGGCTCTCCTTCTCCAGGGAGAGACGCTCCATGTGGCCACTCAAGGCCTGAATCTGTCTATCCCTTTCCTGAAGCAGCGCCTCCAGCTTACCGGCTTCTTCTTGGTTTAGGATGAACGTCTGAGTCTTCTCTGAGGCTGCAGATGAATCTGGAGCTGGACGGCGCACTGTGGGTCTCTCACACTGTGAGGTTCTTAGAGTCTGCTGGAGCAGTCTCACCAGCTCCTAAAGGGGAAAAAACATTAAGGAGGATGACATTCATGGTTTAAAAAGTTTTTTTTTTTTTCCACAGGATTTCTTTAACACTTTTTGGATTACAAATGTGACGTATCACCCAAAAGGAGTGTATGGTAAGCGGCTACATGTACACAGTAATACTGTGATACATCCCCAGTTTAATGCAACACCACCAAGTAAACTGACACTTATTGCATTAACGTCAATATGGACGACGATACAACAGAAAAAAATAAGGGTGGTGGTTCGTTTCACACTGCTGGTTTGAGCTTCAGCTAGGGGGGTGGGATCTAACGTTTTATCTCTCACTCTTAAAACAAACAAGAGACACAGCTGCATGAATAATCATTGACTGTTTCCTGTGAGAGCATCACAAAATACATTTAATCAGTCACTCAGTTCAAGATCACAACCTGAGGCTTGAGCTGAATAAAGTAAAATAAAAATACTCATTTGGTGACATTTTCATAACAAAAACATGGACCACTCTATCAAACACAGTGTGTTTTGCTGCGCGAGCAAACCTCAACATAAAACAAAAAAGGTATGTAAAAGATATGTAACTGGACCTTCTGACTGGCCAGCTCTTCTCTGAGCTGGACTTGCTCCTGCCGCATTTGGTTCAGCTCTTCCTGTTGGCTCTGAAGGCGAAGCTGCACGTCCAGAGGTTTACTGCCATTACATTCCACCGTCGGACTCTCCGAACCCCGTGTGTCTGCATTGCGTCCAAACCTCCCTGATCCCAGTAAAGGTTTCTTGGCCCGCGAGGTGTTGCGCCCAAAATCAAAGGGGAAAGCGGATCCAAAGGAATCTGCCAGAGAAGAATTGCTCACATGATCCTAAGGTGGAACGCAAGCGGTCGCATAAACTCTGGCCAGAGAGGCAATGGAGAGCGGACTTACGTCTGTGCGCACACGGATGTTTCTGTTCGGGGAAGTCTTTAGATGGAGCATCAACCATCTCCCAGTCCTCCGAGCTGCTGTTGCTGTGGGTGTAAAACACACTCCGTCTATTCTCTCCTCCTCTGCCCTGCCGCAGATAAGACATAGAGTTCCTGAAAGAGAGATGAAACTCATTCACAACCACAAACATAACACTCTGCAATTCAATAAACAGAGGTTGCTGCAACTACAGCTGCAGGAAAGACACAAAAAAGCACACAAATGCAGCAAAATTTATGAATTATTAATCTTGTTTCCAGTAATAAAAACGTTTAGCTGCTGATTAAAATGTGCATTTGATTAAAACACAATCATGACCAAACCATCTGCCAGGTTTGTCATCATTTCAACACAATAATGTAATAATGTGAAATTCTCTGAGTGACTATTTTATGAATAACAGAGAGGAAGACACTAAATCAAGAACTAGGGATGGTGAAAGGACCCATGCTGCGTCACCTCATCACGTCAGCATGTCCACACACTGAGTCTGTCTGTCTCAACATTAGGACGGACCATGTACGCCTGTGCAAGAGGATGGTGGGACACACACTGTTCAATGCAAGAAGCCTGAACACAGCTCAGTGTCGCTGTGAATCTCTCCTGAATCCTGATTCTTACTTGGTCTTGTTTCTCAGTTGCTTTGCAGAAGTGTTGGGATTTTTATGTAAAGAAAAAGATGACAAATGAGCAGATATTGTATGCGACTGTCCTCCTCACGATTTGCTACAGTGAATGGCACATCGTGATTGTTCAGATGGGAAATAAACACAAAACTCCACGTCCAAATTTCAGCATCTAAGTGTGTCACATCAGATGGGCTGCACACGCAAAAAGGGGAACCAGATGGCTACATAGTAGACCAGCCTCTAATCTAAGAATGTATCCACTTCCTCTCTCTGTAGTCAGCTTTTAGGAAGAATCAAAAGGTATATTTTTCCCCTCGATCAAGCTCCGCTACGCCACAAAGCAGACAAACTACCTTTACTTGTTTGGCAGGTGCTCAATTACCTTTTTATGAATAAACACTGCAGGTACAAACTGACTTCAGAAAGCTTTCCTTGTGCGTGTGGTTTTACCTGATCTCTGTACCAAAGTTTTTAAGGGAGAAGTTCAGGGGGCTGGTGGAACCAGGAGAAGGTCCCTTGGCAGACTGGATCCCCACCAATCCTTCAATACCCGTGTGTGTATCCACAGCAAAGTCGCTCCGGACCTTCTCCATGCTTTCACTTGGCTTCTCGAACGGGAATGCATCTGAATAATGACAAAGAGTGCAATATAATTAAATAATTACAATGAGAATAAATAAAACTCCAATCACAACAACCGTTATGCAAGAGCTCCCTTCTGTTTGGTATCTGGAAGGAAATTAAATCATTGTGACCATGAATGAATTCCTGTGTAAAGTGAAGCAACGGTTTGGGTGACGAATGCAGACACAGCAGGGAGGATCTCTCTGCTTAAGAAAAAAACTGCGTTTTAAATGTCTGGTGGGATTTCTGAAACCAAAGACTATTTTCCACCTACATTAAAATGAGCTCAGATAGTAAAATAAAAAAGGACAAAACTGCTTTAAATTCAGGCTGTCATATTAGAGAGATGAAACCAATGACTTCCAAAACGATAAAACCTTTAAGCTATAAAAAAAAGCTCAGTTACTTTAATGAGCCACGTTTAACTTGTGTCTTAATTATAGACAAGTCACATTTATTTTTACAGTCAGATAAGCTTGAACTGCAGAGTGAAGGAAAGCTTACACGGGTTAATCTTTCACCTAAAAGTAGCAACATTAAGGCAGCTGCGAGGAGAATTCAAGTTAAGTTGACATCTCTGAAAGTCTGATTTCACAGCTCTTTCACAGCACATTTCATTACAGCTTACGAAGGTCAAGGTCTTTAAAAAGAGGGAGGAAGCTGAATAAATGTAACCCGTTTCCACTCTGCAGACAGTCAGAGTTGCACAAATACACTTCTAATAACAGTTTCAGAAGCTTTAAACTGGAAAGCAATGATGAAATTGGTAAAGAGCAAGATTAAGTAAGTAAATGTGTAAGAACGAGGCACTTTTTTTGCCTATGTGGTGGTATTGTAAACCTGTGAAGAACAACAATGGTGCTCCAGACATGGAGAAACAGTTGGTAATTTTATGTAGAAATTACTACGATGTACTTCTTATATCATGTACTATTGTTTTTACCTCTCAGCTTCTCACACACACACACACAACTTCGACATACCACCAAGAGCTGTTTTAACACTGTTTAAATAGTCTTTAAAGTGTGAAGAAAATAAATGTGAAGAAAAACAGAAGACCCTTTATACATAGAAGTAACACATTTACACCATAATGCACTGAAACGCTCACATTGTTCACACTGGTGAAAAAAAAACTGCACAATAATAATCATTTCTTTCTTCTAGAAAATACTAAAAATAAAAGTAACATTCATGTCAACAAGCTAAAATCCTCATTCTGGTTGTTTGTTCAAGATAAACATTCCCACCACATTGCAAAATGTGATCCAGCAGAGAGAAATGGTCGCTATTACATGTGGTGTCCAGCTTGCTTATACGTGGGATAACAGTAAACATCTATTTTCCGGGGGGGTTTATCTACATGCATGTTTTTTTTTTCTTCAAAGATTAAGAATGTTCTGGTTCTTGTTGATGAAATCAGCTGCTGGTGGCAGAGTAGGTATGTAGCATAAGTATTTGATAAGATTCTTATTGCATTAGGCTCCCTAGTCACGATTTTTTTTAAAGTTAGACTAAACACCCAGTGATATCTCTGCCAAAAGTACCTGAGTTAACAAGTATTTTCATTTTTTTCAAGACAAACAAGCATAAGCAATATTTCAAAGAAGAAAAATGTGTGTATGTTGTGTGTGTGTGTTTTAGGAACGGGAAGCAGGATTCATAGTTCACGTCACTCAGCTGCACAGCAAAAGAAGCAGAAGTGTCACGTAAAAAAAAACAAAAACACAAATAATCAGTAGATCGAGTCTCAGCCTCTCACTAAGCATTGGACAAACATATCCTGCAAATAGCTTTATGTGTTTTTAAGCGAGATGTAATTACCACAAAATAAAACTCTGAAAGTTGAACTTATATAGTTTATGGAAAAGCAGGAAGCTGAAAAATTACCTGCAAAGTTTATACTGCAATTGAACAACACACAGAACTAAAACAAACTTTACTGAGTAATGATAGCAAGTGAATGGTTTATAAATACATCATATACATAAACAGCGAGTCTAGATCTGTTTATGTGCAGGAGGAATGAAGTCCACCGTTACGGATGTTGACAGAGTCCTTCTTACCAGAAAGAACACACGACAGATGAAAAGGTGCTTTAATTTGCTCCTTCTCTCAGTAATCCATGATTCTCATTAGTTGCCATCAAATCAAATCTTTGTAAGATGTACTTTTTATCATGTTTTTCTTAATGATTTTAAGTTAATTTATGATTTTGTTATGATTCTCTCTGCTTTTATTCTCTTTATTTCAACATCTGTAATACTTTTGATGTTATGTGTGAGGCACTTTAAATTGTGTTGATTAAAGGTGCCATACAAATAAACTCGTCTAATCAAACCATTCAAATGCAAGCAAGACTTTTGCATGTGTCCAATAAAACTTTGCTAAAATCTCCTAATCTTTAAGCTCTCCATCATTACTCCGATCTTTAGATCCCTTTACAGATTATCACAGAGCTTTACCTTTCAGACATGTTGTTCTATATAACAATAATTATTTATTTAAAAGGTTTACTGGCTCTGTCTCTGAAAATTCAGAGGTTCTTCTGTTCAGATAAACTTTGAGATGTCTGTCTTGATCACAATCATGCACGACCAGCTTTTAGATGTTAGCACTGGGAGAGATTGCATTTTTCATACCAGTAATTAAAGTGGTCTTTTAAATCTATACTTTTCCAGAGATGATTCATACTTGTACAGATTTCAGAATGCTTCTGGAGGAAAAAAAAATCAAGGTTTTCTCTTCTTGAGAGCATACATTTTCCAAAGTAACTTTTTTTTAAAGTTAGTCAGAATAAATTTACTAGTAACTTATAAAATCTCCGTAAGTGTCTGTAAGACTTAAAACATACCACGCTTTTACTCTAGATGTATTTGAACCCCAAAAAACTAAATAAGGTTGATGTAAACTCTTTTCTTTGTGCTGATTCACCATTCAGTGACTCCTACATACTTTTTTCCCCAAAGGATCATAGGAATTCTGCAATAAATTGAGTCTGACTCATGTTTGTGTCAACTGTGTAAATATCAATCATGAGTTAAAAGACTGCATTCACTTAGTGCATGAGAATGATGCAATGTAAATCAGAGTCCAAAATGAATTTTAGATAAGTGTGTGTGTCTGCCTACCATTATCTTTTCCAACAAGACCAGTGGGAGGATATGGCAATGTTGGGGAGCTCCAGCTATCTCGCTGCCCAGTACATCGTGCGTTACTGTAATCCCAGCGTTTCTGCTGCAACTCCTGCAGCCAGTAATGCATCACCTGCTTACTGGGGGCCTAAAAACACACAAACACATAAAGTGATGCACATAGATAGCTGAAAATAAGAACTTCATCTTTCCAATGTTTTAAAGGGAACTTATCTAGCAGCTATAAAAACAGGAGGTTAGTATAGATCAGTCATGTGAACAAGCACAGAAGCTGATTTCAGTCTCAGTTTCAGCCTCTGGCCATACAAGCTGTCTGGAATTAACCAGTCCCACCATCTGCTGAAAAAACATGTAGACCTCACTAAAAGCCAAGACACCTGTTGCTGTTTGTCATGTGGCAACAGAGAAGAGCAGCTCAGCATCACATGAGGCACTGTGACCCAAAAACTGGTGTTTCAATCACTGCCTGAACAAAAACAACTTCAGGTCCAATCAGCTGGTCGACACACTGATAAGCAGATACTCTCACAAACATGTTATGTTGGTTTTCCTTCTGTAAATAAACAACTTATCTTAAATATATCCTCAAAAATACTTGACTAGCTGCATAAAAGCAAAAGTGAAGGAAAAATGGGCGCGTCTGCTGCCTGTCCAGAATAAGAAAGGAAGTAGCAAGTGACAGCAAAAGCAGGGTTTCAGTCATAAGTATACAGCCAGACACATGCTTGAAAGTTTCTACCTACCTTTAAGAGGAACTCCTTCCCGGCTGTGCGGATCTCAAACTGCCCCTCTTCCCCCTCCACGTCGTAACTGAAGCACGCATCGCTTATTTCGATGTACCCGAGTGGCAGTGCATCTTGTGGGGTCTTAAAATAATACAAATAACATTTCCTGGGATCGTACACGAACCACCTCGGTTTGTAGCCCCTCAGAGGCCCCTTGCCGGAGAGTTTGTTCAAGTAGCCGCACAGCTTGGAGGCCTGCTCGTTCCCCCGCTCGAGCTCGGCCACGTCCACAGGCCGTGGGGTTGTGCAGGAGTTTGCCTCGCTGCCATCCTCCTCTTCGTGCATCTTTCCTCGGACTTTCTTCTTAGTACAGCACAGCGGATGCCAACTCTTGTTTCCATCCGCATGACTGCCTACCTCCTGGAGAGAGGAGTGATGGGAGATGTAGTCTGTATCAAGTGGGTGTGGGGGTGTGTGTGTTTTTGTGTATGTGACCAAGGAGTGCCGCTGGGTGGTGGTGTTTAAAAAGACGAGGGACAAAAAGATTAAAAGGACGAATGGGAAGTAATAACCATGAATTTAGTTATTTGGTTTGTTTAAGGTAAGAGGGTAAAAAATAAATGTTTATGACATTAATTCAGAAGTCATAGTGCCACCTACACTGTCAAAAAGTGAAAACTTATTTCATCACAAGTGTTTTATTGACCATTTTCTAACCATGACATTAAGTCATGGTGGTTTTTAAGAGAGGCAGTTGTAGTGATGCAACATGTAACCATTTCTTTCTCCAAACTTAGCTCAGAAAGTTAAGAAAAGTGTGTTTGATAAGTTCTCCTTTTTGATAAAACAAGCCGATGTTGTATTGTACATTGTTGTAAAGCCTGATAAGTCTCATTTACAACAATATATCATTTATAAGGCTTGTTCTTCTGAATGAGCAACACAGTTAAAAACCTGCCAGCTCTCCAACAATATTCTTCTGCTTTATTTACATTTATTTTGATATTCAAATGCAGGTAAAGTCATAGATATGTATGACTGGCACCTAATTCATAGAAAGACCTATTAGAATGACATTTAGAAGCCAGTAGTGAGCTTGATTCCCCCATCTCTGGGACCTAAATCTGTCCTGCAGGATAACAATTGTTGTCTCAGACAGAATTATCACAGGCAGCTATGCCCCAGTCCATGAGGGCCAGTATCCTGCAACTTTCAGTCACCACCCTTCTATCACACCTGAATCAAGTGGCTAAATTTCCTCTTGTACATGTCATCCAGCTCTGCCGGTGTGCTGGAGAAGAGATGCATCTAAAGGTTGCAGTATGGTAGATCCTGAGGACTGGACATAGACACCCCTGATCTGGTATAAATGAAAAACAGTGAAAATCTTCGGAGAAATCTAAGTGATTACAGAGTGCCTGCAGAATTTGACAGTGGAAAGAATGTAATGGGCCTGCCAGATTTTGTCAAGACCTCAATCTGATTTTGCACTTTTGGAATAAACCAAGTATGCTGCAAAAATGCATGTATGCTTGATACAGGGATCTAATGCATACTAAAGAGTATGTGCTGATCCTAGCTGTGTCCCAAATCAGGGTTATCTCCTTTGTAAAACAAAGCTGAGAAAAAGCCTAATAACTTGTGCTAAAACAACTTTTTATTGCATTAATAGTGAAAATAACCGATCAAATTAACATTATCAGGGAAAAGGGAAAATCTTGGATTAGTATACTTTGAAGATCTAGTTAGGTAAAGAAAAACATCACCCATGTTAACTCCGTACTCTAACTCTTGTGTGCTGTTTTTGTTACTCAGCCAATGATCATGGGTCTAGTGGACCCGTTGCATTTTTGCAGTTTTAAAGTAACACAGTCAAAAAGTTTAGGTCACATTACTCAGTAGGCCACTGTGTTGTGTTACAAAATAATGTATTTTCTCTTGTTAAAAAAGTGAAAATGGGTCCCACAGAACTGAAGAGCACACAACAAAAGCAAAACTCTCAAAACTTTCTAAATGTAAATGAAAGAGGTGGTTTGTGGTTGAACTGACTTTTTGACTAAGGTTTCCTGACTAAGTGAAATGCGCCTGAGATAAGTTCATCATTTAAGCTATTTAAATTCTGTTCATTATGTTTACTCGGGGGAATAAGCGGTAGATAATGGATAAATGTTTACTTTGTTAACACCGTTAATGTGTCTATTTTTATATATGTGCTCATTCTGCTGTTTTAAAATTCAGGATAAGTAAACCCCTCATTCAAAGTAGAGGAAGGAATATTTTCAATGTCATGTTTTTGTCCTCCTGATCAGTAGATGTAACACATTAACATTTGTAAAGAATATTTATTTTAAATTATAAGAGGTTGAATCTAACAAATATAAACTCTTTTTTTCTTATAAAAATTTAGATTTATCATGTTATGTGCAAATCTAATTGTATTTCTAGTCAGTAAGAGTATTTATATCCGTAACAGAATCTTTCTAAGATAAATTATAAGTATGCACAAATAAGTCCAGTTTACTTATAACACAGATAATTATGATGTCAAAATGACCCCTTATGGTTTCTAGAAGCTATTTACACTCCTGCTCTGCTCAGGTATTTTATTTATTTATTTTTTGTCATTCTCATGTTTTAAATACACTCAAATTTCCTTCAGGCTAAAAGGAAAGTCTGTAAAATTCCCCTATGATAATACAAAGCTGTATCATACTCAGTGTTTTTTATGGGAATTGCCTAAAGAATATCCAGTAACAATAAATAAACATGACTAAATGAGCAAAAGCCGAAAGTATGAGTAGAAGTTCTGGTATAATGCTTTAGGTGTTTGTTTAAAACCACAACATGCATAAATTATATAAGCTTAGGTACATTTTCTGTATGTCATACCCACCTACTAAATGCCCCATGCCTCCGCTGCGCCTGCACTGTCATCCTACCCACTAGGAAAGAAAGAATGGAAGGAGGAAAAAACACAAGCTACAAGAGCTATACATAAAAACATTTATACAATATGTATAATATTGATTTAAAGTTGATAAAACTTACAGTTAATTATTTTTTTAACTTGTGAGACATTGTTGAGTAGGATTATTAATCTTTAATGTGTAACCTGCATGAGCCTCGAGGTTCTGGTTCTCAGTGTGACTCACAGTTAAACTGAGACAGGAGAACAAAAGTCACCAATGTTCCTGCTGAGCTCGGATCTTTCTCTGGAGGATTGATGGTTGCAGATGTACAGTTCTGTATGTGGGCTCCAAACAGTACATGACTGGTTAAGTGCTGGGAAGCACTCCTACATATAGTTATTCCCGTTGAAAGAGACTTAAAAACACCTGTGATACATCAGAAACCCCCAAACTAGCTGTGATTATTGTGTTCAGTCATAAGTTACAGTATTTCTAAATCATTTCAGCATAAATCAGACAGAGCACACATTCTCACAAACTCATGTAGTGATTGGAGTTTTCACTGTGTATTAGTGTTATCAACATTAATTTATCCATGTTTACTGTTGAAAATGACAAAAAAATGGTCCTGTCTTGTTAATTAACATTAGTTTTCGTCTTATAATGCATTTTTTATTTTATATGTAACTTCTAATATTATTTAACGTAATTTATATTGTTGTAAAGGCATTTTCAAAAGGCAACATTGTAATACAGGATCCAAATTAAGGTGTTATTCGTAGTACAGTGGCCTATTGCTATTATTGCAAACAATGCTGTACTTACGATTATCAATATTTTTTCTTTTCACAGTCAAGTCATTGTAACATATATTCTGTATGTGGATTCTAAATTTTATATATATATATATATATATATATATATAGTCTGACCTCCACCACAGGGGTGATCACCTGATACAAACAATGACAAAAAGATTACATTTAAAAAGTTACATTATTGTATTGTATTTTACAGAGCGTTCATTTGTTTGGGAGGAGGCTTTTTGACACAGAATTTCCTTTTTTAATATAATATGTATTTATTGTTCAGTTACCTTGCACGACATTGTGCACCATTGATCATTGTAAGCATGCTGCAGAAATAAACTTGGACTTGAAAGTGTACACAGAGGTGGTGTGTGTCTGATGACCTTTTACAGGCGCTATCTGACTTGTGACCTTTAAAAGATTCAGACTTTGTGGGGTGTGTTGAAGAGGACAGAAAAACATGTTGGTTAAGAGATTATTTTTTCTGGAAACTTTTTGTACCTTTTTATCTCAAAACTTTTTTATGATGTATTTCAGCTGTTCATGTATCGTTCACAGTTTATGCAAACATCTTTTGTTTCAAATTTAAAACAATAGTTTTTTGACAAAAAACTATAACAATAGTTGAAAAGCATTTTTACTCCCACAAAGGAGCACATAATGACTCACAAAACCCTATAGAACTGATAAACTGCATTGCTAAGCATGTTTTTAAATATTAAATTGTGCTACAGTAGCACTACTTAGTCATACATGGAACATAACAGTGAAGTGATTAACTTCATGGTTATTCATAACTCCTACACCTCTAATTTCTATTAGATGCAACATGGTGACAGATTATTTTAAGCTAATTTTCCCATCTGTTTCTTGCAAGCTGTGCAAACACAGTGTGCATGCAGTGTTACAGTATTGTAAACACCGGAGAGGACTGGAATCTTCTCTCATGCTCTTCAGTATGACCCAGTCTTTCTAGTTATCGCTCCTCACTTACAGACAGTCACTGTTCCCCACAGAGTTTAAACGAATGGAGGTGATTCATGACAACAGTCATGTAGGGAATAAGATGAGTAGTTTTTGTAAGAAACTATAAATAAAATAAAAAAAACTTGGAAACATCATATCAGAGCTTTGCTCCGGCTCCTCTGAAAACACATTTCCACTCTTCCACCCCTTTAGTCCTGCTTAACCAACTGTGAACTGAATTTACTACACATCCTTGTAAAAAAAACGCAAAAGATCATGCGCTGACGCAATTAGCCTCCCATTGCTATGGCATTCAGACACACTGTGGGTAACAACATCTCCCCCTGCAACCCAGTGTGCACATACATACGCAAACCACGCTTTCATGTACATTTTTCTTTCCGTTTCTCTTCAGGAAGTTCTCACTGTGTTCAACAGCCTTCGGTTGTCTTTGTTATGCAAATGAGCCGCTTGAAGTCTGCCATGCCGTTGCTGAGCACGTCTTCTTTCCAGACCAGTGGAAAAATGTGTGTAATTGTAAATGTCATCGGTTTATATCTCAGATGCAGGGTCACACACACAACATTTTCAGTTGGAGATTACAGACAGTTCACAAATTGAGAGAAGGATTTTAATGTTTGCTGAGATGGCACCAGGTTCAAACCACACACTGGTTTTCTCAAGGACAGGTATGTACTCTGTTTCTCTCTCTCTCTCACTGCTGTAAAATACTGAACATCAGTTTTACAATTAATGTTTGTTTATGTTTATTTATTTTCTCCAGATGTTGGATGCAACTGCTGCATACTGTACAGACAACAAGTCAGATCTAAGGATATTTGCCACTTCTCGGAGTCAAAAACAAAGGATAAAAACCTCACTAAAGCATTCTGCTTTAGAACCAGGCTGAAGTTTTGCTTCAAGGTAAAAACTAAATGCAGACCTCACTAGAACCTGTCACTGATTAAATAACTTCCCTATAAAGCACAAGCTTAACATCCATCAGTACGACATACAGATAAATAAGACTTATCTAAGTGACATGAAATGTTCAGCATTTTAAATTCTTTTGGTATTGTGGCTCTTTAGAGTCATGCAATTAAATATCACGAAACAGGACTCAAATTATACACAGTAAACTATGCATATGGAAAACAGGCTGGATGTTTTTTTCCTGTAGTACCAGCTTTTCACAATGAGAACACTGAGCTCTATTTGGGTTATGGTCAACACCTCCTGGAAAATAAGCAAATGAGACAGTAAAGCTCTGTCTCGTTGCGTACATTGGAAATCTAATGCCAGTTGTCTTCACTGGTAACCTGTGTTTTTTTTATCAGGATCGGGCAAAAATGGAGCAAAAGGAACTGGCAAGTGATCCTGCTACAGAAGGGACTGAGGGGAGCCTGAAGGATTTGGTGTCAAAGTGGTTCATAGACACTCAAGTGCCACATATTGTCAACAACGGCCTCTTCCCCAGTTGGTTCCTGGGCTTTATCACCAGAAGGTAAGTTTTCATTGAAAACACAATTGGAAATATTAAACAGCTCAATAAGTTTTATGTTTAGCAGAAACTTTAATTCTGGTGGATATGAATCTTTTATACTGCAAATTGATGTCCCTTTATTTGCCACAATGCCATAAGAATTTCCATATGTTATTACGGTCAGAAATTGCACACTTGTTCCACTGATCTTTTTTTTGTCAAAACATGAAAGAAGAAAGCTTATATAATGACAAAAATCCACCCAATACTTCCATCTATTTTCTGAACCTCATCATCCAAGTGAGGGTAGCTGGAGCCTATCCCAGCAGTCATCAGGCTGGAGGCAGGTTACACCCTGGACAGGTCGCCAGTGACAAAAATATTTATTTATTTATTTATTTATTTATTTATTTATTTATTTATTTATTTATTTATTTATTTATTTATTTATTTAT
>JBAMHX010000011.1:19235198-19292126 GCA_037177515.1 Pseudomugil tenellus
AATAAAAAAACATTGTGCTGCAGATTGGGGCTGCACAGATGGTGTGGTGGTCTGCTCACTTCTTTACAACTACATTTGTCAAGAGACAGTGCTGTATGAAAATAAATAACTTTACAGTAAAATAATGGAGCTATAGAAAAAAATCTATTTGCTGTAAGGCTGCATAAGTTTTGAATACAGGATATCCCCAGCCAGTATATCCATATGGGGCCTATTAGGGTTGAATTTGGGTTATGTGGGTATTTTTTGAATTGGGCAATTTTTGCATGTTTCATGTGGTTTCAGGTACACGGGCCTTATATAAGACGTCCATGTGGGCTGGCTGTGTGAGCCCCATAAGGAAGGTTGGTTAGCTTAGTGGGCATGATGTGCATGATGTATGAACGGACTGTGTGAACCTCATGTTCAGCCTCAGATGAAACCATAACCAATTTGAAAGTCATATGGGCCCACACAGGTGAGGCTACCATGGAAACGGTGTGGAAAAGCCCCCATGGGACCCTCATTTAACCATAAAATGCCCAACATGTATATGCTGTCTGGGTTTTTACAGCCTGTTGTTTGATGTGTCACATTTGAGTTATAGGCATTGACTATATATAGAGAGAGGTTATAGGTCAACATTGGAATTTTTTAATTAGATAAAACTGATTTTATTTAACTGGTTGTTAAAAATGAACAAAAACATGCAAAGTTTTAATGTACCATCACCTTTTACAGTGTTTGCACTTTGCACAAAGAGCCACATGAAGCCAAATTTCACTTTAAGATGGAGTGAAATCTTAACATTTATGTCATGTTAACATATTTCTTAGTTTTATGTAATATGTGGTGGATGACAAAAACCAATGTCCTACAAAGATAATTAAGAACAGGGTCCTTTTATTACCTTTTGGGGATTTTCAGTTGTGTTTCTGAAACATTACATAATTTCCATTTAATTTCTTCAAATTGCTTTTTTTTCTTCCAACTTTGAGAATAAATGATAACAGACATTGAAACATGAGGTTCTGTGGTTAATTTAATTAAAAACATATTAACCGCTTCTGCATCTCAGCAAGTGGAGGAGTGGAATAGAGACAGATCATGCTACTCTCTGAGTTATAGCACTTTTATATCTCAGGATAAATCCATATTTATCTTTTCAGAGTGTCAAAAAAGCTGGAAATGAGACACTTTGTTGGGTGCCAGAGAAAACAACACCTCAGTCAAATGGTCAAACATGCTTCTCACAGTATCAGGAGACACATCAGGAGGCAGAACATTCGTCTGACACAAATTGACATAATAAACTCTTTTTTTTTTTAGCATTCATAGATATCATTTTCTGTGTCTGTCTTGACTTTTAAGTTACATCTTGCTTGCTGGGTTGGTCAGTTCATCTAAGTGAAACATTTATTAATCATTGTGTTTGAAGAGCAGCATTTTGCACTTTTAGTTTCACTTTTTTTGTATTTTATTATGACATGGACATATTTTCACTGAGGCTTATCGGTGCAAACTTGTCTAAGTTTTCACAAATACTTTCATTATATTTGTATAGATTTATAAGAAATAATTTGACCTATAAATGGTGTTGTGCCAACTGGCCAAAATTCAGCCAATTGCTGTGGATCTGATGAAGTGACAGTTTCACAATTTGTCATGATTTTCCCTTTATATTCTAAACACTGACAATTAAATTCAAATTAATTCACAACACTTTAGCTGCTAATTAAATCAGCTTAAGGTGGAGAGATGTCAGTGATTCACCACAGTTTAGGAACAAAATCACTATCTGAGTAGAAGATCTTTTCTGCAGATCACTGCTGTGCAAGAACGGTTTGTGATGTAACATGTTGTATTACCAGTCATGTCCATAGCCATTCACATGCAAATACATAACACACATAATAAGCATAATATTACTTTCTTAAGGTAAAAGCAGGAAATTGTTTTTTTGTTTACTCCTAAAAGAATCCCAAGATTTTCCCTTGTGAAAGACTTACCGCAGAATTTCCTTGCGAGTGAAAAACGTACAGTCCTGCAAAAAGAACAAATATTTCAAAACACAAATATGAAAAATACTTACCTCTGATAAAGTATGATCTTCCTAACAAAATGTTTAAATTACACTAATAATCTAACTTAAATACTCTCAATATCAGCTTTACAGCTGCTCTGAGTAACAATAAAAAGCTTTCCCAGGTGTCTGTTCTCTTAAAACGATGATGTGTGTGAGTACAGGCAGCAACATGATCCGATGTTGTCTGACATGCATGTGTTGGCACACACATTATCCAACAGCCCAGCAGGAGGCACCTCGGCTTACATTTGCCTTTTGTATCCAGCTGTCTAAGCTGTGCTCCTGGGTGTAAGAAGTAGAGTGCAGTCATCTGTACACTAGCAAACAAATCAGAAGCTTTGCTGGACTGCCATAAATAAACATATTTATATAAGAATCTTTATTAAGATGAATAACTGAGAGTATTTAAAGCTAAATCTGACCAACCATCAAAACCTCAGAGTTTCCTTCCAAAACAACTTGGACACACTCTAAAAGGGTTTTTAAGAGCTGCTGCAGTAACCAGAGAGGCTCTTGAGAACTAAACTGAGTCCTGAGAGTAGAGTTTCACAGCATATCACTGGCTTGACATCAATTATTAAGGCCACATCTAATCACATGATAAACTTGTGCACATGGAGACGCATATTATCATGGGAAAACCCGGATTGTTTGATGGAACAATAGGGAAGATAACTGAATGTAAACTCTTCGGTTTGTATGGTAATTAAATTTAAACCTGCTGCTGTCAGAAGTATTAAAACAATTCCATCATAACTTGCAATATTTTAAGAAGAAAATAAATTATATTCAACTACCCTCCGTCGTTTATTGAACCAATAAGGAATCCATCATCATTGAAAGTAAAAATACTGATTGGACTTTACATTTATTTCTGTTTTCATCTTCCACAAAACTGTTTTCCTTTAATATTTTCTGAACAAATTATAATAGTGAATAAAAGTAAATTATTTTGTTTTCTTTGTCTCACTCACGCAGCTAAACACAAACCATGTCAGCTTACCTGATAAGCATCCAGCTGCTCATCAGTGAAGATTGTTTGCTTATTTCCCATCTTTGTCAAGTAATATGTTGCTTGTACACATTCACAACAATGAATGTCCAAAGCCTTTTTTCAATTAAAGGCATTTATGAGCTCTGCAGAGTCAGGGTCTCTGCACAGGTTAAGTTGGAATAGCTGCAAACACCTAAAAAAGGTTGTTGATCTAAGTCCGAGAGATGTTATTCATAGCTGCAAAAATTATATGGAAATTTTTTTAAAAAAAGAAAAGAGGTAAAAGAATCCAGATATGATGGTGCCAGAGCTGTGGATGTGTGCTATGCAGCCTGGAGAGAGCAAACTGATCTGCCTCGCCTTAAGAAGCCAGATGGTGTGGTCCAAACCAATGACACATCAGGCAAATAAATAAATAAACATGGAGCAGAAAATGCTGGAAATGAGGGTTGTTTAACTGCAATGTGGGCCACTTATAAAAGCTTTTATTAATTGATTTAGCTAAATGTTATAGCAACGAAAAGAATAATACTACAGCATATTTCATTTGAATAATGTACAGCTACTACATAATCATTTAAATATGGGATTTTTACAGAAAATATTTTTAAGTAAAGCATTATTTATAAAAACATTGCCCCATGCGTGACATATGAATACATAATAACTTTAAACCCCAACACAATTTTCAGTCATTATTTTAAAAATCAAAGTTTAGAAAATTATTTTCATAAACAATTTTGGTCCAGAAAAAAGCGAGAGAGAGAGATAGAGAATGTAATTGAGTGTTTATAGCTTGTAATTACATCATCACTATTTCAGATTTAGGTTGAAATATTCACTTTAGTGAAATTATTCATCTCATTTAATTTTTGCTGACTAGCATGTAAGATTGAGTATGACTGCAAGATCGGAGTCATGTAAAAAAATGACATAATAGTATTAATTGTTACCATTATTATTAGAAGACAAGCAGTGAAGTTCAACACGGTATCCTACTGTAAAATGCAAAAAAAAAAAAAAAAAAAAAAATCCAACAAAAGAAAGCTTATGCAGAAACAAAAGTTTATATTTAAACTAATAACTTGTTGCACCTACAGCAACATCTTACTGGCTGATTACAGCCACATCTTTATCTGATGTCGCCTTTGCTTTTTCCCCTGCTGGGACGCAGACTGGTGTGATGTCCGTCTATAATCCACCACCTGCCTGCTTTCACAGTTCAGCAGTACAGTAAGTGTGTCCTTACTGCACCCTAGGACAGATGACAATTTCACGGATTATTCTAGTAACCACCGCTTTGCTTTTTTTCATCTAAACAGTTTCTTTTTGTTGCGGCTGGGAGCTTTGTAGTTGACAAAGTTGTCCAGGATGGACTCCAAGCGAGAAAAAGACCAAGGTAAGTTGTGATGGAGAGCTTGTTGCTATGCTACTAGCCACTAGCAGCGTATGCTACTGTAGCTAGCTGTGTTTTAGGAGGATATGAGGCAAACAACCTATTGTATGTTACACCACGTCTTACGTGTGCCATGACAAGATAAATAAAAAACGAGATGCTACTGTTTTCATGTAACATCCCACCCACTTTCATCCACCTGAATCATCCTTTATGAATTCATGCAGCTGCCCCACAGGAACGACGCTCATTGCTAACATACATGTAGCTAACAACATTGAGCTACTGGTAACTGTACACTAATGCTAAATTAAAAGTTCCTACATGCATTTTTGCATGTGCAAAACAAAAATGACGTGTGGTGCCTCTTCTTTCCCACCTGGACGGGTTCATATTTTGTGTTGGTGTTCCACCCTACGACTCTTTATTATTTTGAAATTGAAGTTAACTAAATAAAGTCTGTGTTTTATACAAATTTGACAATTTTAGCAGGATGATACAAAGAAAAGCAGACAGCAGCATCATTATGTCTGGTTAGGATAAATGGTCCTCACGGAGGAGAATTAATGTCTAGCACAGACAGCCTCAAGAAAAGTAAAGCCAATGTAACTCTCAGCTGTTACTCATGCATGCTACGGGCAATATATTACACAACAGTGCACACATCTGCTCGTTTGTGACCCTTTCCTCTGGATCTGGCTGGGGAAAAGCTTCATGTGCTATCAGGTATAAAATTCTTAACTGAGATTTTCTCTGAAAGGAGGATGAGCTCCTCTGCTTTTCCCACTGTTAACAGAGCAAACAATGCTTCCAGCATCTTTTTTTTCTTGATGACTCAGCTATAAGGATCTGTAACTATGTTGCATCTGTAAAGACAGAAAAGGGGATTATATTTTTCTCATCTACAGCTTTGCGGACTCTTTTCAGATTCAGACTGTGAGAAGGTGACTGCTGTTCTTCTTAAGTCTCATACGGGAGAATTTGACCTGGAATCGATACTGTTCCTTAAACTGAGAGGGCTTGGTAAGATGCAGTTAATGTATTAGTGTTTAATAATGTTCAGAACCATTAGTGTATTATTTTTTATCTTTATGTCTTTAGGTATACATGATCTTGGATGTATTGGGGAGTGTATGAACTTGGAGAGACTGGACCTTTCTGGAAATAACATCACTAATTTGGCTCCTTTGGCATCTCTTCGACTTCTAGCTGTGTTAAATCTGTCAGCTAACAGGATCTCCAACTTAGGTATGATTACAGACATCAAACACCTTTTATTTTCATGCTCTTTTTGTATTAATCAAGTTATTTTGACTTATTTGCATTTTTCCAGATCCCCTGCACAGCTGTGAAAGTTTACAGAACCTAAATGTGGCTGGTAATGTTATATCCAGGTATGGTAAGCAAATAAATTTGTCCAGTTTTAGTTTTCACTTTCAACATTTTCTGTAATGTTATCATGTCAACTCTATGCATGAATTAAAAGCAGTTTTCAGGATATTTCTTATCAAATTGCTTCATATCTGTCCTGTTTTTCTGGCAGTGTTGAAAACCTACATTGCCTTGTTTCCCTGAGAAAACTTGAAAACATAAGACTGAAAGATAACACGTACAATTACACTAATCCAGGTAAAATTTATTATTTTAATCTACTGAAAAAAAAGCGAGCTAACTGTGATTTATTTATGTCAGTTTGCAGGAGCACAACCTATAGATCTGTAGTGCTTGAGATGTTCCCACACATCAAGGTTCTGGATGGTAAGATATTTATTTTAATATTTCTCTTTTTATCAAAACACTTACTTTTCAAACTTTAATTGCATAAACAGTTATTGAGTTGTTTATTATTTAATGTGTAGGTGAAAGAGTTGTTGGACGAGGGAGTGACTTGTACCAGTTATGTAAAGACATTGATGACACCATTAAAGGTATTTTTTAAATGTTATTTAGGTGTTTGCCTTTATGCCATAATTTGTAATTTAGCAGAATTTGTTCTCTTTTGTTAAGTTATTTGGAAAAACAACACTTTTTATTGCAGTCACTGCCATCTAAGATGGAGCAATGGTTGCCCTTTGATAAAATACCATTTTTATTTTAATATTATGGATGCTTTTGTCCTCCTTTTAAAAATTAGCTGGCTCATACAAGAATGGACAGCTTCTTGAACAACCTGACTGCAAGCCATGGGTGGAAGATAGTTACTGGGAAATAAAGAGATCCAACAATGCGATCATTGATGAAGCCTACAAACAGTTTAATGGTAGTAGGCTTTCTGTGGTTTTCCTCAGTGCAAGTATCTGCTCCGTTAGTCTTACCAGCAGTCAATTGTGCTAAATTTGCAGCATGTTGTCTTTTCCATGATATCCTTGTCTTTTATTTTTTCCACAGATGTTCTTCATGAATGCAGACTCCTCAACAACAGAGCCACTCATGTTATTTCGCAAACTGAAAGATCCATGAGCTTAAAGAAGCAACCAAAGCAATATGCTATCTAGCTGGGCTATTTTCTACACATTTGCGTGCAATATTTAGCAAATTTTTGTTGTATGGATTATTATGGCTGTTGTACTGTAGCGCTTTCAAAACAGCCACACTTGATAGTTATCATTGCTTGAAACACATGCTCTGTGTTGCAATGTGCAGCATTTGCAGTAACTACGTGCATCCTATGCATAGGTTGTCAGATGAAACATATTGGTGGTTTAAAAACCTTTACCCATGCTGATACCCCTCAGTCTGGTTCAAAGATGTCTTAACTTGCACAATGTGCATTTTGTACCATGCTTTAGCTTGTATTTGTGCTGAGAGCTTAAAAATTTATATAGTTCATTAGTTATTTAAAGCTTTTTCTTTAGCATTGCTAGTTTGGGGAGTTAATGTGTCCCATGCTGTGTGCTTCCTTTGTAATTTGTATTTTTGCAAAGAGTAATTAAATGATTGTTTAAATTCTTTTTACTTGTTTTTTTTTTTTACCATGAAGTTTATTATGTAAACAGTCAACTGCTAAATACAGCAGCGTTTATGAACTTAGAGGGGTGCAATTCTTTCATTTTTGTTTGCTTTGGCTAATTGCATTGCACAGTTGTTATATCCAGAGGCATAAAAAAACGCTAATTAATTATTAATGACCGGTACTACGTTGTTAATATCCAACTGGTTCTTGTGGAATTGGTGGAAGCGGTTCACTGGCGCCACCTGCCGGTAAGAGAATAATTTATAGACAACCTGAAATTTCTATGTGAAAGGTCAAAACTGTTCATACGTGTCATAAGCAAACATATCCTTGTTGATAGTTCACTAAGATGTTTTTTTAATCCGTTAATTAGTTTTACAACGGATCATTGTGGATTAAACGTAGTCTTTACTACAAACCTTTTTTCTAAACGTGATTTATTTCAGCCAAATGTAATGTTTTTTTTTTTTTTTTAGATTACACTTTTCTTCATTATGATAGACTACTGGGTCAAATGTATATTACACGAATTAAAAAAAATCAGCAGCTAATTGTGTTTGAAATATTCAATTCGATATTATATTTTGAAAGACGGAAGTCCCCTTAATATGATCAACTTGACAAGTGCAGCTACGGCTGCATCGACCTTGGCTAGCTCAGGATGGCAGGGAAGGCGTGGAGGTTAGCGGTATGTATATTAAAATTAAATATTTGTACGTCTGTCTTAAGTTTGGCACAAACTGTTCGGTTGTTGTTGTTAACTTATTAGCCGGTGTGATGATATTATAGTCATTTACACAGATTAAATAACTTGCCTCAAAGACACTGGCAGTGTTACAGTACTTAGCTAGCATTTAGGCTACTTGCTAATAGTTACTATAGCAACCAGAGTCTTGTCCTTGTCTGCTATCTTTTTGGCTAGTTAGCTAATTAACGGTTTTCATTCGTATAATAAAATACCAAAGGGACATTTTGTAGATATCTACTCAAGTTGAATATTTCTGTTGAAGCTATGCTATGGAAACAAATGTCTATCGTCTACAGATGGTAAATCTACTAAGAAAGTTGGGTTTATCCATCAATGGCAAGGACAAAATCAAACCAGCGGAAGTAAGTTAAGCATACGTAATATTCAAAACATTGATTGTCGTTGCTGCATTAGAAGAAGCTAGTAACCAATGTCTTTTTTTAGTATCTAAATAAAATTGTATCTTGGGTCTTTTTTGAGTTATCCGAACATCCGCTCTATCATCTTTGGTCTTGCCCTTGCCAAAGGCCTTGAAGGGTTGAATATGGGTGCAACATTAACTCCCATCCACACATCAATCCTTTTCATGGAGCTCAGGCTAATTAGCTGAATATAACAAATAATGCCAATGAACACAATTTCAACACCATATATTCTTTTAGATGTATTTGTTAAGATACTAAAGGAGAGTCCACCTTAAAATGTGTTATAAAGGTGTATTTAAAGTTACTAGCACCATGCCACCCACTTATAAAGTCCAAGTTATTTAAGATGGCAGATCTTAGCTACTGTAGTCCAGTATAAATAACGCCTCCTGCATGACAAATGTGTTTTGCCTTACTGATTTTGCCAAGGTCACAATTAAATATTTACCAATCAAGATATTAAGTGTGAAACTCAGAAACTACTAAGAAACTAGTCGTATACATTTTGCGACAGATATATTTATGTAGCACTGGGAGAGAAGGATTGGGCATAATGTTGTGGCCTCAAGCCAGCTGCCCCATTTGGCATCACTCTATTGGAATTTTAATGTATTGGGCGCTTTTGGTCCACCAGTGCAACTCCAAGAAAGTGTAATTGTTTTTTTTCAAGAATGTGAAATTTCCCAAAATCTCCCTCATTTGGTGTATTTAACAACACTGGTGAAGGTTTCTTCCTGTATGATGAACATACTGGCCTATTTTAAACTATTTCTATGTTAAGGGTATTTATCATCCAGGAAGTGACCATTGCAACAGGATTGAAACGCTTCATTCAAAGGAATCAATCAATCATTTCCTGTGACAATTCCTTTGAATCAGATAAATATTGGTGTGTCTTATCTAAGTACGGCAGGTGTTTCTTGTGGTTGCACACACTGGTATCACAAGATTGGTTCATTAGAGGAACCAGGAATAAAGTTGCTCACATTTTTTATGAAACGAAGAACTTAAATTAACAAATAAGTATTGTCAAGAATAATAGTAAAAAGTGCTTGGGTTGTTTTAATGTGTTCAGTACAACAGATAGTTAACGTCTACTGGTCAAAGGGTCGTGATCTGTGTTATGTTTTTCTATCTGCCAGGTATCTCAGGTTGTTGGTACTTTGAAAAGTGGATCATCACAGTCCAGAAACTTCACCCACGGGGTACATATCTTCTCTTCCAAAGCTACTATTTAAATGTCTCTCTTTTTTAACATAAGTTTCTGTTTATAAGTGTGTCCATACTTATAATTTTGAACATTCTGTCTTTTTCATTTGCCTCACAGATACAAACTGTAACTTTAATCCCTGGTGATGGAATTGGTCCAGAAATCTCTGCTGCCGTCATGAAGATATTTGAAGCAGCTAAAGTTAGTACTAGTATTATTTCTTTGTTGATATTTTACAACCAAGATCAAAATCAGAGAAATAAAAAAAATTGAATTAGTTAATTGCTGGTGAAAATCTCAATCCAAATCTCTTTCTAAAGTTACAGAATGATGTATTTGTATTAATAATTTATTCAGATGTTTTTGATTTTCTTTTTATTTAGGCCCCTGTTAAGTGGGAAGAGAGAAATGTGACAGCCATTCAAGGACCTGGTGGTATATGGATGATTCCTCCAGATGCCAAAGAATCGATGGACAGGAACAAAATTGGTTTGAAAGGTAACTGAATAGGATGATTTACAGTGAGAGTGAATATATACCCCCATACGTTTATTTTCCCTCATGAAAATTAAGGCTGCACCTTTTTTGTTTCCTATATGAAAATTTACTGTGTACATGTGGCAGAATTTAGCCAAATAAAAAGGAATAACACTAATAAAATATTTTTTACAGTATTGCTCCAAAGTGTTTTTTTTCTAGTAGTACATGACAGTTCATTTAAATACAGTGCATACTAAATATTTTTTTTAAAGTTATCTTTAAAAAAGGCTTATTTCAAGTCATGAAAGTCAATTCTGAATTATTGACCCAACAGGTCCTTTGAAGACACCAATAGCAGCTGGGCATCCCTCCATGAACCTATTGTTGAGGAAAACATTTGACCTCTATGCTAACGTGCGTCCCTGTGTGTCTATTGAGGGATACAAAACCCCGTATACTGATGTTGACCTGGTTACAATCAGGGAGAACACTGAAGGAGAATATAGTGGGATAGAACATGTGGTAAGACCACTGACTCATTACATTTTCTTGGCATTAAACCATTGTATATTAGTACACATTATATATATATATATATATATATATATATATATATAATTTTTTTATCAAACTGACTGCCATATTGTCATTTCAGATTGTGGATGGAGTTGTGCAGAGTATTAAGCTCATTACCGAGCAAGCCAGTCAACGCATTGCAGAATATGCTTTTGAATATGCAAGAAACAATAAGAGGGCCAGTGTTACTGCTGTTCATAAGGCAAATATAATGTAGGTTGTATTCAGTACAAAACACATTCAATAATTTGCTTTTCTGAAGCTGTTTTTTTTTTATTAGGTGGTTGTTTACAATTTCTTGCAGGCGGATGTCAGATGGACTTTTCCTACGGAAATGCAGAGAGGCTGCCGAAAAGCACAAAGATGTGAAATTTACTGAGATGTACTTAGATACTGTGTGCCTTAATGTAAGCCCCAATAAATTTTTTTAGAAATTAGTTAAATGTGGGTGCGAGTTTAATGCATTCTTACACGTGTTGGTAATAATCTATTTATGTGTTCATGTTTACAGATGGTGCAAGATCCTACACAGTTTGATGTTCTGGTAATGCCAAATCTGTATGGAGACATCTTGAGGTAAGTTAGTGCTTAAATTTTGATATTATTAATTTGAACAGTGGGTTTGTATTTATACTTGAAAGCACAAGTAGAACAGTGCTAAAATGAAGGGACCAGGATGATGCAAGTGGATTAAGGTAGAAATATTTTGTTAACCCAGAGCTCAAGCTTAATGTTAGCCACAATCATTTACGGTCATCTTTACGGTTGTGAAAAATCTTTAAAAAAAAGTTACAAAAGAAATTAAATTACTCAGCAAAGTACACTGCATAAAAATGGTAACTGGATGTGTTTACTGTTACAGTGATCTCTGTGCTGGATTAATTGGAGGTCTGGGAGTGACCCCAAGTGGGAACATTGGTGCAAATGGTGTTGCCATATTTGAGTCGGTGTGTTGCTTTAGTCTTGTCAATTTTCTTTTTTATCACAGATTTTAAGTAATAGCACAATCAAAATGCAAATTAATTATAATAAATGATGGATTGTGATTGTTTTTGCCCTGTCAGGTTCATGGAACTGCCCCAGATATAGCAGGGAAAGACATGGCCAACCCCACTGCCTTGCTGCTCAGTGCGGTAATGATGCTCCGGCACATGGGAATGCATGGATATGCCAAGAACATCGAAACTGCTTGTTTTGATACTATCCGAGACAAAAAGGTAAACTACTTTTCAAGAAATGCAGTCCTGGATAAAATGATATTGTAATAAATTATGCTTATGTTCTTGTTCTTCCAGGTTCTTACCAAAGACTTGGGAGGAAACTCAAAGTGCTCAGAATTTACAGAAGCAATATGTCAAAGAGTGCGGGACATGGAGTGAAAGGAGTTAGTGAGGCCGGAAGGTACTTGATGGGGTTTGAGTTGGTAAAAATTTTACTGTATCGTCATTCGTGTATTGAGAACTGAGGACTTTGCAGACCTGAATCTTTTAATTAACTTTCTGCACATTCCAAGCTGACTAAACATTTCACCAACATTATCTGTATGTGAAGAATATACAGTTCGACAATTTCGAAATCTTTAACATATGGTGAACTTAAATATGTTTGACACTGTTACATGTAAACAGTCGAGGTGATTGCTTGACAAACATTCATTTGACAACTTGGCAAAAGTCTTAGTGTCTGTAAATAATGCTTTATATTTACAAGCTTAAAAATAGTACTTTAAACGTGATTAGGCTTCTATAACAAAAGACTTGACGTTTTGCGCCTCTTTTTTCGCAAATATCATGCATGTGGAAAAGAAAATGCCACCAGAAATGCCAGAATTTGAATTGTTTTTATTTACAGCATTATGCCAGACTTTAGTGAGCATTATGGTGTGTCTCAGCTGCTTTTATTTATAATCCTAAATTATTTTTAACATATTTTAAGTATCACCAGATGTGTAAACACAAATCTAATATTATATGAGTAGAAATTTTAAAATTTCCACAAATTTAGTTCTGGCTGCAGAAAACTATGTTATAAACAATTACTTCAGTATATGAAAAAAAAAATAACTGAAATGGAGTACTTTCTGGAAACCAAAACAGTACACAATATTACATATTAAATAAAGAATTTTAAAAAAGTGGACATGTTCTGTTATATTTTGCACTGCAAAAAGATGAGCATGTGATTAAATTCATGTTGAAAAATGATGTGATGTGAGATTTTAGTTACAGAATAATTTCCTCAGAAAGACGGCACTTCCTTGTAAAGGCTGTCTATAACCTTGTGGTACATCTTCAAGACAACAGGACGACGAAGCTTCATTGTGGGGCCTGGAAAATAGCATTAGACAAGTCTGCATTATGTAATCATGTTATATTTTGTAAGGCATTAAGTCCACATCCAGATGATCAGTGTTGTATTTACCCAGTTCTCCTCCTGAAACTGAAAAGTCCTTCTCCAAAATAATCCACTTTTGTATACGTTGGGCATTAGAGATGGCTGCAGAGTTGACTCTGTCAATTCCCTCTTGAATTGCGTGGTACACCTCTCTGTCTCTTTCTCCAGTTATGTCCGACACTTTGCATGCTTGGCTGCCTTGCTGTCTGCAAAACTCCAAAGCCTCCATGCTCAGCTCCTCTGTTGGCTCCATTGTTTCTGCATTGCTACAACACTGAAATGCATCATTTCATCCTCAACATCACATTTAATAAAATCATAACTGCTGGACAGGCGAGAAAAAAATGTGATGCTTTAAGTAAATGAACACTACATTGAAATCAGTACTTTTGTGACAAGCTTGTTGACAATTTACCTTTAAAGTTAATAGCATGGACAAGAACTTCCTCTTGTCTCCAATCAGCATGGCATTGCTGATAATGGGAAGCTCCTTTTTTATAGCTTCCTCTATCGGAACAGGAGCGATATTTTCCCCTCCAGCCGTGATGATCAGCTCTAAGTGGAAAGAGAGGGCACACTGACATTTCTACTGGAACATAACAAGAAGCAGACGAAGGGATATCTTGTTTCCCTGAACAGCATGTGCTCAGATATGGCAAAAAACAAAGTGAACTAACCCAATTTTCTTATAGTCACAGTATCTACTCCGATTGTGTTACCTTTTATCCTTCCGGTGATGTATAAGAAGCCCTCCTCATCCATTTTCCCCAAGTCACCAGAATGCAGCCATCCATCTTCATCCAAAGCTTCTCTCGTTTTGTCTTCCATGTTGAGGAAGCCCATGAAAATGTTGCGTCCCCAGAAGCAAATTTCACCGATCCCCTCAGAGTCTACATGGGCAAGTTTGTATTGACAGCCAGGCACCACTTTACCACAGCTATGCAAAAAAAGAGTTTTGTCTCTAATCTGGCACTCAATCCATTGAAGTTCAAAACAATGGCTCACAAACAGATTTGACGATCCTTGAGGGTTTTACCTTGGTAGTTTGTAAGCTTTGGGGCCTGACATGAAGTGAGGTCCTGTGCTCTCGCTCATGCCGTAGGCTTCATATAAGCGAATGTTCAGGCTGAGAAAAAACTGAACGGTATCACTTCCGATTGGTGCAGCTCCAGAGAAAAACTTCTCACAACGAGACAGACCCAATTCTGCACGAAGCCTCTGCAACACAAGGCTTTCAGCCAGCAAGAGGAGGAAGGGTTTCTCATCGTCTCTATAAAAATAAGAAAAAAATAACTAGTCAAACTTTGCCGTGCGTTTTAGACCACTAAATAAGACCACGTAATGAAAGAACTTCCATTTCAGATGAATGATTAACAAAATTCAAATGTATTGTGTACGTACTTCAGCATACACCTTTGATTGGCTTCCAGGCTGACTGACATTGCCCATGTCACCAGTTTCCTTTTAACATATCCACACTGACTAATCCCCAGCTTTATCCTCTCCATCATTTTCTCCCATACCCGTGGAACCCCCATGTGGGATGTGGGACAAACTTCTCGTAAAGTAGTTATCAGGCTTCCCTGTTTAAAGATAGTGATTTTAAAAATCATTTTAAAAAATAGGCAGTGAAATTGTGCCATTCATTAGTCAGCTTGTTCACCATATAACTAGTATTGTGTATTTAATTATATCTGTTTAGATTGTTTAACAATTTTTGTGCACCCAAGCCTGCTTAAGTTAAAGTTGCAACTATAGTTCCATCTGAGTCTAATTTATTTTTTATTTTTTTACCTTTAGGGCATCTGGCTGTGCGAAGTACACTAGCTCCCCCCAATGGATGCCTGTCCACAGATCATATATCTGAGCAGCAATGTGGCTTAGAGGCAGATAGCTCACTAGTGACTCCTGCTTTGTGTTTGCTGGATGCATTTCTCCAACCCTGCTGGCACAACTGGCAGTCCAAGTGATCTGTACAGTTATAGCAGACCATCATAGAACATTATGTCACCTTCAACAACAGCTGGCTTACATATATGTTTTCACATGTGACGATATGTGACAGAGTTGAGACGTTTGTGAATAAGTATGACACTTACATTGTCATGGCTGAGCATGACCCCTTTCGGCTTGCCTGTGGTGCCAGATGTGTAGATAAGGACACAACACTGGTTTGCTTTCTGGCTGCTTATGATGTCATCCAGGTGTTTGTCAGAAATATCCTGACCCAGCTCCAGGAACCCCTCCCACTATTAAAAAAAACAACAGCGTGACACTTTGAAAACATCAGCGACCAAATTGGTGCGTTCACTGTTTTGTGTGGCACTTGAAAACCTTACAGAGTGGAGATTTGAGATCTGTTGTAGCAGTCCGCTGTACTGCACAATGGCTTTCAAATGGGGTAGTCTATCTCGTATCTGTCATTGCAAAATTGAAAATTTTGCTACTGGTTGATTTTTAAATGAATAAATACCTGAATAGAGTTAAACTAAATGTCTATCAGTTAAGCATTACCTGCAATATCTTATCCAGTTGCTTTTGGTTCTCCACCACGATAATATTAGCTTTAGAGTCACTAGCAACAAAGTGGCAGGCCTCTGGTGAGTTTGTGGCATAAATTCCTGTCATTATTCCCCTGTAATGAAGACAAAATAATAAAAATGATTCGGGAGGGAAAAAAGAAGTTTGTAAATGCAAGAGGAATATGATTAGTGAGGGCTAACAGCTAAAATAGTACACAGTGTGCAGTTACTAAGAGATTAAAATCAGTGCTTAATGTATATCTGCTTGTTGGTGCAGTTGTGTGTGTAATTCTCACCCTGCCAGGATGGCACCAACTGCAGAGAAGAACCATTCAGCCGAATTGAATCCCAGTATTGCCACACCGTGGAATCTTTCTAAACCGAGCTGCACAAAGCAACACATTTGCTTCTTTGTAAAAGGAACACGGTGACAGAAGCATTCACAGAAAAGGGGATATTTATTTTTCTTAGTGGTGGTGGGGAGCTTACCTTTATAAAACTCTTGGCTGCTCTCCTGCAGAACTGATAATACTCTAAGAAAGTTATCTTTTCCCATTTGTTGTTCCTCTTGCTGGCCAGTGCATGCAGGTTTCCATATTTTTCGACCGAGGCTTTGAACATCTGGTGAACTGTGACAGGTTCCTCTGGACATCCCTCGTCAATCCTCAGCTTCACCGATTTTCTAGCATCAGTAGTCCAAAGGGATTGAGCAGGAGCAAGAGATGAACTGGCAAACTCATCAGTGCCTTTCTCTTCTACAAAGACAGAATATCAAATAGTAAAACAAAAATGGTGTTTTTAACCAAGGAAAACAAAGAATTTAGTTTTCTCTTTAGATCTTTCTTTCTGTAGCCCCGTGAGCTTATAACTCACCAACAGAGGTAAGTACTTCACTGCTTGTCGCCTGTGCCATAGACACCACACTGAAAAACAGAGCAAAAACAGCTTATGTATACTCTGGCTCAATTCACATACTCTGTTTTCATTTCACATGGTTCTAATTTTCAGCTGCATTGTTTACATAACACAATGTCAGGCTTTGGGCACAGCTAAACCCCCTTTGCTTTGTGCGATGGGAGTATATTCAATGCGAGCAAAAAGACAGTTCACGCCAACTCATTACAAAATACAGTAAACTCACTGAATTACATAGACTGTTATGCATCCATTCCTTGTCTAATGTCCTTTAGATACGTTGGACAAAAGTGATACACTGCTGAATTCAGACAAGTTACCATCAACAAGACACTTTTATATATATTGTGGTGAACTTTGAGATTGAATGGTGAATTTAGCTTCATGTAAACAAGAAAAGCCTAACTTTTTTATACATATGTGACTTGTTCAGTGAGAGCTTGCATAGTGTAAAAGTAAAGATAGAAAAAGGTTCATTTTATATTGCATACCTGTCTTTAAGTATGCCTATGACCTTCTTTTGTCCCCAAGAAATGTTCTTCGAAAAGCAGAAGATCACCTGTTACCAGTTAATGTGCCTTAGAAGTCTTCAATGACTGTGCAACCTAGAATAATGAGGGTACCTCTGCACTGGACTGGTTTGCTCAAACTGGGCCATGCCATGAATTTAAATGAGTTCAGTCTTTTCATGTGTAAAGCAGTCTTATATTCTTCTCCTAATCCCACACTGAGTGACAAATATTTATATGCTTTGAATTTTGATCAAGCCATGTGGTATTCTGTAAATATGTGGAATAACGGAGTTCATCAGGAAGATTACCTCTAGTGAAATGAAAGAAAATGAAGAGGAGGAACTATCATGGAAACAGATACTGAACAGCATGTAACACTGACAGACTTTAGTCTGACAAAGTAGGGGATGATAGTGACAAGTGATGCTAATAGCTGCAAAATGTTGGTAGCAATTAGCTATTTTTTTTAATTATTAATCAGTTTATGAGAACGGGACTATCTACTTTGGATAGAATCCCAGGTACAGGCTGTTCAACAAGGTCCCAAAGACAATTCATCATTGTATGGGGTGTAAGTTGCAGAAAAATACAGTGTATACAGAACATAGTCACCAAGAGGTGAACAGGTACCACATCTGTAACAAATATTCATTGGAAACCAAGGGTCAAAACAGGAAATATCTCCAACGATAGTTGCAAATGATTTAATAAAATCCAGGTTTTTGGGATTGTCATGGCTAACCCACTGGACATTGTGCTGTAAATGAACATAAAAAGGAGGCAGTAGTGGTAGACGTAGCAGTTCCAAGTACAGTGAAATTACACAAAATGCAAATAACTAAAGAAAAGAAAGGCTGGAAATGATGTGGGTGGTGAAAGCAACAGTGGTGCAAGTGGTAATCAGATCACCGAGGTCTGCGAACTTTGGGAAGTGTCCATCAAATTCCAGGAACAACATCTGAGATGACTTTCCAAATGTGTGAAGTTCTAGGGACAAGTTCAGATACTCCAAGACGCTGCAATCAGACTTCTGCCGCAGAAAAGGTGAGCTTTAAAGGCCAACTACCCACACTGAGGTGATTTAAGTGCATTTTCATTAAGATACATATACATCTTACATATTTTGGATTAAATTGGCAAATTTCATTTATTCCATTCAACCTAAATACATTAAACAAGCTCGATAAATTAAATGGGGATATTACAATTTTGGATTTTTATCTTACAAGCCTGTGGGATCTCCTGGGTAATAACAACATCTACATGAACAACCATTAGAAAAATGTTTTGGATGTTGGGACTTCCAGTTGACACTGAAGTGGGAATTCTTGCCATCGTGCAGATGCAAATTTATCAAACTCTATTTAATCTGTTATAATAAAATTACCCACTCCCATTGGTTTATAATATATTTACACATAGTGTACACTTTAATAAATGTAACAAACGGAGTCTATGTGTGTTGTGCATGGACATACTTTTAGTCTTCATATAGCAGAATACCAAGAACCTATCCAACCCTGTTAATATGTTTGCTTGTTATGTAATCGTGTAAACGCTCCCCTCACCCACTGACCTGTTTAATCAAAGTAATACAACCTGTAGAAAGTATGTAAAGACATGCAGGAAGGTGAAACTGCAGCAGCAACCCCTCCCTCTTGCGCGTTTACATTTAGCTCCAGTCCTTTCTAGACTCTGCTGCGCTCACAGTCAACGACACATCCGGTTTGTCTTCAGAGCGCTCGAGAAAGTTCTACACAGCCGCGCGGCTATAAGACCGAGCTGTCTTTCCCTGACAACTACATTCAGACTAGTGAGTGGAAGCGTCGCGGACCTAGACTCTCAACGCCTTAGCAAGTAGGTTGCTTTTACGACAGTTTTAGATATTCAACTTAAAAGCTTCAACATGCTATGCTAGCGAAGTTACTTAATCTTTACGTTAGCGGACTACTTTCAGTTATATGCACGAGACGTGTGGTAACTGAATTCTAACCATCACTAAGCGATATGCTAATGTGAGCGTTGTTAGAGTAATGCTAACGTTAAAGCTGTCGGTAACCGTTGTCATTAAGCAACTGGTATACTGTTTTTTTCACGCTATCGTCATTTTTATTTCTAACTGTGTCATTTGTATTATATTTTTTAAAGGTTGTTCACCATGGTTCACGAAACCGGTTACTACGACCTTTTGGGTGTCAGCCCTAAAGCTACGCCGGAGGAAATCAAAAAAGCTTACAGAAAACTCGCACTGAAATATCATCCTGATAAGAACCCGAGTGAAGGAGAGAAGGTAAGTAGACCCGAAACAGTGTTTATGGTGTCATTTCGTCCACCAGAGGACTGGAAATACTCTGTCTAATTATAAAACCTCACGCTTCGTACAGAGGACATGGGGAACTTTCTGGAACCATCCAGCCCGCCGCTCCTCTGTCGTCACTATAGGAAAGATTAGCCTTCGTACTGAACTGAAATGGCATTGTGAAGAGTTAAAACAAATATTATTTAGTTGGACATGCATATTTAAATTTTTTTAAGTGTATTTAGAGATTTTCCAGTCGACTTATCTAATTCTGGTTTTGTTTTAAAAGTGACTCAGTGGTTTTTCTCTTATTCTAACAGTTCAAGCTCATCTCTCAAGCATATGAGGTGCTTTCTGATCCAAAAAAGAGGGACCTGTATGACCAGGGAGGGGAACAAGCCATCAAGGAGGGAGGCATGAGTGGAGGAACGTCTCCTATGGACATGTTCAACATGTTCTTTGGAGGAGGTGGACGAATGCAGAGAGAAAGGAAAGGTTAGATATATTTTTGAAGTTAAGAGATCTTGTCCTTTAGGTTGTTCATACCACAACCAATGCAATTTTTACTAAGCAATTATTTTCCCCTGTAGGAAAGAACGTTGTCCACCAGCTCAGTGTTTCACTGGAGGAGATGTATAATGGGTCTACAAGGAAGCTTGGCCTTCAGAAGAATGTCATTTGTGAGAAATGTGAAGGTAAGTGTTGAAGATATATTTTTAAAAATGTTCTAAAAACATTGGAGTATACAATAGATTGTATGTTACAGTGCTGAAAATCATTTGTACTGGTATTTGTTTGTAATTGTAGGTTATGGTGGTAAAAAGGGCACCTTGGAGAAGTGCTCAAACTGCAAAGGTAGAGGGATTCAGGTTAAGGTGCAGCAGGTCGGGCCCGGCATGATCCAGCAGATCCAAACCACGTGTCCAGAATGCCAGGGGCAAGGCGAGAAGTTTAACTCAAAGGACCGCTGCAAGAACTGCAATGGACACAAAGTAGAACGCAAAAGGAAAATTCTTGAAGTTCACATTGACAAAGGCAAGCCTCCTTCAACATGCAAGAGTTACGTTTTCCTAAAATCATGAGATGAGTGGGATAAAACTGAAAATAAATGTGTTTGTTTAGGTATGAAAGACGGTCAGAAAATCACATTCCATGGCGAGGGTGACCAAGAACCTGGACTGGAGCCTGGAGATGTCATCATTGTCCTGGATCAGAAAGAACACCCAGTTTTCATGAGACAAGATGATAACCTAATAATGAAGATGAACATCAAACTTGTAGAGGCCTTATGTGGTTTCAAGAAGACCATCGAAACATTAGACAACAGGATACTCATCATTAGTTCCAAGCCAGGTATGATAATTGCATTAGTTTGAAGGAATAGGCTGAACACTTTTCTCTCTCTCTCTCTGAGTATTTACAAGCGTGTGCTATTTCTTTCTACAGGTGAAGTAATCAAGCACAATGAAATCAAATGTGTTGAGAAAGAGGGCATGCCTGTGTACAGGGATCCTTATGAAAAAGGACAGCTTCTCATTCAGTTTGAGGTAAAACATGAACACAGATTCTATCAGCTGGTAACATGACGGAAACATTTCAAACAAACAACTTAAAAAATGCATCTTTTAGGTGGAGTTCCCTGAAAAACACTGGCTTCCAGAACATCTCATGTACCAGCTTGAAAGACTCCTCCCTCCCAAAGAGGATGTAATGATTACTGAGGACATGGAGGAGGTGGACCTGTGTGAGGTGGAGCTGCAGTCGCAACAGACAAAATACAGTCGGGAAGTCTATGAAGAAGACGATGAAGGCCCCAGAGGAGGAGTGCAATGTCAGACACAGTGATTGTTGTTAACAAGACCAGTTCTTTGTAAAGTATGTGGGTTTTTTTGTTTTCTCTAGGAACATTTGTTTCTGTGAGAGGGTTTGACCCATGCCTTTTTAAGTTCCTAACTGTAACATTAAAAGTGTAGCATTAAGCATACAGCTGATGCTAATGTTTTGTCTTTCTTTATGGTAGAGGAGGGACTACACACACACATGCACATAAAGATGTCCTGATCTCATCAGTACCTTTTTTCTGTTTCTGTCTTGTATTCTCTATTTAAGATCCATGATATGTTTTTCTCACATTAATGTAACAACTTTGTTTTTTAAGCCAAAAGGACTTTTTATGCTTTCTGTGAAGGTAATGTGAAGAGAAACTGAGTCATTTGTTAATAAAGTCAGAGCTTCTCCAGCAATTTTCTTTGACTTGGTTTGCTCCTTGAAAAATGTTACTGTGAATTTTGCACAAAAGCTGAAGACTTGTACAATAATGGAAACGGTTGGTACAAGATTTTTTTTTTTTTTTTTTTTCCCCTCTCGTGGTTCATTGAACAGGCGAGGGCGGCGTTGGCCAGTGAATGTTGCAAAATATGATTTACATTGAACATGAATATAAATTCTAGCTAGACAAGTGTAGCTACTTGTCACCCTTCAGGTTCAGTCATTACGAGAGAGATTGGTAACATAACTAGATATTCTATACATACAATTTCCTTTGGGCCAATGAATAGAAGTAGATGTTAAAAAGCCAATCCCAGCTGACATGGGTGAGAGGCAGGACACACCCTGGACAGGGCACCAGTCCAACACAGGCAAACAACCATGCACACACACTCCTATGGGCAATTTACCAATCAGCCTATCCCCCGCATGTCTTTGGACTGGGAGGAAGCCAGAGAACCCACACAGAAAGGCCGCTGTCCGAGACGAGGTATGAAGCAGCCACAGTGCAGCCCCATCCCTGAATCATCACCATACAATGATCATCACATGCAAATTCTGTAAGCTATTTTGGGGGGAATTTTATTAAATGAATTATGTTTCCAAACACATTCATCTGTGTACTTGTATTTTGGATTAATATGCAGTGAAGTTAACTTTACTATTCTCAATGAAAATCTGATTTTCTTTTCTCATTTTATTTTTAATTTGTAATATACAGTGGATAGATATGTTTAACATTAAGTTATAAAATGGACAGATGTTTATTTATTTAGAGTTTTTGCAAACAAAAGACAACCTATAAATAACCTTGTTACATCACATAATACACAGAAACAATATAGAATGAATTTGTGGCAAAAAGCTACATTATGAGCTAGTTCTTGTTCAATAACAGGGTGTGCTTTTTTTCTTGTTTTTTCTTGTTTTTATGGTTTATGTGCAGTTGTTTTTTTGGGACACTACACACCTTATACATCCTTTTTTCAGTAGAGGTTAATAATAAAGTCATTATCATTGACTAAATATAAAAGAGCTCATTTTGTCGTTAGGTCATTATGGACCGCAAAGAGTGTAAAAAAATGTTTATGATACGAAATTATTTCACTGCAACAAACCGCCACCGTGTAAAACAGCTAAAATAATGAACAAAAACAGAAAGAAAGGTACAAGTAGACATCACCAGCCATGTCAGTAAGTCCTCATTTGTCTTCGAACTACACAACCCATGATGCAAAGCGTTATATGACGTCACCCATCTCCGGCACGCCGGGTGTTTCTCTGGTGCCTGTCTGGTTGAGGCAGCAAGCGACAGCTGAGGACTAGTAGACCGGAGATCGCAACCGGTTTCTGATATCGACACATTTGTGGCCACAGTTAGTTTAAATGGCGAAAACATACGATTATCTGTTTAAACTGTTGCTCATCGGAGACAGCGGAGTCGGGAAGACATGTCTGCTATTCAGATTCAGCGAGGACTCCTTCAATACCACCTTCATATCCACAATAGGTGAGTACCCTGCGGACGCCCCAAGGAAAAACACGCAAATATATAAATCAGTGTTCTAGCTAACAGTTTAGATGTATTTCCGGTATCAATATGGTATTGTAAATTATTATTATTATTGGTATGATTATAATTCTAACATGCATATCATGCACACCCTTATGGGGCTCTCACTGCATAAGAGCAAGACAATGGGATGTGATAACCTTTTTTATATTCTTCAATAGTCAGGATAAATACTGGATAAGGAAAATAATACATAGGTTTTTGAGCCCGCTGTATATAGCACATATCAATATTACTATAATGTTATTTTATTGTTCAGCCCCCATGAAGAACCTTGATTTATCTTTTATCAATGTAGTTTTGTTGTTCCCTTAAATAAATCCAATATCCTGCAACACTTTTACTCTAGACGCTTTTAGACACATGTGGTTGCTTGTGTGGCTCAGCTTCATCGCTGATGATGTCATGTAACTGATCAATGCAGGAAGCATGAGCTTACGACACTGTTTATTCAAATGCAGGGATAGACTTCAAGATCAGAACAATAGAGCTGGATGGGAAGAGAGTCAAACTCCAGATTTGGTAAGAGTATTTTGAGTGCATTTCCCCTTTTTAAAAGGAAAGTTTGCTCTTTGAAAGAGACGCTTCCTTTTAGACCTTATCTATTTGATTGATGCACTCAGGGACACTGCAGGCCAGGAGAGGTTTCGCACCATCACCACAGCTTACTACAGAGGAGCCATGGTAAGTCCCTCCATTTCCAGCTTGTCCCTTTAAATCTCCCTTTCTCTTTCTTTTTCAGGCCTCAGTAATTGTCAGTTTGTTTTTTCTACATTTTATAGGGCATTATGTTGGTTTATGACATATGCAATGAAAAATCCTTTGACAACATCAAAAACTGGATTAGGAATATTGAAGAGGTGAGCTCTGAATTTATATTACCAACAAAAATGTCTTAAGAATAAAATTGTTTTTAATCAATAATATTGTTTGACTTTGTCATTGGACACGTTTTTTATTTTTGATACACTTTTCTAACGGGCTTTCTCAATTCACTCAGCATGCCTCGTCGGATGTGGAGAAAATGATCCTTGGCAACAAATGTGACATGACCGACAGAAGACAGGTGTCAAAAGACAGAGGGGAAAAAGTGAGTCTCTGCAGCCAGTGATTTTTGCCAAAACCTTGCTGAGACACATTTAAATGCAATTCTGTAATGCAGTGAGTGGCACTTACTTATTTATTCCCCCTTTAGCTGGCTATTGATTACGGAGTTAAGTTCTTGGAGACGAGTGCAAAGTCTAGCTTAAATGTAGAAGAGGTAAGATGAATTGCAGGGCTCTGAAAGTATCATGCAGAATTGCTTTTATAAATAATTTGTTCAAAACATTTGCTTTTTTTCTGTCTCTCAAGGCTTTTTATACTATGGGAAGAGACATATTGCATAATCTGAATTCAAAGACGGTAAGTTGTGAAAAACTTCTTAATATGGATGTTATTATTTGTTTGACTAATTCTGCTGTTTATACACTATCTCACTGTTGTACCTTCTCCTTGGTAGACTGACATCAATGGAGGATCAGGGAATCCGATCAAGATCACAGATAAAAAGTCAAAGAGAATCAAATTCTTCAAGTGTTCGCTCCTTTAGGCTGCTGGGTCATTTGCTCACGTATCCAGCATTGCCATGCTGTTTTGGAAGGTTCCTGTTTTTCCTTTCTCACAAATAGCAGCACTGCTCATAATCAGAGGACCTTTACTGCAATCTGAGGTCACTGGTTCATGGGTGGCTGATACACTGCCCTGATCTGCTGACCAGAAAAGGATCTATGAAGAATGAGGCCTGATATTTTATATCTGCTCATGCAAACGACTGGTGTGCAATCATCAGCAGTGCTTTGTAGCTCGCACTGTAGTGCCTTCTTTTGACAGGCAATAATCCTGATGGCATCTGGAAGACATGTTTGATATCGTGAAACAAAAATCTTAGTTGCACATTTAAAAAAAAAAAAAAGATGAAAGATTCTTACATATACTGGAACATCATTTTATACACACTAGCTGTTGTCATGATGCCGAGACAGGCATAGAACATTGATTCATTGACTGTATTTGTGTATATTAGTGTATATTATTAAGCTTTTTGCATTCAGTTGCACTGCTTCAGAGGAGCTACAATAATGTCATGGAATAGACAAGCATGCATGAAAGCTAACTATTGCATTATTTAATTTATTCAAGCATTTCTTACATCAGACCTATACAGGGTATTGCTTAAAATGAAACTGGAAAGAGTGGGTTTTTTTCTTGGAAGTTGTATTAAGCGTTCTGTAATACAGTTGGTGTTTGCATGAGATCTATTGAAATACTCCAAATGGGTTATTACTAAGCACATGGTATCAGAAAAACATGTTTACAGACAGTATTTAAATATGGTTATATAGAATGTTATATTCTTGCTGTTCATGTTGTGCATGCATGCATTTTTTTCCCTCCTGAAGCAGCAGACATTCATACCTGTTACATGTCCAACATGAAAACAGAAACTTAGGAAAGTCATGACGTGCTTGTTTCTGCAAGCTCTTGTGTGTTACATTAAGAGAAAATCAAAAGTGAAGAAAGTAGATTTTTTTTAAGAGAAAAAATGGAGTTTCACTAAACGTGAATGAACAGCTAACATTGAAAATGTTGAAATGTGTGTATTTGTCTCATCATTGTCTGTTTGTTATTGTGAGGAGAGTCACAAACTAAAGAAAAAGATCAGCTTTCTTTTTTGTTGGTCATGCTTTTATATGTTCCTGCTCTTATTTCTGTTCCTGATCATCATCTTGTGTCCTCCCTGCCTCCACCGTCTTCTCTCTCTCATCCTCTTGTCCAGCGGCTGATGCCCTGCTGGCTTCAACGATATCTTTCTCACTGCTGGCTCTCTGCTCCTTCACAGCTACAAAGGGCTTTGTTTTCTTGTCGCTGGCAGTGCAGCTGTGCGACCTGTGAGATCGTACGTTCTTTTCATAAGCTACAGTCAGATACTCAGTGGTGTCTGAGGGGCATCTCTTGGCCTTTGTCTTTTTTTGCACTTCCTCTGCCTCTGATGGAGTTTCTTTTCCTTCTGGAGTTGCATCAGTCTGACTCACTATTTTCTGTTCTGCATGTGCTGCAGCACTTTGAAACTGTTGTGAAAGAGCTCTGACTGACGATGCTTTAGGCATGTGACCCAAGTTGCTGAGATGGACTTGATATTCCACATTTTCTGGCCACTTGTTGGAAGTTTTAGTTGGCACATCACCTGCCTCTGGTTTATAGATGACACTGCTCATAGCTCTCTTCCTTGTGATAGGTGACGTGGGACTTTGGCCTTCAGCAGGAAGGTATCTCAGTGATTTTGCCCTCCTTGGAGAAAGTGAAGTTCCTGTCAGTTGTTTGACACTCCTAGTGGGTTCAGCAAGTGTCTCTGGTTCATCAGGAGGGTTGACAGCGATGGTGCTCATGGCCCTTCTTTTGGTTAGAGGAGACGTGGGTTGATCTTCAGCTGGGTAGAGTTTCAAAGATTTAGTCCTTTTTGGTGGGGATAAAGGTTTTAGCCAGTTTTTATCTATTAGTCTATCTAACATCATTGTGCTGCCTTGCTTTGTATCTGCCATAGTCTCCTGACTTGATGCTTCAGAGATGGGCTTTTGTTCACATGGAGATATAAGTATGTCCACACACGACCCAGGTCGGGATCTGGCCAAACCACCAACCTCTAAGGTCTGACCGCTTTCCTTGGTGTTGATAGCGCCAGTAGCTTGATGCAAACTTCGTTCTTTTTCTAGGCCCCCTTTCTCATCCGCGTCCTTCTGCTTGGATGCAAACTCCTCCATGTCCATGTGAAAGCGGTAAAGGCTGTAGCCGTCAGCGCTGTTGATACTGCCCTGGCGAAGGAGAGAGGAGGGATCACACACTGATGAGTTGCGTGAAAAGGTTCTGGTCAGCTCCAATCTGTCCACCCCAGCAAGCTTTTCCAGAGCCACTGCCATACGTCCATGGATCTCCTCTAGCTGGGCCAAACGCAGATCCACCGTCTGCAGGGATGCCTTCATGGTGTTCTCTCTTTCATTCACCTCCTCCAGACGCATTGACATGTTCTCCACTCTGCCATGACGAGAGAAATAGCATCTTATGAACATATAGTTTCAATATTTCAAAGATTTCTTCGTCCACGGTAGCCGTTTACCTCTCTGAAGTAACCTTGATGCGTTCATCACTTGAGGACTGTTGCTCATCCTCTTTTTCACGGAAATATTCCTCCACACATTGCTCTTCAAACTCATACAGATTCTTTAGCTCCTCTGGATTCAGCCTGAGCTCTGAGAAGCAACATGATATATGTCTCTTATTCCTGTTGCTCAAGTCCATGTTTAAAACGTAATTATTTCTGTATCGCAGTATATTCAAGTAGTGAAGACATGACATTAAAGCTGCATCACAATTCTGACACATGTTTGAAAAATAGAAAAGACTAACTGAGGCCCCGGTCCTTCTCATCCAGTTCTCCCTCCTGTTTCTTCTTCGCGCAGCGCCGAAACAGCCTGTTGAAGAGGATATAGAGGTGGCTGAGGATGATGAGGGGTGGAGGCAGAATTGGACGATCGTGAAAAGTCATGATCAGCTGATATCTTTGGAACTTCCACACTTGGTTGGAGATGGACTTGACTTCAAAGAAGGTGTTGCTGTGGAGCAGAATATGCAAACCAATGAATACAAACCAGTTTTTTTTAAATGCAGAATAATGGATCAGGTGAACAATGAGACATCTGTTTACTTGAACACTGCAATGAGCAAATTGACCAGAAGAATATTTGCTACGAGAAGGTAGCAGGCCATGATGGCAGGTGTGAGCCAGGCTCCAGGGATACACGGAGGAAGTTTCTTCCCGTCCTCGTCATATAAATGTTCACCACATGGAGCTACGGAGAAAAGAGGTCATAGCTTCAGTTTCTTTGTAGAAACATTGATTAAACCGTTTTTTTTTTTTTTTTTCTTTGGTGCAGAAACTACTTACGGTTGATTTCCATTGCATAGACTTGTAGAATTCCCAGGAAAGCGCATGTCCAAAGAAACGCAGGGAAAGTGTTCATTTTGATAAAGGTAAAGTTTTTTTTTTTCTTTTCATTTTTAGGTATTTCTGTCAAGGTAAGTTTATATTCATAAAACAATGGACCAGTGGTTCATCTAATCAGCTCATCTGGGACTCACTTGCTTAAAATCGATAGTAGAAAAGTTGTTTAAAGACTGAGGAATTCTAACATTTAGTAAAAGTTAAATCGGAAAGAAATTAAAACCTCATTAACAAATAAAATCCAGATGAAAATTTTTGACAGGTAAATAAGAAAAAACATTAAAATTAAACAACTCAATATTTTTAAATATTTTATTTCTATTGTTGTTTATGTTCATTTGAAAGCCAACTATGTTTTTCTATAGCTTTTACTGCCATTTTTATTGTTTTTGTATAGCAGCGTTTTAACTTGGATTCATACATAGAGCAAAAACTGTTCACAATATTTTTGCCAGATTTACAAAAATGCAGGTCTGTATGAAGGCCCTAAAGCATTTCTGATATGGTATTCAGCCTTATCTGAGTGCAGAACTGATTCCAATCTGTTGCTGCCCTCATTCCAACATTTAAAAAATGCTTCGCTGGGTTGAAATTAAAACTAGATTCAACAATATTTAATCAGTGTCTCATACCTTCTCAGTTAATTTGGGGTTTAAATTATTTCCTAATCATTATCATGCTGGTTTGATATAGATTTAAGCTGATATTCATATTTTAATGACATTTTAATGGCTTGTTATTTACCCTGACAGAATAAACCCAGGGAGAAAAAGAAAACTTAAAGGCAGACGATCATAAATTAAGACATATATGCTCTACATCTACATCTACATTCAGACATTATTTCAATGTACTGCAAGAAGAGTTATTACAAATGTACCAGCAGAGGGAGACAAGGCATTGATGGGTGACAGTAATATGCTGCAAGTAAAAATCACAGAATTAAAGATGCAGTACTTAAGTTAAACACTGATCATCTGCCCAGGATAAGGAAGCAAAATCTTACTATGAATTCTAGTCTTACGGTCTATCGAATCTGCAAAAACCTCCCCATAGATCATCCAGTAGGGCATGTAGAAGATGTTTCTGGCCAGGCGCCATGTCGGCTCCTCATCTGGGTGAAGGATAGCTTGCCGAGCCACTCCAAAACTCATCAGCACCACCAGCATGATCACCACAAAGTACATCATATCGATCATCTGAAAGAGGAAGAATCGTGAAATCTGAGCTCAGCGTCCACTTCTAATGTTGGTTGTGAAACTTTCTGACGATTCAGCTGTTTTTACCATCTTCCCGATCATCATAACGTAAGGTCCAAGGTACTTGTTGACACCAAAGATGTCTAATACCCGAATGTACCAGAAGATAATGTCTATGCAGTAGATGACCCTGCCGTAGCCCATGTACGGTTCAGGTTGCAGTCGCAGCATTAGCCCCAGAAGAAAGGTGGATATGGCAAACAGATCTGTGATGTTCCAGTACTCCTCCATCCACACACTTATCTTCTGTTTCAGTTTTCCTGGCTCTGACATAAGTATCTAGAAACCATGGATTCAGGGTCATTCGCATGTCGTAGCATATTCTGATCAGGATGTCAAGGAGAAGATATTTTTGTTACCTGTCTGACTTTTTCCGATCCAAGAGTGAGGATGTAAGCTATGACAGTCCACTCTTGTATAGATGGCCATCGCTCCATTTTTACCAGGATAATGTAATTATACATCATCAGATAGCTCAGATAAGAGATCTGTAAGAAATAGTCATAACACAAATTGGGCCAGTGATCCAGACATAAACTTTTTTGCATTCTGGTGTACCAGAAGGGAACTTACAGTGTTGAACCAGAACTTGGTGAAGGGTGCATCATAAAACTCAAAAAATCTTTTGCCTATGGGGATTTTGCGGATGTTGGCGCTCCCCTCCTCTTCATCACCTTTTCTGGAAGTTGCATCAGTATTAGGATCCTGAAATAACACAAAGTTTCAACTCATCACTTTTATTCTCTGAGATCAACAGATTGTGAGGGAAAGTCAATCTGAATATCTGAAGGACACGGGTGAGTTAAGACCTTGCTGGATTTTGTGTCATCATCCTTGTCTTTCTTCTCTTCTTTCTTTCCGGGTGCTTGATAGGAGGCATCATCTCCAATACGGAAGTCCAAGAGCAGAATCAGAGGAGGAAAGATGATTCCCAGAATAACCTAGACAAGATGCATTCATAAAATACTCTGTATTGAGTTTTGTGCTTTCATTTTTTCTGTCAGGAACTATTTCTCATACTGACATAATTGCTAACATTGTATTAATGTGTACCTTGAGACCAGGGTTTTTCCCAATCCTTAAGCAGCCCATCCACATGTCCGTGAGCAACATCTGGCTGCAGGTGTGCGCAATAAAGTCGCGTTGCTTTGCAGCTACAGCTAGCTTCAGACAAGTAGAGTTACTCCAGTTAACAAGCTCATATGTTAAAAGTTTCATGGCCACCTGTTCATCATGCTTGTAGGACTGGTCCAACAGCTCGTAGGCCAGCTGGCCAAATTCCCTATAAAAGGAACACAATAATAAAAACTTTCCATATGAGCAAAGTTGTAAAGAATAATACACGCAAACACATTTGAGTTGTGCTTTAAATGACTGTGTTAAGCTGTAGCACTGACTTGGAGTTGTTCTCCAGGTCTTGGGAGATGTCATCCACCAGCTCGCTCTCTGAACATTCATGAGCCATGGCTTTATACAGTTTACAAGCAACCAACGCCTTTGCCATGGCCTCCTCTCCTCGTTGCCAGAGAAACAGCGCCATCTTCTGGCGTTTCAGCAGCACTGCCCACAGCATTAGCTCATGGAAAGGATACTTGAACCGACAAACCTCAGGGTCATCCACATCAATTTCAACCTCTTCTTCTTTCTTCTTTTTAGCCTTTTTCTTGCCTTTCGGCCTTGGTTCATCATCCTGATGAAAATGAAGTTGTTATAGAGGACTTTGTTGTTATGGCTCAATTGATTAAAATGGTTGCCTTGTAAAAAGTAACCGTACCTCCATTCCCAGGAGTTTTAAAGCTTTTGGCTGCAAGAACAAAAAAGTACGGAAACTCTCATATCATGTGTTACTTAAAATAATTAACAAACATTGTTTGGATTTTCATTCATCCATGCATACCCTTTTTAGTCCATACAAATTATTGTATAGGTTGCGGAAAGCCTTCCTTGTATAATTGCTCCGGTAAGCTCCACCCATCAGGTATTCCAGCACCAGACCAATGTCAATCAAAGTAATCTGATAATCTGGAGGAAGGTTTCCCTGTAGAATCACCACAGTCATTTTATAAATTTGTGCTACATTTATATGTGATATAAAATATAGAATTATAGACGCAGTGGGTTTTTAAGTGTGGCAAAGCATATTTTACCTTTTTGACATCTCTAACCACAACATGCAGCGTATTTGCAGGACCAAGTTTCTGAGAAAAGATAAGATTGTTATACAAGTAAAAATGTTGCCACATTTTTCATTTTTATTCTCTCATTTTGCAGCTGTCCATCACTCTGGTTGTTTCTGGGACCCACCGTGTTGTATAACTCCTCCAACCTTGGAATGGTGAGGAAGTGGTGAATGTTGACTCCATTTTCAAGCAACAGTTTCACAAAATCTACCCTGTCCAGCACCAGAGCATCCATCATGGCCTGCTCCAGAGAGTTCACCTGAAGAAGTTAAACACGTGGCGCACATTTACAGCGTGTGTTTTCATTTGATTCTTTCAAGTGCTTCTTGTGAACCCCTTTCTCACCCAACGAATCAGCTCCAGCTTCCTTGGATCGGTTTCTTCCGGAGGCTCAGGTTTAGCCTTCCCCTTCCCCTTTCCCTTTTTGGCACGGGCCTTGTTGCGAGGAGCACTGGCAGGACTCTTTTGTTTTTCCTGAGATGGAGCGGCAGCTGTTGTAGTGTTGGCAATGGCTCCTGCAGGCTGACCAGGAAGAAGAGGAAGAACATAACCATGTTAGCAGCTGTTTTTATTTAAGTTTGCTCTAAAAAAAAACCTTTATGACACAACATGAAGTCAGCATACTTCGTTTTGCTAAAATTAATGTCCAAAATAGTTTTTATGAAGAAAACTTATCAGGTTTTTCTTAAGTGTTACCTTGTTGAAATGTTCACTGACAGGATGTATACAGTGAAGGTTTCATTTTAAGCATTTATTGTTGTTCCCAGACTTTGTGAACAGTTTTTTTTTTTTTTGTGTTCGACTCTGAAAATGTATCATTCCGCACAGATATAGTCATACATTCCAAGTAAATCTGATCATGAGGAAAACACTTTTTTTATTTTAATTGTGATGGAGCCTTCATTAACCCTGTTTGAATGTGTCTTCCCAAATGATTTCCTGTCCCTTGCTCCTAAAGACACAGATAATGTGCAGTGAAGCAGTTGTGTAGTACTGGCATGAGGAATACTCACTGGTAAATTGTGCCCATAAACAAAGATGTGATTGCGAGCAATATCCACTCTGTTCCAGGCCAAAGCCAAACTAAGCTGGTCTGGTGCTGAAGCATTTGTGCCTGAAGAGATAGAGAAGCAGATTTATGCAGCAGCAAAAATGTTATTGAAGCGAAAACATGTTGTAAATATTTCTACAGCCACAGAAGCTTCTTCCACCTTTGCTTGGTCTTTCCCTTCCTCCTTCATCACTCACAGCCTCTAAGCATGACACAGTAATCTGTACAATGGCGTTTGTTATAAAGTTTTAAGCTAAATATAAATCAAGATTCAGGTTGTTTAATTTAAACTAATGAATCTCTTTTCTTGTCAATTTTTCCTTTGTGTTTTTGGATTTGTGCTCCTATTGAGACATTGTATGTATGTTATACACAAGACTTTCACCTCAAATCAAGTTTTCTGAGACTGCGTCACACATTTAGCTTAAAATAGTTTCAGTAATCTTGTGATTTAATCATCCAGAGTTTCCATTGCGGAACTAGCTGAGCATAATTTACTGATGTGGTTGTTCTTTCGTCTTATAATGAAACATATTCAGGTGTGTTTTAAGAAGACTCAATGTTGATTTTCCCCACACAAAGGGCATTATTAATTATCTATAAACATTTTCTTTCCTTTATTTTAGTGTTTGTTTTAGTGAGTACAGAACCTTGTCAAAGTTGTAGCTGACTTCCAGATCAGCCTGAAGGTCTTTGATACTTATTTTAATGTTTTTTTTTTATTCTTTTTTCCTGAGTATTTGGCTGACTTTTTTGTAAACTTTGAATTTTTCTCTCCCTTTTTTTTTTAGTCATGACTCGTAATTCCTTCTGACGCACACAAATAGCTCTCTTGTGTTTGCAATTCTGGAAAAGAAATTAAGTTTACCCCGTTTCTACAAATGAAACCCATAGTTCATTGCTTAATTTGATCATGTGGACACTGAGGTCAATCTTTTTATCTATCTATTTTACTTAAATTCTAAATTAATGCAATCAAATTACCTTCAGTAATCAGTAATTGTGCTTTGCTTCAATCATGAGTTCATATGTTTTCAAAAATGTTGGATTTTTTCCCCAAAATACTTTCTGTTCTGACAGAATTGGATCATTTTTCATTCAGTACCTAAGAGTTTCTGATAGGTGCCAAGAATTCCTACCAAGTCCGTCAAAGTGTTCAAATTTACACTTATTTCAACTTAACCCCTTCAGACCTGAATTTTTTCTCTGGGCAAAAAATATTTTGTCCATTGCTGACAAGACTCAATCACAGTACATATTTATTGGTCCAAACCAATAAAAAAATAATGTCCATTCAAATGGACGCAGGGGCTGAAAGGGTTAAGGTGGGATTTAGGATGTAATTTGAAAATACCTTTTAACAAGGCAGTAAGGATGGCCATTTCAATGTCTTGTTGCCCCTCAGAGCCCATTCGAAATACTGTGATCTACATTAAAAAACAAACAAACATGTGAGTGGATGGTGAAGTGAAGATCAACAGACTGTATGAATAAGTGAAGGAACGGATTGACAAATAAATGTTATTTTCAGGAAGGAGTGTATCTCCTCAACAACAGGGTTTTCGCCAGAACTTCCCTCTTCAGTCCTCTGTTGCCGACCTCGTGAGCACAAAAGTCCATTTACCCATTGGATAGAGTGAAAGAATTGGTCTTGTTATAAACTCAACCGTATCAAATGAAATTACGCTGACGTGTCTGTCACATGTGCAGGCATGGTGGATGGGATTAGATTGGTGTGAATATGTGGCCGAGTGCCAAAGATTTCAGGGTTGGCCTCATGATGCGTTAATGATGAGCAGCCTGTATCAGTTCAAAAACTCAAAACTGCTTGCTTACTTTGAAAATAAAGACTTTTTAAAAAAATCCCTGGTTTAAAACATCATCAACCTTCTAAATCAGTTTTTTTTTTATTTATGCAAGCCAGCTGTTCTGATGAGAAGCACTTAGGTTGAAAGGATTATGTGGGACTAGACAGTGTGACTGATTCACCTGTAGGTTAGTCGTGACTCTTTAAGGTAAGAGCATGTAAGAGCGCCACTCTGTGTGCTAAGAGCTCAAATATCTTGGTGGTCATTTCACATTGCTCTCATTGGGTATCAGTGAAAGTCAAATGGTACGAATTAGGTATGATCTTTGAAAAAGCTGTTTAAGTTGCTTATCTGGGTCTGTAGAAGCATTATGTAGCCTAAAACATCAGGGATAGATGCAGAGCACGGTCATTAATGAACTGATAGCACTCTGCAGACTGAAAGCCAGGGGAGTGGAAAGAGGGATGTATCAGAGGATTAGGGAGATAGAGCCATCTGAGTGCTGCATGCTTTCTGTGAACACATGAAGTAAGAGCCTCTGCTAAGCAAGCTGTAATGTGCCGTGATCTTTTTCATCCACAAGTATGGAGTCCTGAGATTATAAGGGCTGGGTATTATGAAGTACTTATCACATAACGTATTGCTGATGTTTAAAATCTTCAGCAAACAGTTTACAGGACCCTCTGAGCCCTGCACAGACTAACCTTAGTCTTAGTGCTGACCTGTATTGTTTAGATGAAAACAAAGAATGCAGAGCCATTTTACAGCTGTGTGCTTACATGCATAGAGAGCAGTTGTGGATGGTCTGCAGGCCTCGTCACAAAAGGATAAGATACAAGCAAACTGATGGGATTATGTTTATTTAACACATCAAAGGAGATGCACACCAACAATCGGAACAAAGATGAATGACAATGGAGACCAGATGCTTTAAACTTGAAATACTTTTATTCATTAATGGACATGTTAATCACAGATGGAAGATGGGTTTAAGAATGAGAAGCATGGTGATATTCACACCTTTGCTGTTACTCACCAGTTCCCTTTTCTTCATGCACTCCATTACCATCAGCAGGATTTGCTGTGATTGGCTTTTGCTATAATTGAATGTCTTCTGAATAGTAACTAAAAGTTGATCCCTGACGTCATCATTAACCAGACTGGAGGAAAGGGTTTAAGAATATTAAGAAAGAGAAAAAAATCTATACATGTAGCTGTGGGCACGTCTTTTAGAAGCTCACCCTCCATCCTCTGAAAACTTGTGGGCAAAAGATATTATGTCGGAAGCACGGCCACTGCCGTCACACACCACCACTGGGATGGGGGGCTCATCCCTCAGGCTCTCCAGGGCAATAGATATAACGTTGGGACCACCCTCCACTATCAGACACACCAGAGGAACTCCCTGACCCAAACCTGGAACACAGGAAGACAAAATCGATCCGAATAAATATGTCTCTGAAGAAAAGTTTAAGAGCAATGTGATGAAGCAGAGGTCAAAGTTTGATGAACAGACAAGCCGGAGGATGGACAAAGTGAAGTCATTGGGTGACAGCTGAGCATCCCTTTGCTGTCCCTGCCTTATCCGAGCTCCAGGCATAGGATGACAAAGGGAAGCCCACAGGCCACAGAGGAGCTCTCCATCCATTTGTCCAATAATATTCTGACTCTCACACACACCGTGGAGGATGGAATATATTGTATGGCTTTTGTAGTCTAACTTACGAGTATTGATCTTCTGCAAGGATATGTGCTTCTCCAGCAGTCGGCGGAGTTTGACCTCAGAGCCGTACTTCCCGCAGGTTCCATTGTCGGTGAGGATAAAGTGGGAATGGCTGCTGTTGAGCACTGCCAGCTTGCTAAGTGGGTTTGCCATCGACTGATAGGGTCTAGTTACCTGGGAAAAGGAAAATAAAGACAGGAGTGAGTACTTCAAAATGAAATATTATAGAACAAAAAGGAAAAACCAACCAAACAAAAATACATTTAAAAAAGTAATTTAGCTCTTACATCTTTTCCAATGATATCCTCTTTGTTCTCCAAGATCCCCCATGGGGCAATTCCTATTGCGCACACCTTTCCTCGTGACTTGGAGGAATGATCTTTTAAGGCATCTCCAACGTGACGAATCACCCCTAAAATGTGACGAACAAAAAAGTGCAACATGAATTAAAAATCCTTTAATAGTGTTTTATTGTGGGACAAACTGTGACAACAACACATCATATCCACACAGACTGCTATTTGAGCTGCTTTTCCTAGCAAATGCTTTAATTATAGAGCTTAAACCTGTGACAATGGCTTGGTCAAATCTCCCCAGGATATTCCAGAAAAGGCATTATATAATAATAATTTAGAGCAAAGGCAATCTTCTAATGTCGCAAGCTGATTTTTGCTAAGTGAACATTAAAAGCATTATCCTGAACAGTAAGCATCCTACCTGTGTTCACTCCACCAGTGAAGATCCAGGCTCCTGTCGTGACAGCTGCTTTGATCAGGCCTTTGCCAAACACTTGCTTGAGTTTGGGCTGGAGGTCAAAGTTCTGGAGACCTCCATGCACAGAAATGAGCAACGTGGGTAGCTCCAGCTGCCAGTCTTTAACCATCAAATGCAGGAGGTTGTCCGGTTTGGTGTCATATGACACCCGAATGTACTGCAAAACAAAGTTTTCTTATCAACAGTATGCAGTTTGTTCTACAATCACTACTGAAAATCAGTATGGAAAAACTCATAGACCTTCTCTTTACAAATGCTGCTTTATTTGCATACACACTACAAAGACATAGTTTGGAGTGGCTGAACCTCACCATGGCTTTGTTGATGAAGCCTCCTCCCTGGAACTCAATGATTCCATAGGAGTCCGTTGGATACGTCCTGGTGTGTTTTATCACACTCCATTTGTCGTTTGGGGTGTCAATCTGCACAAGCGGGGTCGCTTCCTCTAATGAGCTGGCACCAGGAGGGATGGCCACATGCTGCGTTACCAGCTGACCACAGGCACATCTACAGTAGACAGATCGCACAGGTTGTGAACTTATGAATTAAAGGTATCCCTCATATTTTTATGAGTATGCTCATTTCTGCAGTGGGAAATTTAAGGTAGTTAAAGTCTTTTTTTATTTTCTTATTCTTTTTAAGGATTTTAATTTATTATTTATTAATTAATTAATTTATTTATTTAATTTATTATTTTATTTATATTATTGCTCTGTTTTTATTCTTTTTTATTTCGTTTTTTAACATCTGTAATGCTTTTAATGTTTTTACGTAAAGCACTTTGAACTGTTGTGTACATGAAAGGTGCTATACAAATAAACTTGCCTTGCCCAAAGTGTCTGACAGGACTAAAAAGATTTTGTATTACATCTAATGAAAGCCTGATCCTATTAAATTTATAGAGAATGCTTTCTTACTAATATATTAATTTATATAGTTAGCTTTTTCATGAGATATAAATGATACAATTACAAGAACACAACTGCTATTTTTATTTGGACCTCTGTTTGAACCATAAATGTGTAATTTATTTTTATTTCATGCTCATTCCTTCTTCTCTTGTTTGTGATTGCCTTTCCAGCTCCTAATAGTTTGTCTTTTTAAAAATAAGTATGCACATAGGTACATTTAAGCATTTAAATGTTATTCTTAGAATAAATCGAGCATCAGCAAGATGTTTGTAACCCACTTACTGCAATTGATATTTAAGCATTTTAAGCTAAAGTTAAAGACCAAAATTACCTGCTTGGGTCCTTGCTGGGAAATATGTGAACACATTCTCTCTTGAGAAATGTCCTCTCAATCCAAGCTCTCTGCGCCTGTTAAAAATAAAATGCGACAAAACTGTTAGGATGCATTACAGGCTGTCATACCATCACTGGAAGATAAGTCTCGCCAATATCTGAGGTTTACTATCAAAATCCTCTTAGTTGTAATCCTGGCTAAAAGACGAATACTTTTAGCACCCACCAAAGAAAGTATAAGTGACAGAGGACAAATTAGTAGTAAATGCAGTATGTATAGCATTCTAGAAAAGCATGTTATGTAGCTAGAAGCATATTACCCTGAAATACAAGTATGTTCGGTTAGCCAAGTGCGTAATGACTGGCAACTTTATGGATGATGTTCAGTTTGTATAAGCAGCCAATGAAAAGCATCACACAAAAAATACAGTGTCTCCACATTCTGTCGAGTTCTGCTCTGACTGCTGTCTGATCTTCTTCCAGTGCCGAGCAAAAACATTCAGAGCACAACACTCTGAGGGCCTTTGTCAACGGTGGCGGCCCAATTAAAACCCATTCACTGGAAACATCACTTTCCAAGAAATCATTGGGGAGCTAAATTTAAACAAATTTAAGTTCGAAGCATTATTATATATCTCTTTTTTATTATTACCTACAAGGTTGAAGTCGAAGCAGAATAAATTACACACTATGCAAAAACTCTACTGATGTCTTGTGACTGTCACGAGGGTTCCTTACACAGTACAGCTACTGTTCTCTCCTGGCAGCGGACAGTGTAGCTAAACCACAAACTAACCAAAACTTCAGCAAACCTCTGCATGGCTTACATACTGTGGACTGTGTGGTCCAAAAAGTTTACACTTTTCAGTTTGACTGCAAAAATGACCAAAAACTACTTTGCATTTACGTATGAACTTTGTTTATAGATAATAATCATAGCAAACCTATCGAGTCATTTTTCTACTTCAAATAGAAAACAGCCTTTAACTTTGCTTGAGTTTTTCTCTGACAGCTTCTTTATTAAGCTAGTCGAGATTTTTAAATCTTTTTAAATCGGTATTTAAATCGGTACATTTGCATCCCATTGCATTCTGCTCATGTTTTTTCTCTCCGCTACTCTGGCTTGTGTTGGCACTTTTCCATTCTAGTGTGATCATGCATCATTAAGCATCCACAGTCCCTGCTGCGCTGCCTGCTCACATTTACCTCATCCAAATTCCCTCTCCAAGGTGTACAATTAAAACCGCATGTCTTTCCATTAGATAATACCAAAGTGATTCTGTCATCAATGAAAGTGAGTTTTAAAAGAGTCACAGTTGCAGAATACACTTACGCACAATCCTCCAGTGGAGCATCAAAGTCCTACGTCTAGTGCTGCTGTAGTTTGAGACCTGAGAGCTGAAGGGAAGTTTGAAGTCTTCTGCTCCTCTAGCTGGGCTTTCCTCTGGTGCTGCACTCCCAGTCAAGTGCTCTCATTGAATCCCACAGGACATGAAACTTCTTCACTTTATGAGGGCCAGTTAATATGATGAGCATGTGAGCAAGGTCTTTGTTCGCCCAAGTCTCATGACTCCAGTTCAAGGTAATCCTTTTGGGAGTCCCATGACCCTTTCTCCATGCCCACAGGGTATTTTCATCCTTCGCTTGAACAAGGCACAATAAATCTACTTTGATAACTGGCCCCTAATCTCCCAATTTGTTGAAACTCCTTTCTTTGTGTTCACTTCACAGTGTGGATGATCTTAGCTTGTACGAGCAGACGGAGCAGAGTGTCTAACCTAAAAGTCTTGTTCAGGAGCTCCCCATCTCTTCATTTGAAAATTTGCGCCCCGCCAACTACTTTGATTTCAACCTAATTTGCATAATTGAGAGAATTGGATGCAGGCATTCTTTTGTAAGGGGCCTTGTTAAGAGATGACTGGTGTCCAGTTGGGGGCAAGGTCAGTCAATGCTAATTGCAGTTAATCTCTATTTCCACTCACCCTGTTCTTTTGGAGAAAAGGGAAAACTCAACAGAGCAGTAACTCAATATTGTAGTAAACCCGCTTTCTAATGTTGCTAAAAGATCTCAGAGAAGTAGTGATATCTTATAGCCATAAAGTGAAGCACTTCTATAAGCTCAAAACAGGTTCTTTATTGTAATTTGATTAATTCAAGCAAAGCAGTGGGTGAGCAAGAAGCTGAGATGGAGTTAACAAGCACAAAGTAGCGCACATCTGCCTAAAACCTTCCACATGTGAATGATTTCATAAGCACTCCTTTTATGGTTGGAGTTTTAGCCTGACCGACACAGCAACAGAAAAAGATAGGACAATTTGGTGGTTGATTACATGGAGACGCAGTGAGGGAAGCCTGACACCATTTACCTTCCCACTCTTTGTCCCACTAAGAAAGCTACATGTAGGTTAATGTTCATATTAGCTGGACAAACAAAATGCATTTCCAGGAGGGTTTGAGCACTATGACGCAGTTATTGCAGCTTACTTAAACTCATTAAACACAGCAATTAAAACCAAAATCCAGAGAACAAGCTGCTGGCTCGTCAAGAGCTGCCTTTGAGCATTTACCAACAAAGAGCCTGAAGAATTAGACACTGCGGGATCAGATTGTGTCACACCAAGCAAATTAACAAGACTTAAGACAAGCTTCAGAACAAAAAAACAAACCTTCATTTCACCATGCAGCCGTTTCAGAGAAAAAAAGATAGCTGAAAACAAAAGAGTTGTGCAAGGTAGAAATGAACTGCTGGCATGTTACATACAAACAGAAACAGTAGATTTCTTTAGCATGAGCAATTAAATGATATTTTTCCTTAAAACTTTGGCATTGCACAACCTTCTAACTCAGTCAACTGCTTTTGTCTAACGTGTACATCAACAGAGTGTATCTCAAATCCATCATAATTCACTAAATATACTTTATGAATTAATTAAAACACGTGCAGGTCACGTATAAGCACGATGCCATACATTCATTTCATTTTGTACTCGAATCACATGGGTCTGGTCTCCTGACCAACAACTTAGCAACAACTGAATCACTGCCAATTAGTTCCAGTATAGCAACAATTACACTATTCAGGCTGAAAAGACACACAGAGAAGGTACAATGACTGTTTAGCTGCATGTTTACACCTGAGTTTCATTTTTTAAGTGTTGCTGTTTCACATTATGTGCTGTGATGATGAAAAAACATTCATTTATTAAGAATAAATAATATTGTCAAACAAAAGGCTCATCAGCACATAAGTGAAATGGATGAGAAAGGATTTTAGGGTTGAGGAATGTGATATCACCAAGTGTTGAAAATAAAAGCAACTAATTGCTCGGCTGTGCTATTGAATAGGTCTGTGGTGAGAGATTGATTCATTGTGACAAGAAGGAAACCTGCATAATCGCCTTTTACTGTCAAAAACAATAGTTCAGATTTGTGGCTGATTTCACTTGGAATAAATATAAGCAGGTTTTTCAACATGCTTTGAGGAGGGAAGACATTTATACATGCTGGACCTCCAGATTCAGCATGGGCACATTTGCATTAACTGTGAAGTTAGCTATTTTCAGTCAGTCCTGTTTGTAAATGCACTCATTGTCCTCCAGAGTTTGAAAATCCAGTTAGCTATCACGAGTCCAACATGTCACTGATTATCCCCAAGAGTTGAGGGAGTCATAAGACATGTTTTAAAACTGCTGTTTTTCTGTTTTCCCCCTGAAGGAGAGCTTGACTGAAAAAAGAGGGCAAATTAAATTCAACATAAAATCTGAGGAAGGTAGTGAAAAGTTGAGAAGAACATTTTTAATCTGGTTTGTTAATAATGTGAATAAGCTAATATTGTCTAATGACACATTTTTTGAAAAAAGAAAAGTAGAGGTTTGCTTTGTGGCCACTCAGTACATATCAATGAAACATTTTCATTCTTCTGATATTTATCTATCTATCTATTATTTACCTATTGAAGTGAAAACAGCTCCTTTAGAGAAGACACACAAATGCACACAAAAAAAAAACATTACTGTGTTTCTTTGTGGTGGATTTTAAGGCCTGCCTTCGATCATTGTATGTTCCTCACTTATATCTGCTTCCATAGTTTATGACATTTAGTGCATATTTTACTGGAATCTTTGCTGCATGCAACCCAGAGCAAAATGTTTCCACAGTATGTGGAACAGCGGACCTTGTGCCTCTTTTTTTGGTGTCACTAAACGGCAAGGCTGGGTGTCCTGAGCACTACAAGACTATTTAAAACCATCATGAAAGATTACCCCACCACTCCTGAATCAGCTAAAACCATTAAGGGGGGCTGGAACCTTTGTCTGGTACAATCATGTGAAAAACAGTGTAGCTACATCCTGGAAGGATGCAAAGCCAACACAAAGATAAATGGGACAAATTCTCACCATCCCTCTTAGGACAAATAAGGATCAACATGTAATGTTTTGGTCTTTGGGAGAAAAAAAAACACTGAGAAAGGCTCAAGCTGGCATTATTACAAAAATAAGTTGAACTTTTGGTTTTTTAACATTTCCAGTAGCTTTAAATAGGTTAAACTAATTGCACCAAAGCTACAAGAACAATCTTGTCTGGTTGATTTTCCTCTTCATTACACTTCATGCATTTCCATCAACACACTGATCTAGACTGCAAACACACAAACTGTGTCTATGAGGAAACACTGCTGGAATTTATTAAAAATGAGCTCTGGTATGGCCCTGCTGAAGTCACTCAAGATGAAAACACTTCCAGGGAAGCTTGGAAGTCACAGATGCTAGTAACATCAGTTGTTGCACTGATTATGACTTTGATGGCCTTCAAGTTTTTTTCAAAAATCTGAATCACAGACTTATCTGACCAAACAACACACATTCAACGTATTTGTCCATCTTAGCTGAGTTTAGTTGATGTATAGCTTTGTCTTTAGGTAATACAACTTCATATCACTTTGTTTTGAACTGGAGCAGCAGACAATTCTTTTTTAAGGTACTTCCGATGCCGTGTGATTAAACTGATGTTAGAAGCATGATGATGCTGCCGAAGGGCTCATACCTCACATTAAAAAGAGCTCTCATGACCTTAATGCTTAATAAAATAACACTCCGTCTGGATTTGTAGATCTTATTAGCAGTTTTTATGTTTTTACGTTGGTACCATATAGATTTTTAAAAATTGTGCATCTCTTATTTTGAAATTCACGCTAAATAATACACTTTTTTCTTTGGGTTTTAGAAAGCTTATCACTTATCCTGGAAACTAAGTTTTTAAATGAGCGATACAAAAATCTGCTCAAACATTTAAAAAATATGTTTTTCATATTTTCATGTACTTTCATCACACAAAGCAGTGTGTTGTGTCTCAGCCTTACACAGCCTGGATCCAGGGCTCAGCTTTAGGATCTGAGCCCTAAAGCTTTTTAAGGATCTTTGGCCCTCACTTGACCTGAACCTGATGCTTACATCACACTCAGTCATATGAGCTTGTAAACCCAATGTGAATATCACTACATTTGTTAATCATATTTTTCGTTCTTGTGGGCTCTCTAAAGGTTAAACTGAGAAAGTGAATGATTATTTTTAACATGGGTTCATTTAAAAAATCAACTGCAGAGGCTTTTATAGCATTCCTTTTCCTACTTGCAACAAGCTTTTTTCAGTAAAACAGAGATAGAGATTAACACATTATTCCATTAATTCTATTATTGCTGCAGGGTAATGTCATCTGAGCACATTCAGCCGCATGTGGTCTCTCAATCTTATTTTTACCCTCATTGTTTGAATTTAAGGGCTTTGTCCCATTTCTAAATTATGTTTAAACAAATTGCAAAGGATGAAAAAATAAATCCCTCTCTATACCATAAAGTATGATATATTTATGAACAATATTTGAATAAAGAAGATTAATCTGTGATTAAACACAGTCTGAACCAGACAAACAATAACAGCAAAAAAGGTCAGGTTGTATTTCAGATGTTTTTATTCCAAATGGTAGCATATAAGCTTTTAAAAAGTTTTTTTTTAGTTCTTTAAAATTGCACCTTATGAATATGCTTTAAAGTTACTTTAAAAGGCAAAACTACGTATAAAAGTTTCCAGATTAAACAAAGAACATAAATATCACGAAAAATGTTATACTAGATATAACGGTGTATCTCTAGATTATTTCAAGGATGTCACATACTGCAATGAAATATATTTAAATAGAGACAGTTTTTGCTTAGGTTGCATAAAACAAAAAAGTATTTACTGCATGGAATATTTTAAAATGTGAACCGCAATGCATTTGATCTCTTACTTCATGCTTATTTTCCAACTTTATCAATTTTAAAAAGGATTATACACCTTTAATGGCTCAGTTTCAGCAGTATAACAAATGCATTCATGGTGGTTGATTGGTGTTTGTAGACTTCTGCAAAAATGACACAAACTAAGTTCATTTGTTGGATTTGCATTCTCATTCCTAGACATATCATTCCTTGGTTGGAGGGAAAATAAATACAAACATGACATAATTTTTAACTTTTGAGAACTTATGAAGAGGGAATGTTTCAATCACATGAAAGCAGAGTTTGTAAAGATGAGTCTCTGATCGGTCAGGACCATGGCCACAGTGGAAGCATTGTGATGGATTAAAGTTCTGTACATGCAAAAGTGGAGGCTCAGCCTTAAACATCACCTACCTGTTACTTTAAAAGGCTGAGTATTTAAACTATGTCCACACTGGTATATGACCAACACTCCTGTCTGATTGTCCCTATATGCTGGTCAGAAATCCTCCTAAATAACTTTACATGGATCTGGGCCTGTTCAGAGGAACAGTGCCATGTGGGATGAGGTGAAACACAAGACATATGAACATACAAGCATTTTCTGTCATTTAATCTAGAAAGTTAAGAACAGCGAGCAAAATTAAGCTTACATTGAAAAGAAATGCACGAAAACTTAAAGAATATTTGTCAAATCTACATAAGCGTTGATTACATGATGATATTGTGAGAAGAACAAAAAAAATCACTTGTTGAATATGACATTTGTTTCTGCAGAATCTATCTTACCTTCTGTGAGCCAGAAGTGCTGCGTTTGAGAGAGGACCTTTTAAAGGTACCACTCACACCCTTGGTGTCCATTTTGAAGACTCAAGTCAGGAAAGGGATCCTTTGAGAGTGTCGATATTAGACAGCTACCCACAAGAGCTGAAGTAGCAAAGCATAACAGCAACCTTTTTAGATTAACGTCACAGAATAATTAGGCCTATGATTTACCATCAGTATAGATTTTAGTGCTTCTCTCTCCTCTCTGTGGCTTACTCCCAACTGACAAGACAGAGATCCCAGCCAGGGATATAAATCACTCGATGACACACTTGACACATAGACCCTTTTCCTCTGCCGGGCATCCCGTAATCAGGCTTAATGCAGCCGGCTCTTGAAGCCTCAGAGTCTAATGGATAGAGATTTAATAAATGGTTATTGAAGGTAAATCTACTTTGACACACCACAACCCTAGAAAAGGCTTAGCGAAACCATGCAAGCTGTGAAGCTAAAGTTAGCAGGCAGAAAGCCAAAGGTTGTCCCACCAGATGAGGCTCATTGTGTGTGATCGGGGGGACAGAAGAACCCTAGCAGGATGCAGATATATGGAGATAAAAACTGAATTTACACACAGGGAACACATTTTAAATCTACACATGACTGGTTCTCTTTCAGTAGCAGAAATAAAAAATAACACTTTTTCATAACACTTTCTTAAAGCTCATGCAAGAAATGAGAATTATTTACATGATAAGGGACATTATTTCATCACTAAATGCAGGTCACACTTATTATCTCGTTTATACTGGCTGGCATCAACTTTATGCAGTTTTTTTTAACATATGTGTTAAACAATTCAGATATTTAGCAGTCATTTACTGAGTATGCTTGAGTGTTTGGCATTTTGTACATTAATAAAAACCTAATTTTATTTATTTTGATTGGACTACTACCCTGCTTTTAACTACTGTTGACGATTAAAACTGAGCTTGGAACATATAAAAACAAAAACTCAAAGTTACAGAATACAATTGCAAAGAACTTAATACTTCCAAACCTGCTCCATTGATGCGCAAACAGCAAGGATGCAACTGTGAGTTGTTTAAATATACTACATTTTTGGCTTAAAATACTTTTTCAAGTGCATGAACCCCAACATGTGTTTATCATCGGTTATTTTACAGTAAGTCTTTCAGAAGAGGCTGCATACAGCAACACAGTGTGCATGTCTTCCTTCATATTTAGACAACAATGTTTTTGCAGGTTTAGGTGAATAATTTGATATCCAGCGACTCCCTCTGCTGGATGTTGAACATAATGATCTTAAAACATGAACAAATTGTGCTTTGTTTTATTGGAACATGTGAAATTATTAGGATTGAGTGGGGTGTCAGTCTTTGTGATTAAAGCGGATAAACGAACAATTAAAATCTTTAATTTTTCGGTCATACTTAAAACTATGTGTACATGAAGCAAGGAGCTGAACAAAGTCACCAACCTTCTTACAGCAATGACATTTCTTAGAGCTAAGAGAAACAACCATACCTGTTGTGAATATTGATGAAAGATTGATAATTTCCTCTATTCATAATCCCAAACAACGAAGACAGTTCATGAATGAATGGCTCCCCGTTTAGTCCATTCCAGCCATGTGTCTGGCTGTCTGCTTCTCAGAGTGGATAATGCGTAATTTCTCCTAGTAAGCAGACACAAATGAGCTTTATTATCTGTCAGTAGCTTCGCATTGGTCAGTGAAGGAGATTATAAGTGTTGAGAAGAAGGTCGAGGACTGAATGGAACACAAGAGACGAGGAATATAAGCTGAAACATGACAAGAGAATGAGGAATTACTTTCTCTGTAAATATCCAGAACAGACACATGGCTGATATCCATGACGTTCTAGCTGCCAGGGATGAAGATTTTTATTAACAGTAATCAATTGATTTATTTTATAATATTTATAAATATTTTCATATTTTATTTTTGTTTCTGTAAGTTACATACACCCATCCTCCTTATTCCTTTGAGCTATTGCTGTGTATGAATTATTTAAAAAATATTGCATGTGCTTAATTTCTGAATATTGAAATACATGTGATGAGCGTTCCTGACAAAAAAAAAACAACCTCAAAGTATAAGTTAAAATGTACATAATATGATCCATCCCTGTTTGAGTTTAGAAAATTTTTAGGGTCTTTAGAAATTCTTGCACATATGGTGGACTGTTTGAAACTGCTTTCTCCTGTGCTTCTCTTTGTTTTTACTGGCGGTATGAAAATCTGCACTGTCACTTCTGGCTGTGGCAATATCTGAAACCTTGTGGGAGATTTTAGAGCTCACACAGTAGCATTACAGCTGGAGATTTCACATGCAGCAGGTTTTAAGTAAAGTAACACCAAATAAAGAAAACTTTCACAATGAAAATGTAATTCTACAAATGTAATTCTAAATAAGCACAATCATCACTTTGCTTCTGAATGACTTTGGCAACACTATTTTAGTTCAAAGTGACATAATGCAGGGAGTAGGTTAACAAATCTACTATTGACAAAAAGACATTACATATTATAAAGCACTAATGATTTGATTGATGGAAAAAAGTTCCAGTATTACATTGATTTCCCCATTTTGACCACTAGATGCCATCATTGTATGGTATGAAGCCACACTCAGAGACTGGTTGTACTTTGGGAAATGCTTTGGGCTTGTTCTGAGCAGTTGCTTTAGAAGTTGTATCATCTCAAAGGTCAGAGTCGTGACAAAAAATCTGTATACTTAAGCAGAAAAAGGTGCACTGTTTCTCTTTATCTGACATTTAGTGAAAAAAGCCGGCCCCCTGCCTTACATCAAGCTCAATGTACTTTCACTTGATTTACTTGATAATTTGTAAATACTCGTGAGACTAATCTTATTACTTACACCAGATGGCCTAGAGCCAACAGCTGGAGAATAGGTTTTGGGGAAAAATGTTTCCACATGTGATTCTCCGAAAGGAAATCTCTTTTAACAACGAGTACATGTTTCTTTGTGCAACCTTTATTCTGTCTTTTGTTCCTATGAAGCACTTTCAGACGCAGCCCCTGGCTAGGAAACCCAAACATTTGAATGTACGGAACAGGAGTAAAAAAAAAAAAAATACAAACAAAGAAATCTACGTCTTCTTTCGTTTGTGTTTGTGCTGCTTTCTTTTCTTTCCTCTTTTATCTCATCAACAGTGACCTGCAGACACAAAATGCAAAACGAACATTTCTGACCTGGTGAAGACTCTGTGTTTGTCATGGTTGCTAAGGCAACAGACAACACCCTCATCTGAGACCTTGGTGGTTCAGGTGAGGAGTGTACAGTCCCTAAAGACTTCTACAGAGGAAGACAAATACACTCAGTAACATAGAGTTAGAAAAATAGAAGACTTGTACAAAACATGTTTAGAAAGAGATAACTTATCATGAAGATGGTGAAAGTGTGCTGACACTTCATCTGCTTAACACACCAAGGACTTCATTGCAGGAAATTATGTTTTAAGAGTTTTTCAGAAGTGAGTCTTGTGCAGACTTGTTTCCTCCAGGTGTAATCTTTCTGGTATCTTATGGTCCCTGCATAATACCTACTTATGTTTCATAACAAAGTAAAAACATGTACAAATTAAATTCAACATAAGGACACATCAAAGTGGTACTGTTAGATTTTTTCCCATTTTGGCAATGGACTCTTTTCAGACATAGGAAAAAAAACTTTCAGATAATTGATTTTTTTTTACACATGACACTGGGATGTTTGAGATGTCATTGTAACCTCGTCTCTTGAACAGAGAAAATTTGGGATTTCCTTGCCAGTTTGGTGTCACAACAGCTAACTCAAGACAAATATTGCTTTATGACCTTATTTACGCTACTGTTACACTGTGTTTATCACATGAGGGGTTCCTATATTCTCTGCATTGGTTACTGATCAGCTAAAAGTAGCAGCAGCTTGCTTTAACCTGTCATTGTAAAGAAATAGAAACTGAATCTGGAGATTCAAAGTGTATCTTATTATACTGGTATGTGCAGTGCTGGTGAAATTTAATCTTATCATCTAATCCTGTGGTAGTGGTCACTCTGTACTCTGCTGTCAGCATAAAATGGATTTTAGGGAAGTAGACAGAAGGAGGCGTGGCAGACTGAGGGCAGACTGTAGGCCTGCTTGTGCCTGACAGTTTCACATGTGAACACCAAGGCTGACTTGTGCACCATCATCTGTCTGTTCTGCTTGCAGACAGACTCATTACACACCATGATAGCAAAGCTGTTCCTGGAAACCCTTTCCCAGGAGAAATACCCTTCCATGAACTCCATGCTTATGCACATAGCCAGTGTACTTATCTATATTTTGCTTCGCACAGAGAACACGCTGGCATTAGGAATTTTCAATATCGACCTGGGGCCCTCACAAAGGTTAACAGTGAGTTGTAATGGGGCTGTATAACAACAGCTCTGCCTGCAGGTAGTTGCTCCAACCTGTCTCTTTCTTCACAATTTGTTGTACTAACAGAACTTAACAATGACTCCTTCCTTTTATCAGAGGAATTTTATTAAGCTCTATATTTGTCAGTGTTGTAGCTGTGCTTTCCCAGGAAGCAGTGAAACTGAGGAGGGAGTGTTGAGTTTCATGCCCAGCTGCATAAACTGCCAAAATCAGCTTATCTGCCAACATCCCAACAACCAGATGTGGGATTCACTCTCAAAAACCTTTCCATCTCCCCCCCATACTTTCCCTGAACTTCTGAAGGAATGAAATAGCTGTGATGAAGAAAAGATTTGAGCTGCCTTCCAATGACACCCTGGAGATGTGACCAGACAGCAAGACAGACAAAAATCTCAGAACTGCTGATCAACGCTTTCACACCAGGAACTGAAGCTACATGCTACAACTGCATTTGTGTCAGACCATAACCACAGCTTAATACTTGTAAATGAATGTCAGAACTGAACTCAAACATGTAAAATCCATGATCATTACTGTCCCGGATTTGATTTCCTTATCAGCTAAAGAGCTGCTCTAAGAGGGATTACAGAACATTATGAACCAAAAAAGGGTCAATATTTCCATTGCTTCATCTGAGCCACAGGCTGCTGCTAATGCTGTGGTAGCCCCTCATAATCTCCAGAAATATTTCTGTTTGTGGATCATTCATAAATATCACTTGTGGCACAAAACAACCATGAGATCTGTTTAGTCTCCCACATCACTCAAACAACATTGTCATTATTTAACACTGAGCAGAAGGGTTGGAGTGATGAAGAAGTGTAAAAGTATATAACAGTAAGATGATAATTCTAGTTTAATAACATTTTCATTTGAATAAATGGCTGGATAAATCAAACAAACGTTGATACAGATACTACATATGGTCACAGCAGAGTCTCCAAAGATGTACCCAGTAAATATAACAGGATACAAACAGGAAGCAATATTTGACTTAGCATAAAGATAGCATAAATGTCAAATAGGTTTCCCAACTTAAGCTCTTTCTGAGTTGATGTCAGCAAAATGTTTATCTGAAGTTGGAGCAACGGATGTTTTCCACAGTATTTCATCACCTCTTTTTTCATCAATAATGAATTTTTCCAGTATTGATTGATATATCAGCTGCTTCTTTTCTCATATATTTTCATGTGATGATGTGCTTAACATTTCCAGTGGGTGACAGTTCTTCCAGTATGCCAGAATAGCCTTTATTATGGGTATTCTGAAGGAATTTCCACGTTTGTGACGTAGTCCTTCTTCTCTTTTAGATTAGATTCATATGAATTGCAAAATGTGGTATTATGTTTTCATCTGATTCCAATAATGAGTTCCAGCTTTTCCTTAAAAAAACTGGATGTACCTGTAACTGTAGCACCATTTGCCACACTTATCTTTTTGTTTCTTTTAAGTTTGACTCACATCAAACATTTCCAGTGTATCCAGTTTGTGTACTAAAGAAAAAATGCTTTCAGATCATTTTTCTTTGGTAGAAAAGAAAACAGGACGTCAGGGATCAACTGTTTAGTCCTCAAAGCATGAAAATCCACATAGGATGTCGGACCCTTTTGGCTTGTTATTAGAAATTTCAACCTTGCTTCACTTTATTGGGCTGCAGCCTTAAATTGATTATCATCTCCATCTCATGTGAGGTGAATGTGTCTGAATAACATAATGAGTCATGTTTCAGGTTTACTTCATATCAAAATGTCCCTCTACAAGTTACTAAATCAAATTAATTTGGATTATTGGGTTGCTTCTTACATGTGAGTCTACAGGTAAATTAAAAGCAAATGGACTTTTATTAAGCACCTTAAAGAGTAAGTGCAGGCAATTTACCACAAATTCCCATCGAACAAGAAAAGTGAAATCCTAAACTCTATCAAATCATAAATCTTTTGTTTCAGCTTTTTAATTGTGAAGCACGAATGCACTTTTATAACCAGAAATGTGAGTCAATAAGCACCATGTGTGTAAACGCACAGCGATATATTATTTGAATGAATACAATAATTAGTGTTTATATGTTACATGAGCTGACAACATATCTACACATACCTGATTGTAAAAGAGAACTGCAAAAAAAAAAAAAAAAAAAACTGCATTATTTGTGGATCTGAGATGAAGACAGTGACGGAGTGGGTTTCATCTCATCAAGTTGTTTTACAGCCCATAAAAGCCCCAAGTCAAAGCGAGTTGAGAAGCACCTGTCTAATCCTGCTGATCATAGTAACATCATCATTATGTATGGACGCTTGCCAATAACCGTAATTAGAGCTGTCTTGGTTGATCTAAACACAGATGGTGTTGGTGAGACTAAGCAAGGGGGTGTGAGCAGGCAAATCTTTAAAGACCCAAGATGAGACTAAGTACTCACTATATGGAGTTTGGACAAAGCTGTCTGCTGCCATTTCAGAGACCGACTATAAGGAAGCAAACAAATAATCACTTGTACTATGTTCCACCTTTGTATGAGGTCTGATGAACCCAAAATGAAAGTCAGGGTTGTAAAATGCCTTTAATCAAATCAGACTATTAACAATCGAATCACATGCAGTTATGTCCTCGTGGTGGTCGTGAAGATTTCAAACCTCACTGCACACATTACGTGCATTCAAAGCCACTTAACTTCAGGAGAACACCGACATTATAGATGGTAAAGAATGCAAACTCCCGTTCTACAGACCTACATTCACTGATTCAATTTTCATGTCTACATGAATCCCCTTTAGATTTCCTTAACATCATTATTGCACTTTTTTATTACAGGAACTACATTTGGTCAGATTCCAAGCTGGGCTGATCTGAAAACTCCCCACAAACTGCATAGTTTGATTCTCTAAGCAACTAAAACTCTGTGAAAACAAAAGAAAATGTTCAGTTTAAGACACAGTTTTCCCTTCAACCCTGAACTGGATGAAGTGGTACAGAAAATAAATCCATGAAAAAACAGCATCTGTCCCTCAACCATTTTGAACAGTCACTTTTATCCCATCGTCTTCCTCATGAGAATCTGTTTACAAGTTCAAGAATGAGCAACAGAGCTCAGCGTCATCATCAACACAGATGACACATTTCTTTCAGCAACAAGTGAACTTTAACTGCTAGTAAAAGTGCCTCTATGTTGCTCCCAATTAAAACATGCACGGTGATGTTGACATCAGAATGTTTTGACTTTTCTACTTATTTGCAATTACTAGTCACACTATGACATATGTAAAGATCAGAACAAGTTACATGACTTGGCAAAGCACAACATCAATCTGCCAGTTTGTTTGTCTTCAGGTTAGTATTAAGTAAACATTTACAGTATTGCATAAGAGGCGAGCCTTTGCCCTCTTTATTTCACTCTTCTTGACCTAAATACAACTTGCCATGTCAGCCCGCAAAGTCAGCCTGTGCACAGATCCTCCAGACAGGAGACTCACATCAACAGATACTCTCCTCCCCCCTCTGCTTCCCTCCCTCCCTCTGAATGGAGAGATGCGGGACAGGCTCTGTGCGCAGCTCCATACTCACTTGGCTTCAGGAAAGGGGGAAGGGACTGAGCTAACATATGGCTCACTGTGCATTGTAGGCTATAGTTTTCAACTCTTCTCCGACTGCAAGTCTTTATGTGGGGCTGAAAACCCGGACTCTTCTGCATGATGCATCTTCAGATTTCATTTCTCCTCCAATCTTGTTGCATCAAAGATATCAGTTTGCTCCAAAACGTTTCCTTATTAAACTTTACAAACGCTCAGAGTTGAGCTGTTATCAACAAGACTCTGGTTTCACCGCCTTAATAACAACGTGTGTAACTGTTAAAAGTGGTAATCAGATTGAGTGCAACACCAGCAGACAGCTGGTGGGGAGTGATGATGACTACCTGTGTTTGTTTTAGATGGGAATGTGTTGCTCGCACAATTTGTGGCTCATTGCGTGCCTCGCAGAGCGGTCCGCCACAGTTTGGTGACGCATGGGAACTATTAATACCTCAGGAACGGGATGTTCTCGTTTCACCATCGGGGTCAATGAAGGATAAAAAGCGTGCATCCCCTCTAAATGGTGTCACTGTGGCGCAGAAGATTTAAGGGCTTCTCCTTTTTCATTCAACCCCCCACGCACAACACGCATCACGTTCAGTCTGGATTGTCCACTGAACGGCTGGGGTTGTGCACCAGTCTGCCTATGGCCTCGCCCACCAGTGAACCCATTGACATTAGAGCGCACTCTGGTCAGAGCGGTGAAAGCAGTCGTGTGATGTAACAGTAGCTCTGAGGAAATAGCATGTTTTGATATTCACCCTGAATGTTTTTTTTTTTTGTTTTTTCATATGAACTCTCTAAGTGGGGGGACACAATTGAACTTTTTCATATTGCAAGCCTGTGGGGCCTCCCATCTGCACAGGTTGTAAAATGTAAGTTACACAGGAAACTGGAGGCACTGCGCCAATTAACAACTAAGACATCCCCATGATCCAGCTAGGTTCATACATAATAATTGTTTCTATTGGAAACAGCATACCTTTTACTATTCTGTTTACCCCCATTAGATGCTAACATCATTGGCTATGAGTTAAAATACAGACATTCCTGAAAGCCAGGGCTCCTGTTTCCATATTGAAACACAGTACTTGTTTTTTCCTCACCTTTTGCAAACTATGGTGTTCCCTAAACATGACTTCATAAGTGGCACACTTGGTTGTTTGCTAGTATTTTGTGTGCAGATCCTGATTTTAGGAAGCTGCCGCTCATTGCATGACTGGTGTATTAAAAAACATGAATAGCTGCAGGGTGTGTGTGATGGTAACTTTCTAAGCATTTGCATTATTTTGTTATTGTTCAAAAAAGTATCATAAAGCTGCTTAAAGTGGAAACTGTGAGTGTTTAGGAGCTTATTGGACTTATGGTATTTCAGGCACTTTCAAAGCTGTTTCTGTAATGTCATTATGCCATTTTCTCAGCAGCTCCTGCTATTTCATAAGAAAATGAGTTCAGGATGCCTGAGGCGCTGGTATAAATAGTTATGGCACTGTGTTGATGTCACAGTTTGCTTATGCAATGACCAATGCAGCAAGCATAATGGCAACTTCGGGAAACCCTGCACATCCCAGTATAGTGCTTTGATCCTTTTGACCCTGTGCATTTACAAGCAATGCTGCAAGTTCCTGCCGGGATTGAAAGTCGGGATTGAAATTAGCTGAAGAATGTTTAAAATCCAAAGCCATACATGCAATTTAATAAATGCATAGATTAACACAACAGTATTTCACAGCAACAAATAATTTATTGTATCTGGTGACTGTCACTTCCAATTTGACAATTTAATGTTTTTCTCCATTTTTTTTTTTTTTTTTTGCAGCTTTTGGATTGTTGGTGAAGTAAAAAATCATACAATCAGTCTAAAGTGCTGTAAAACATGGGGAAATTTAAATAATCTAAATTGAATCAGTAAATCATAGTTTGAAAAAAAAACAGGAAAATATCAACTTAATGAGAAAAAAAGAATAAATTAAAACTATACTTGCATGATTAAGCCCAAGAAATACCAGACAACCAGTTCTAAAGTGCTGTGAGATTTTTAAAATGCTTGAGGGTCTGAATGTTTCTGATGTGATAGGGGAAACTGTTCCACAGATTAGTAAACAACCTTAAAGATCCTGTCACTCGTCTCTTACTGATTCGGGAATTTCTGAGTGTAGCTGATTCATAGACCTTTCTAGTTTGAATAGAGTACGAGTTTGTAAAACTTCAGACTCTTCAAACCATGTTATGCCTTTGAGACTCTTACGGTTTGTTAACACCAATAGCCAGTTTGATTGGGCACGAAAAGAAGCTCCTATGTTTGGTTTGATTTGGTTTGGTTTCTTTCAAACAGCTCTTTACTGAACCAGACCAAACTGCCTGGTTCTCACGCTCGAACAACATCTGCTCTCGAGAGGACAATATTCCCCAAAATCACTGGCAGTCAACAAGAAAAAAAATAGAAAGTCCAGCTCATTGATTGGTCAGGGCCTATCACAGTTTGTTTACCTCACATTAACAATAGAGCAACACCAAGTGGTCCGAGACTCCCAGTTTTCAAACATTCCATAGTTTGCATCATTAGTCTGCATAGTTACACTACTATGAGCTTTCACACTGCTCCAAATGAACCGCAGCATCTGTGAAAGCAGGTAGGAATTTGCTTAGAGTGCACAAAATTGTGCCAGTGTGAAGGCACCATTAAAACCATGAAGTAAAAGTTTAAACTGGATTCTGTAATGAACTTAGAGCTAGTGTAGTTAGAAGTCAGCATGGTCAGATAACAATATTTAAGGACAAATATTATAGCATGTCTGCCTTTATTCTGGCAGAAATTTATCTGATTTACTTATCTATTGAGAAAGACATCAGAAAAATGATCAGTAATATAAATAATCTCTTCTTTCAAATGTGCTGTTTTACTTAAACTGAAAGATTTCCTGATATAGTTATTTATTTTAATATATTATTATGACCCTTCTCTGTCTTGAAGGGAGCCAGTTATGGTCATGTTTATTCCTCATTGATTACATTTTATTTACACTAATATCATCTGTTGAACTGCCTCATTTAAAAGATCATAATCTATACTGCATCAGCATGAAGAGTTAATGCAGCACCTTCAGACTCACCACTCACCTGAATGGTGTATTCTAGAGTTAGGTCCCCTCACTGGTGCCTGCGAGGCACACCCCTCTCCAGCCACTGCACTGATCAATGCAGTTTGAATAGAATTTCTACTGACCAGCAAACGAGTGCAAAAACAGAACTGTGTCCGCTTCACTTTACTCTTTTGAGCCTTATTGTGTAAAAGAGACAAAGCCACCATGCGGCTATGTGGCTTCACAATGATGGCAGTACAAAGTCATCATGGCTCAGCACCATCCTAGGGTCGAGTGATTGACGTAGATCTTAGCTTGTGATTATGAACTTAGCCCAAATACGTCCATGACAATCGTCTCTTTTGCGTCATATTATTGAATAACTGCCT
>JBAMHX010000011.1:19296462-19319391 GCA_037177515.1 Pseudomugil tenellus
AAGTATATTCTGTATGGGTTGGTTTTTGTAAGATATACATGCACACATGAATGTAGCAATATGCAGATGTATATGTGACTTTTTCTTTGTAGCTTTTGGGTGCGATTTTTTCTTTGATGTGTCCTTTTACATGTCCTCTTTGGAGGACATGTAAAAGCTATTTTCTGTAAAATATCCATGTTCCATGACCAATATGTGGACATAGAACCAGAGATGTTTCTGCTTGTGTTTGTGATTCACTGTGTTTTTCACACTGGGGGTGGGTGCTGGGATTTGGGAACACACAAAAGGTCTCTTGAATCATCACATTGCTCCAGCTACAGGAAGAGCTATTCCTCTCTTTGACTCTGAATGAGATTTTTAAAGACCACTTCTACAGCTGCTTGTTACCTTTAGAGAACTTCAGTTGTATCATCTGCAGCTGATTTCCCCATTGTCTGATTTGACTCTCTTACACTTGACACCCAAAGGGAGTTGATAAACACTTGCAGTTTCTACACAGCTCTGAGAAAGAGGAACTATACCCTCGTTCTACGCTCTCATTGGAAAATATCGCCAGAGCACCACATGAAACACAAGAACACCATGTTTTTGTGGTGAAAGAATATGTAAAATAATACAGCCAGATGGCCCTCTGAATGCCACATTGCCTTGCTCACACTGAACACTGGGAACTTTAGTGGTGTGGGCTTTTGTGCACAATGCTGAAAGTGAGCATTCATTCTCACACAAGAGCCTCGGCTGATACAGAAAAGCAGGTCTTATCCTGTATTGGTGAAGCACAAGTTTTATTATTTAGTAAACGTTAGTATTTAGTAAACGTCTTTTAATTCGACTCTTGTCACGTAGACCTGAAGCTTGCCGAATGAAGATGAAACAGAGGAAACATGAGAACATTATGTTCCAAGCACAACTTAGCTGCTTTTTTTTAACATCTGAGACAAATGACTATTTAATATGTAAGTGTGTCTTTGCTGTGACAATTAATGCCTAACCCATCTTATTTTACAAGGACCTTACAATTAACAGCATGTGAGTATGTTTGCATTTGAAAGGTTTAAAATGGATGAAGTATAGCCTTTTTGTTGACTTAATTTGAAGCATATGATAGTGATATACACCATAAAGTACCACAATGGCCCAGCAATTATAAAACCATAATATGACACAGCTTTCTAGCTTGTCTATTTCTTCTCTATAATGTAACACATCTCTTGTTGGAGGATAAACCGAGGAAGACTTTACCTGTGGTAACTGGCTGGATTGGCTGAGAGCTGAGAGGAAAAAATTGTGTTGGTACAATTGATGATTTACTGAAAGAAAGAGGTCATCTTCCACAATTGAACAAGCCATCCATTAAGGAAATTATTATTATTTCAGCAAAAATTACACAGCATCAAGTTGTTTTTTATATACGTTATGTGGTTACATTTTTTGTTATCATACTACACTTCAAATAAGATTGCATTACAACCTTGTGCAGTCTACAAATGCTGTTACACAGGTGATTTTTCTCTGTGAGCAGGTTTAACCTATAGGTTGAGCACACGATGCATTTGAACTCTGTTGGTGCACTATCTTGTTGATCAGATGCCCTGTAAGGCAGATTTATCCAGGAATGTGCCTCAATGTACTTCATGAATCAATAAAAATAAAAATAAAAAACAACTTACTTCTCTCACTGATTAAATGTTAGTCTGTCACATCTTCTTTTAAAATTATTTTTCCCATTTATGATTTGATAACGCAGAGGAAGTCCCTGCTACGACTTTTTCATATATATGGTGTATAAATGCATAATTTGGGGACAATTTTTGCAGGAATTTAAATGACATGGTTCAGGAAATTTATATTAAATTTTTCTAGAAAGAAAGATCTTTACTACACAAAGGGACGTGTTTGACCGAACAAAAGCCATAACTCTTTATGGTAATTGTGTATTTAGTCTGCCTTTGTACTCATGCATCAGTCGGACTTGGTAATGTTAAAGTGAGTGCAGGCATATTTTTTTCTTATAGATATTCACATGACCTAGGTTGCAGATACCCTATCATTTAAGCCTGCAGTCCATTGCCACATTCTGCGACAGCATGCATTTGTTATCAATGACACCTCTGCAACTAAAAGAAAACCCCAATAAGCGTTTACTAGGCAGCAATGTGGCTTTCTTAAAGGTCTTTACATAAAAAACACAACTGCAGCTTGTGGGATACATCACCAGAACGCATGGAGACAACCTGTGGTGAAACTTTCAAGTAACTCGTGCTGCTCGGTGCACTTGGGGACAAAAAGTACCCAATGACGGGGCTGCTTGTGTGCTACGATGCTGCTGAGCGCTGCCGGTCGACACGCCCCCAGCATGGATACAACGAACAGGAACAGGCGGTCAGGAGACACACTCACTATGCTGGGGATTGTTACAGCCGCAATGGGAGTTAACGCATCCAAGTTTCTAGAGTTCCTGTTATCAGCGTCGTCCCACTAAACAAAGACTCTGGTTTCTGTTTTCTCTCTCTGAATGAGGGGGGTTTGTCTACGTTTTGTCCGAGGCGTTTCTCGCACAGGATGTTGATGATATTGGAAAGCCGGGTAAGATCATAAAGTCAGTTCTCTTCTTCACCACCACTACACAAAGGGAACCACGGTACAAGTTTTTTTTTCCTCCCACCAACAAGCCATCATTTAATTTTTCTGAATGTCATTAAGAAGCAGAGGAGGCTGTTTCAAAGACAAAATGGATCACTTTGCAGCAGAGTGCCTTGTTTCAATGTCCAACCGTGCAGTTGTTCACGCTCCTAAAGGCAACAGGGAGATTAAACCAGAAACCCCGTCCTCCTCCAAGAACGCAGAGGAAATAAAAGAGCCTTTGGTGAAGGATAACTCCTCGCTTTTTGTGGTGGCGCGGATTCTGGCGGATTTTAATCAGCAGACTCCCCACATTGTTGCCGAGCAGGCAAAAATAAAGGACGAGAGCATGCCGAACCTCATAGATGATGGAAACTCTGCCACACCTACCACCATCTCCGATCCTTCGCTCAAACAAAGAGGCAAAAGATTGAGAGGTCGAACTGAGCAAGAGAAAAGGCACAGATGCCACTATTCAGGTTGTGAAAAAGTTTATGGCAAATCCTCCCACCTCAAAGCCCACCTAAGGACACACACAGGTCAGTTTCAATGGATGCAAATGTTTGGTTACTGTGAACATGGCATATTGTGTTTAAGTTTCACACCTGAGACGTGATGCTACTAAAACTGAGAATGTTGAGGGAAAGTGTGGCCTTTCAGATATTCAGGGGAGGGGGGATTTGCTCAGAGAACAGTTGCTGTGTAATGGTTCAAGGAGTCTAATACAAGGATCCACCCTAACTGGAAATGATGAACAAAAGTTCAACCCGGATACTTAGTAAAGATTGCATTTATAAAGTATAAAGTTGTGTGAACTTTTAAATGTCCTTCTAATTCCTGGGGAGGGAGGAAAATAGTGCCACTCCCACTCAAGTGAGCTTTGTCACGGTTTTCCTTTCCCCCCCCTCCTCCCCCCTCTCAACGCACGCACATACGCCACCGCAATGGACAGTGTGTACAAACCGAAACTGCAGTGTAAATGCCAAACACAATAACGCACAGAACATTTCTAGCGCCCCTTTTGCTCGTGCAGAATAAACTTATGTCTGTTTAATCTCATCGTGGCATTGAAAAGATCTTCTACAACACTTGCAGAATGAGCCAAGTGTGCATGGGCATGCAGAAAGTTTTCGAGGTCAATCCAGAAGAGAGAGAGAGAGGCTATAAAATGCGCTCCACATCAGCAGTGTATTGCGCGTGACCTTCCAGAGGGACCGTATTTACGCGTTGCATTCCGCAGGAGAGGCTACCGAAAAGTGGTGTTTGGTTGGGAGGGGGTGCGTGGGGGGAAAAAAGATATAGATCGACTCAAATTGGGGGGTTGATAAGAGCTGTGCAGTCGCCTGTCTGCCCATAGCCCTTTGTTATGATGTGCCACACCCCCGCTAGACAGACTGCCAGCTGATCTGGCCAGCAACAGACTCAGCTAGCTGAGCCTCGACTGAGGAATCACTGCCTTCGTCTGATCTGTGTACTGCAGCTCACACCTCATCTTTCCACTCCCTTCTGTACACGCACGCAGACACATGCATCATCTTGACAGAGCAAAAAAGAAAGCAGAGCTCTCTGTACCACTGGAGAAAACACCTTGCGTGAGCATGACCCATATTTGAGACACTGAATATAGAAGAAAAAAAAAACTGTAGCACCAGGGAACTGAGAAAATTCCTACCATGTAGGACACTTTCAACCCAATTTGCACGTCACCATCTCCACAGCTTTAAGTTCTTTTCTATTTTGTCACCCCTGCACTTAGATACGCTGTATTTTTCTGAGTCAGTAGATTCATAATCTTTCAGAAACAAAGCACTTGAGTGTCACATTCAGCAAAACAAAGCCATCACTACAATATGAAACCAATTAGACACCACATGTGTGATTACTTATTTTGTGGTTGGTGGCTAGTCATTTGATATTGATTATAGTCACTCAGGTTTTTATTGTTATTCATCAACTGACTGCACTGATGTGAATATGGTTTCCATCAAGAAAAGGCTAAGAAATTATAACACTGATTTAACATGCTTATGAAAACACCTGTGTTATTAGCTCAATTCGTTCCCCAAAGTATAAAATACATATTTGTATCTGTTTTGTTTTGCATTCTAGTGCAGCTATGTCATTGTTCATCAGCTCCATGTCTCTTTTAAGTTGTTCCGTTGTTCTTGGGGTACCCTCCCCATGTTTAGCTGATTGGCTGGTATCCTCTCCTTTAGGCTACTCAGGATGGTTTGTGCTTATTTGATTGGTAAAAGTCTAAGGCTCTCTGCCGTCTCTCACCCCAACTTGCAGCAGCTAGGCTCCAACACTCTGAGCCTCCTATTAGCCTTTGAGCAAGTGAGTTCAGTGCAGTTTTATAGTTCTATCCTTGCCTCTGTGCCTATTAAGCGTCTCTGTTTGGATACGCTCAGGCGTCTGGGTTCACGATTGGTTTGTGTCCCATAAATTCTGATAATAATGACTCTCCTTGCCTGTTTGATTGGGCAGGCCCAGAATGTGGGTCATCTGAGTTCAGTGGGCTGCCTCAGCCAATCTTGCAGTGTTTTCATAGAGTCAGACTTCCCTTCAGCCCCTACCAGCAGAGTCATGAGAGAATGGATCTCAGCCCAGTCACTTCCAGCCAAACACCACTTTCTAATTGAGGGGGGAAACACTGTTATAGACACCAAACAAAGAGCCAGGGACAAGATGTCCTTAGTTGACTTTTGTGACACCAGATTGATTTGACTGATTTGTTAGCAATTTAGAGGCAAAAAAAACCTAAGAAGAAAATATTCTCTAATTGGTTTTTGTTTGCGTGGCCTGATCTGTGACCAGCTTGATTAACTCTTTTCAGAAAAAAAGATCCTCAGTGGGTTTTTAAGATTACAGGAACTCTACTTTTATATGTATAAAAGTTCCTAGTTGGGAGTCCCTTTAGGGTAGTCGAATGGGTCCCATGTCAACACATCCACAATCACAATGCCCATTAAAATCAGGGTGTAGCAGACAGAGAAATACACACGGAATCTAAATATCTCATTATACTACATTTAGTTTGATGGGGAGGAATCCACAACAGTTCTGGGGTCTAAGGTTGCTAGACAGCTTTTGTGTGGTGTAGGAGGTGGGGCTCTTCTGCTTCAAACATCTCACAGTAAAGAAAATGCAGTCATTCAACACTCATGTGCAGATAATAGTGTATTCAACAAATATTCGAAAAACTTCCTCAAAAGCTGACTCGTGACTTTTAGCACTGTTATTTTTTCCGTCGTGTTCGGTCTCTTTGTCTCAGTGAATGAGAACCGTTTTCTGAAGAGGTGATTCATGGCCCAAAAGTACATAATGTTCTCTGTGAAGCCTCATTACTTTGCTCCAGTCATGTCTTGCAGTCTGCCATCTCCAGACAAGACATGGTTCCTCACGCCTCCTCAGCCTGGATTATCTGTGTGTGTCCCCCAGCAAAGTCTTTCAGAAGTCCATCTTGTCTCTGTTCAATACATATTTAAAATCAATTGGACTCACAGGGACGAACAAGCTAAATATTTCTAGACAAAGAGTATAATGACATATTTTACAGTTGAGTTGATGTTTTGTCCAAACCTCCTTTGTGTTGTCCTGGGGTACCTCTCATACCATGAAATGGCTGAAAAACCTTTTATTGGGGGAAAAATGGCACCACCTGGCAGCTCAGTTCTACTGCCACCCAGTTATTAATGTGTGCTGCCTATTTTAAGTCAAATAACTGTGGTTAATGGCTTCTATTTTTTTTAAATGGGAAATTATCCCAAATTCCACATGGAAAGAGCTGCAGGACTGATTATATATGCTTCTTCTTTGCCAGTGGTTTTATATTTGGCTGTACTGCTACAGAGTGCACAGTGTTCCTGTGTGGCTGGTGGCAGTGATGAGGTTGCAGGGTGGAGATGGGGTTTTCCTGCTCCTGCTTGAGTCAAACACTGGCAAAGCATTTGGGAAGAACTCTGTTGGGGTGGAAGAGTTCAAAGGGTCTACCTGCCACACAGCAGGATTTCCACCATTGCTCTCAGTTGAGCCATGTCTCCTAACATGAAACACACTGAAACATATTTTCTTGTTTATGCTAATAAAGCAGTCAGACTTTGTTGATGCTACATGTAAACTTCCACTAATTGGTTGACTTTTGTTATGGAAAAAGTTCTTACATTTAATGAAAGCTCTAAAATTGCCACATCTCAACACGCTAGAGTGATTTAGCATACTAGCATGTTAAAGTGATTTAGCATGTTGGCACTGCGTTATCATTGTTAGCTTGTTGGGTAAAATTGGTTTCATCTATATATTTCAGTGTTTTCTACAGATGTAACCAATAGCATCTTTCATGAATGAAATGTAAAGTTCATGAGGGCCACGTGTAGCAGTACAGTATGTGTCCAATTGAAACAAGGTATTAGTAAAATCTACTTGATCCCCGGGATGTAAATAAAACCAGAGTGGAACCACCATCTTGCCTGGTAATCCTCTGGTGCAGTGTTACTGCCCTGTGGAAGACACCTTCAAGGCATGTGCTGGCACACATGCCGCCCATATGTTATCCTCGCTCATGTTATAATGTACTGTAAGCCTAGTTTGACCGCAATTGAGCATGCAAGCATGCATAGAGGACAGCCATAATACTGAAAGGCCTCTGCTGTCAATGGCCCACAGGGGTCATGTATTCTTTAGTAAGCTCTGGAGTAGCTCTATAAAAGCTGCTCTGTCTATACCCCCACCAACCCCTCCCACCTTTATTTCTGCCTTGCAAAAGTGGAGTAGGTGATGAAGCGTGTCGTGATGCTTTGGTCTGGCCACGTCTTGCGGTATGGTGTTGATTACAAGTGGCAGGAAGAGAGGGATGCAGACCTGTGGAACACTGAACATTTTTTTCTCCCCTCCACTGTTAAAAAAAAAAAAAAAACAGCCAGCCGCATCTCGCGTGTGAGGGAGGGATCTGCAGCACAAAGACAGAATATACAGTAGAGTGCGGCAGGATGGGGGTGGGGTTAGATACCAGGATATTCACTGCCAACGCCATCCACTGATGTAGGTCATTTATTCAACTGCATCTGCAGCTAATCTGATTAACGTTTGAGGGGCTGTGAACTCAGAAGCTGAACTCTCGTCCCCTTTCGGGCCGACACTTATGATGTCCCATCTGAGAGTTGGACTGACTCATTGTGTCCAATGAGTTGTGTTCAGGTAAACTTGAATAGAAGGGAAAGGCTGGAATAGCTGTGCAGCTAATTTCAGTGGGAGTGTTTTGTCTCTAACTGTGGTTTCTGTGTTCGCTCCAGTATAGAAGGTGTGTCCCCCTCCTCTGTGTGATAAATCAAACTGTGGCAGACCACAACACACTGGGGTGTGGCCCTAAGGATAAACCTAGCAATATTAGTGTTAGCAAAAAGAGCTTAATTTTATTCTTTAAGACATGAAAATATTTCTTGTCCACTTACCAACCAGAGTATTAGTCATTACTTTGTAACTATATTAAGACTATCACTATCCTCTATCTTTCTTTGTAACAGACCTGACAAGATCTAGCATCACAATGCCGATCTCTTGTGAGCCATAGCATCTGACTCTTGTCAGTGGAATGGACTGGCATTGAACTGTGTGAGAGTAGTGGTTGATGGGGGTGTCCCTGTTCCTACCTGCTTCTGTGGAACAACTTTGAAGATCCTTTAATGACTGCAGTTGTTTGTATTTGTCAGTTAACTTGGCTTTAAAAGATAATACTGCCTGCAGCCCATCAAGGCTACAGGTTGCTTTAATGTGCACTCAAGGCTGAGAGAGAATGTCTATTCTTACTAAATGATGCAGATTTGATGAGCTGGTCAATGGAGGCAGAGCTATCTCTGCCTCTCCCTGAAACAGTTAAGTGTATGAAGTAATGTACGACAAAGTGTGTGCATGCATCAGATAGTCATACTGAACCTCAATGTGAATAACCTTGCATGCAGACCAAAGGGGGGTGAGTTACGGTTAGTACGTGCAACCTGTCTGATTGAAATGCATTACAAGAGGGCCTCTCCTGCTGAGAACAAGCTCCTGATATTGTTAAAAAACTCACAGCTATGGGATGAAAAGGAAGACAAGCTATTAAGCCACAAGCAAGGTCCCTCTCAGTAAAGACAAAAGATGATAGTGCATTAAAACTCACTGTTTTCTGAGTCTTATCACAAGCTTGAGCTGATTTTTCCTGGCAGCACCTGACCTACCCAAGGGGCCCTTTTGTAGCTCCTGCAGTTTGTTTTTTTGCAGCCAACTCTGGAGTCTAAGAAAACATCTTGTAACTGTGTGATTTTCTCAGTAATTTGTCTTCTTTCCCTCTGAGTTACTGTGTCACAGACGAACAGTCACATAAACAGTTGCTCTGATCACAGATGTGTTTCGAATCGAGTGGTGTCTTTCTTCAGACCACAGAACCTTGCACGCATTTCTTGTTATTTTTGTCCCAGCAAAGCTTGCACATACGGCTTTGCCAACAATGCAAGGAGGAGCTGCTGAAGCCTTAATGTATATTTATTGTTCTGTACACACACACATTTTAGTGTTTTTATTGTCTTGGCATGTGATGGTGCGTGTAGAGTAAGAGGTTGGCTCAACCCTGTTCACTACAGTGGTTTATGCGGATGAGACATTCTGCAGTCATTTTAGTATTACTCAAAATCTCATGGATGGTCTGTCTGCTGGCTGGTTACTGGTCGTAGCCTGTTGTAAACATTAAGCCAAATTACAGGACTGTGCTTTGGCACACCACTGAAGTTAGTGGTGTCCCTCTTATTTCATGTTGCCATGATGGCTGTGCCACTAAGCAGACACTGAAGTAAGGTAGATCCGACTCTAATGGGCTGTGATCTACAGTTCGACTCTGGATTTAACTTCTTTGTTTGAGTCATATGCTGTTAAGTCTGTGCAGCTTTAAGAAGCACTCTGTCTTTGTTCTGAGCTCTGTAAAAGATATTTCCTGCTCTGGTTTTTCACAAAGAGAGCAAAGCTAACCTCTAGTTGATCTCAGAGTCATCTGCAGAAACTGCATGTTTCTATCGAACCCTGCAGAACTATTTGCTGTAGCTTACTTATGACAGGCTTAAGTTGACGTTTCAGGTGTAGACTGTGTGGCTGTGCTTGATAACACATCAGGAATGTTATCTACTTTATGCTGAAACGGTGGTAGCTGCTGTTGGAGCCGGTGATCAAGTTCAGTTCCTGCACTGCTACTTACGTCAAAAAGAGATTTGATCTAGTCTTTACAGATAGCATCCGTTACACCTGGGAGACAGATTCCTTTTCACTTAACCAATTTTTGCAGAAACCGCTCAAATAGAATGACACAAGGATGAAATGATGAGCTGTTTATTTATTGGCCAACTGGACTCAGAGCGAACACTTGTATAACTAAAGCACCTGTGACATAATCACACCACCCTGGAGGGGGACACTAGTGCTTAGTAGAGGTGTCGTTCGTGTGCATGATGTAAGTCACTTAATGGGTAACTGGGTCACTGTGTTCGTTGGGGAAAAGCTTCCCTGTTTTTCCCCTCCCTCCTTCCCTCTTGCCCTCTGCAACTGACACATTCTGAGAAAGACGAACCTCACCCTGGATGTGGCACAAAGCCAGAAACAGGATAACCAATCGGCAGGGCTTGACATCACGGTCGCCACGGTATCCTGCTGTGAAAACATTGTAACTAGACTGGAAGAAAAAGCAGGACAAGGAGGAGCAGCCAGGCACATTCTTTTTTCAGCAGGGATGCTGAGTAATCGTTGCAGTCAATTCAAATAGCTAGGATGGTGACACCCTCCCGCCGCATGTGGTGTCATCATTTCCACACAGGGTCACAACATCTGTTTTCTACCACTGCTTATATTTACCCAAATAATATTTACCACCCAAATTTAGATGGTGTAAAATAAGCACAAGAGTCGGTTGAGACATTGCTCACTTTTCTTTAACTCGTTTTACCTTTAAGTCAGATCATATAACAACAAAAAATTGATTAATTTAATATATATTCATAAAGTTGAAAAACGTTCAGTGCAAGTTTAAAATAGGGTCCAAATAACTTGACCCTTCCCAAAGAATTGCTTACAGATATCCAATGCTTCCACTGCGTTACTGTATCAGGGCAACTTGACTAGATATCTCAGCGTAGCTCTCCTGTGTCTGCTGAAATATTAATGTTGTTGGATCTGTTACGCCGTGTATTGAGCCTTAAGCAGCCTTCAGATCTAAGAGCTACTATTAGGTCAATAACTCATTTTGCAGTGGCAGGAAGCTCCTTTTTATGCTACTATGGTATAAAATCAGTCTGGTGTGATGCACCTCAGCCATATGTGTGCCTTAAAATGAACCCTGCCCCCCCTTTTCTACAGGAGCAAAAGAAGATGTAGTCTGAAAGCAGATTTTACCAATCAAAATCACCATGTTTCATGTGCAATTTCCTGCAGAGCATAGGCCTGTCTTTACGTCTGTATTGTACCTGAAGAACAAAAACAGTTTAGATAGTTTGGATGAAAGGTCACAAAGGAGTGTGTATATGCAAATGTACATCGTCAGTTGGAGAGTTTACGCACATGAAGGCCTGTATGAACTCACAGGAACTGTAATGGGCAGGGCTGACTGAATTTGTCTGGAGCTGAGGTGAGGCGTCAGGCAGGAACACAAGTCGCACTGTCTAGACTTGCTCTGTCTGTCTGCATGTTTTGTAACCATTCAGTATAGAGGGGCGGGACCAAGTCTAGTCGTGGACTAAGTTCTTGTTTTTGAGACTCTTTGGCATCAGGTAGCATTTGCGTATTTGATGCTGAAAAGCGCTGTTTCCATTGTGGGTCAGAGGGAAACTGTAGAACAAAGAAAAGCATTTGCCAGGTCCTTTCTTTATGTGCCATCTATAAACATTCATGCATCTCACCATCTTTTTCCTTTCATGCTTCAAACCGCTGACGTGGGCACACACATGATGACTGATTATTCTTATTCAAAGGAGAAAACCTCGACGTTTAAAGATTACGTCCCATTCTTTGTTATAGTACTGAAAGGCAGTCGGGATGTTGCTTTTGCGATTCAGAGGTGCAATAAAATTGAAGGAAACAAAGTAAGGAATTGGAGATGTTGTCAGAAAGTCCAGTGGGGCGTGTGTACGTTCAATTAACATGGTCATCACAGCAGTATGGAAAAAAAAACAGAAGATATATAGCCACATATGCTACCATCTGGCTCTGAGAAAATTTATGTCTAAGCACTTTTTTCATTTCTTGATGGAGAGGGGGAGGATGTCATTTCCCATGTGCTGAGTCATATAAAGTTGCATGTTAGAAAATGGGCTAGGAAATAATTATAAGTGTGATTAGCATCTGGAGTTTTGATAATTAAAGCATGTCTGCTTCTCTATTGCCATAGCAATTCTTGGGTGATTTATCAAAAGTCCTCTTGTTAGTCTCATAATCTGTTGATATCTTAGTGGTTTTTAATTTCCCTTCCCCTACTGATTTATCAAAAATACTGTAGGTAGATTGTTCTTTAGGTATGAAGGTATGAAGTCTTATGAGCTGTTTATTATGATTTTAAGCCCTAGTGTTATTATCAGAGTCCAGAAATTGCTATTTATATTCACTCTGATGATATCACTTCTTTTGAGAAGGCCTGTTGTACCTATGTAGTCTGTAATACTACTGAGGGTGAAAGTATTTTGGGTGGCTATAAAATGTTTTGGTCCGTTTACCACAAATCACATATAGTTTACATTCCTGCCTCCTATTTTCCCAAGAATAGCTTGACTATTTAGAATTGTAGCTGCATTTTGATTATAGTGTAAAACCTTTCAGACAGCTATTGACTACCATTTATTTCAACACATTATTAAAGACACCCTCTCATAAATGACAGGTTTTTAACCTTGCTAGTATGCCCATATGGTGTTTGTTTTAAGCCTAGATGAAGTGAATTGAGCAGTCAAAACATGGCTTTTTTTTCCATGGATTTGAAACGTACCAAACACACAAACAGAATTTTATTTTTCAACAAGCCTAAGGAACCAATCTGTTTAGCTTCCAGGGTACAGCTAACGTATCAGTGCTGGCAAACGGAAATAAGGTTTATGTAACATTAGCAACACATCATTAGGTGTTTGCTTGCATCATATTCTAACAGAGTTAAGGGTGAGCCATAACAGCGTGGAAAGCAGTGTGAACTGAGGTGGGGTTCATGTGCAAATGATATTTATAAATTAGCATAATAAGAAATTATCACATATATAAGTCTAAACCATGTTCAAGCATAAAGTGACTACTTCATGAAAGGGAAAACATTCTAAATATGCCATTTCTATTATATAATTATATGATTTTATGACTTCAGAGGAGTTTATTCTCAGTATATGGAAACTTGCATTAGAACGAGTTGAGTTATACAACATCAGAGAGAGAAAGCTGGATTTAATCTCATAGACAACATACATACGTTTTATTATATAACATTGAAATATATTGCAAGTGACCCACTTTGCATGTTATCAGCCCATTAGATGCATATTATCACCTGTTATCATGTCCCTGAACTCTCCTCTGTTTGTGTAAGGATAGTGTGTAGCAATGTTCTACAATGAAATATTGATTCAATAATCAGCAAGTCAGTTCCATCAGTCCTGATAAAAATTGTTATCAATTTATCAATACATTAAAAATGTGGATATTTTACATTTTGCTTAAATTAATGATTCACATATCCAAAGGTGTCCAAAAGTGTGTCATAACTGGACTACCTTGGTTATTGTAACCATGAATGTAGTTTGAGAACATAAACAAGGGAGTTGTACGTATATTCTACATCATTGCATACAAATTTATCCATATACGGTGCCTATTTTTTTTATGTTGTATATATATTTTTTCTTAGTTTTTATAGTGCAACAAAATAAATGTATTGTCATATTTGATAACATGTCTCTTAATTCCTATTTGTTTATATGTGTGTATGTAGCATCTCTCATACCTGTGTTATTTATGTATTTATACATTTATTTGTTTCAGGAGAGCGGCCATTCCCGTGCACCTGGCCCGACTGCAGTAAGAAGTTTGCCCGCTCCGACGAGTTGGCCCGCCACTACCGCACACACACGGGGGAAAAGAAATTCGGCTGCCCTCTTTGCTATAAGCGCTTCATGCGCAGCGACCACCTGACGAAGCACGCTCGGCGCCACTCAGATTTTCAGCCAGGCATGCTGAAGAGGGCCCACGGAAGCAGCACCACACGTCCCAGCTCCCTCAGCGACTACAGCCGCTCAGATGCCTCCAGCCCCACCCTCAGTCCCACCCTCAGCCCAGCCAACTCGCCTTAAATTGAAACCTGGTCGCACTTTTCTGCCTCCAGACTGTGAGGCCCCTCTTTTCATCATAACAAGTTTTGTTGCACAGTTGTCTGCAACCCACCCCCACCCCCACCCCCCTCCACCGCTCCCACCCTTTGCTATTTCTGCGCTTGCTGTGGTGTACCATACTGTACATAACTGCTTATTGTAGTGCAATTACTTGTGTGATCCGAAAAGAAGATAATGCCTTTCCCAGATGGCGATCTCCACATTCTGTACCACATGTCTATATTTTTTTTCTTTTAGCTTCTGATGGCTAGTCGTTCAATGTACTTTCACAGTGGAACAAAACCGACACCCTGATAAGGCTTATCAAAAAGTTTTTTTTGTTGGTTTTTATTTAAATTTTCTGCTTTTGTTGGTGTTTTTTAACGGGTTTGGAGAAGGGGTACACACACACACCTCAGGATTGAAGACAGTTGCTATTTCTGTAAACCACAGTACTTAAGAGTACTTACATTGACTGCACAAAATACTCATCACTTTACTCTAAAATTCAGCTCCTGTTGAATTTTACGCCCTGCTCAGGGATGGCCTTGTTAGCTTGAAAGAATGAACACGGTGAAGAGAAACATACAGTACATATATCGCAGCCTTACACTCAACACAATTTGCACTCTAAGCTTCTTTGTTGACTTTCACATTCAAGGACAGTAGGTATGCAGTCACGGGGTCATTCATACACAACATCTCTATTTCTGTTTTCTCACATGCTCTTGGGGGAATTATATGTAATGTACATTGATTACTGTGTTTTGAGAAAACAATCAGTACCCTTTCTATAAGCAAAATGCATCTGTTCCCTCATTGCAATTTTCACTGGCATAGATGTGTACTGCATTAAATAGTAGTGTGCAGTTGTGTGAATCTGCACTGCAGGAAGGTTAGGATAATGTTGGATTTTTATAAATGTACTCAAAATTTTAAAAAAGCAACTAAAAAAAAACTTCTGAACCTTTAAATAGAGACCGCTAAGTTTTAAAGCAGCTGTTCATGCTTATAAAGTGCTGTCTCATCAACATGCATTGTAACATTGCAAACTGGAAAAGGGACTTATTAAGTTGCAACAAGGTCTATTCCATCTCTCAAGCACATAGGAAAAAGTACCAAAGACTAAATTAAATGAAAGCTTTCTTTATAGTCCAGTGAACCGCCCCTCTCTGAAGCCTGGAGCTGCTGGTTGGCTGTGCCACAGGTAGAGCCAGACGCTGGTTCACTTCCCGCCTCCTGGCTCTTGCCTTAGAGGCCTGCTTCTAGGAAACAGCTGCACCCAAAAGAAACCATTCACAGCCTGCTGGAGGGAGTGCTAGCATGTCATTCCCTGGGGAGTTCTTCCTCATCTGGCTCTACCTGTCCTGTCGGAAAGCAGCGAAGCTCATAGCCAGCCAAAATGTTTGGGTTGCTCAACTCTGAGGCCAAATGCGGGTCAGTTTCAGAGTTTCAGACAGAACTGAACTGGGCTGTGACATATTGGAGCACAAAGGGGTGGTGGTGGTGGAGGGGAGGGAGGGGTATCTGCAACCAACATGCATGAGAGAGCAGTTCCTGATAAAAGAGGAGAGGTTTATCACGAGCCAAACAGCACAAAGGAGGAGACATGCAATCGCAGACAACCCCATTTCCTCCTCCTTCCCTTGATTCCCCCTCCTCCCGCCAACTGTAGAAACAGCCAGCAGGAAAAAAAATGACTGTAATTAGTGACTTGATCTAAACTCTTGGATAAGAACAGGGGAAAAGGGTGTATAGCTAACAGTTACGTGTAGACAACAGTAGGAGTGTGGGTGGGACGTACCCAACTCCATCCCAAGCACAAACAATTCCTCTGCTTCTCCTGGAGAGTCGGATTTAACAATACTAAGGAGACAGTCGCTCCAGGCTCACATTGATAAACCTGAACTCAGAAACAGCTGCTTTGAAACTTCTGTCTCACAACAATGGGAGGGAGGAGGCTTTTAAATTGTTGTATAAACATTTGAACCAAATTGAACATATCAGCAATGTGCAGCACTCACCAGCCTCACATCATCCAGCATGTGAAACTCAGATGTCCCGTGAGAAAGCTGACTTGTGTTTCTAGACAGACATGCCTCAATAAGTCAGGCAAAAGGCACAGTAAACCTTCCATGGAAACAGGCACCACTATCTAAACTGCTGCAGCCCAAGCGCTCTGTGTTTTGCCTGCATTTGCTTTTAATGCTTCAGTGCTACAATTTGAAATGGTGTCATCCATATAGTCCTGTCCTGTCAGACGCCATCAAACTTACTGCCATCATAAACTGCGTGTGCTGACTTGACTTGGTGTTCTTCTGCTCCGCAGTCCTGTTTTTGACGCTCTATGCATGTTAAACTAGCCATGAAAGCAAGTTTGTTTTTTTTCTACTTTGAGGCAGTCCAGCAGGTGTAAGTTCATGAAAGGCAGGCCTTGTCCCTCGTCTCCACAGCAGCCATCTTTCTTTTAAGTTGAGATGAATCCGCTCTGTGATATTCTCCACAAAGAAAACATTTTTTATTTAGATCAAATGCAGTGGTTTCCTCAAAAACATCGCCATTACAAAGAAAGAAAAATGAGGTTGTATGATGTTAAAATGTTTTCTGGGCTGCAAGATGACACTTTGAATGCCACTAATCAGATGCTCTCAGAGACAGGATTGAGTTACTTTTACCATTTTATAAAAAAATTAACTCTTCAAAATTTTGTCAAACATTGTCCTTTTTGTTTTGTCCATTTTTATTTTTATTTTTTTGCAGCTTAACTTTTGGGGTGGTTTGAAGTGAAACTTGCAAACAAAGATAATAAAAAAAAGGAGAAAAAGGAATTTTCTGAGTAGCTCACCATCAAACACGAATCAGTTTTTAATCTATAATCTGCACATTTTCCTCAGGGTCAACATCTGCAAAGCAGATATGAGACAGTTTGTAGATTTTGTTGTAACATCAATTTCTGCACACATATATCAGCCTGCCTCCCCTCTCTGTTCCTGAGTGCTTCGTGTTCACTGCAGGTCAGTGTCCGACCACACTGGAAACACAGGAACTCCTCAGTGCAGGTTCAAACCCCTTTTGTCATTCCCATGTTTTCATCTGACATCCTCCAGTCCTACTATTGATGTCCTCTGGATCTGTTTTCAGCGATACGCCCCTTTAAACACCGTTGACCCTCATAGTTAGGGGAATTACCAAACAGGAAGAACCTACCGTCTGAAAATAAAGCGACTATGACAGTAAAAACATCCCAGTCTATCCTGCCAGACTGCAGCAGTGACATGTAGGCGTCCACATGGCGGAGTGTCTGAAAACTTTTGATCTCACTGTAACAAATGTACTTGAATAATTAACACAAAAGGCCATTGAACACAGTTTTGTACATGTCCAGTTTTACTGCACTGGCTTTTATCGTCTGATAACTCCTTTGAAGAAAATGTATAGTTGTCAGCTTTTTTTTCATGAGGGTTTTGTTCTAGATTCATGATTGTTTTCAGGTCATTTCAACTCATCACTGCATAAAAGTTGACTGTTTATAGTAGAGAGATTTAAAAAGCAGCATTTTTTTGCATCGATGGGATTTGCCCATTAAATCAGGAACATTTAACACTTTCTTGATGTCAGGATGTAGGTTGTTCCAGTTTGCCTGCAATCCAGAAATTCTTTTAAGACATAAAATATTTTTTGTGTGGTGGTGGGTAGGAAGATTCTTGAGCTCTATGTATTTCATTTTCAGATTGAGTGATTGGTTTGCTATATTATTATTTTTAACATTTTCCATTAGGATAGAGACCACAGCATTGTGAATTAGCAGTGTAGTCATGTTTTTTTTCATTGTTGTTTTTTTTCATCAAATGTTCAAGGTTTGTAACTTTAAAAAATAATCATACCACTTGAAATATTTTATGTTTTACCTTCATATCTTTTCAAAACAGTAGCTTTTTTTTCTTGATCAGTAGCACAAGTATTTGTTGCTTTGTTATGTCTCTACTTGAATGAAGTAGTAGAAAAAGAGACTTTTTTTGCTGTAAACAAAAGAAAACAGCTCCATTTTTATATATCCATCTTATATTACCACTTTCTGCACGCCCCCTTTATTAAAGAAACAATCTTTCCATGAATGATAAAAAAACTAAATATATATTTTACTATGCTATGTTACAAAAAGATATTCAAAAATCTAAATCATTCTGCACTCAATGTAGTCGTGGGCTTATTTTTTTTATAATCAAACCTTACGCTTGTCATTACAGTAAAATTATAGAAAAAGTCCTAACAATGGCTAAATTCAAGATTTTAAGATAAACATGTGCAGGTTAATATTTTCTTCTGATTGTATAAATCATATAAATGCAAATTAACTGTTGCCAAGTATGTAAACAACTAACAGTCCATTTAAGAAGTTCATATTAACGACATCAATATGACCCTGATGACACTGTCTCAGCAGAAGTATGAAGCATTATTGACGCGACTGTGTGCCAAATATAGTGGTAACTTAATAAAGATGATACAAATATGGAGGGTGATTAACCTAACTTCTGTCAGACATTAAACAAACTTGTACAGTTTTATAGAGTGACACGTCTTTCTTTTATGTACAGGATTTAATGAAGCAACGCTGTGTATTCAATACGCGGCTGTTCTGAGTTTGCTTCTCTGCTTTATGTAAACATTTTGAATGTGTAGCTTTGTTTTGTTATTTAATTTAGTCTCCTTTTTGTTTGCTGTTCAATACTCAAGCAGTGTATAATGGCTTGTTGCAGGTATTTTTTGACATAAAACAGTCTTAATGATGATAGTTGCTCAATCATTCCAAAGGATTGAAATTTGCATTTGCTATAAATGTGCTGCTTTGATCAACCCAACGCATTTTTGTAGGTAATAAATAGAAGTCTGTCCTGACTGTGAGGTCTTATACATTGTGAGTTGTGCACAAGGTACGTTTCTCCCACATTGTCTGACGCTATTTGGGCTCATTGTGTAGGCCAAGCCATACCTACAATACCTAAAAGTTACAGAGCATGTCTTCCCTGACGACAAAGGCCTAAGGCTTTTTAAAGTAGGGGTCTTATTCTTTTTTAAATAGGCAGCCATAAAATATAGACTGGTTGTTGATCGTTGTTACCAAAGTCTTTGAAGGGAAAGATGAATGTCGCAGTAATTTTGAATCCAGCGCTGTTTGTGCTGCGTTTCAATTTTATTTGCTGTATGTGCTGATAAATGGATGTTGTGCTTGATATGGACCTTTTTCTACATCTTGAGTGGGTAATTTTATTATATTTTTTAAACCTGTAGAAGTAACTTGAATGAACAGAATTCATTCGGTTATATAAGAAAACAAACTCTGAGTGAGTCTAAAGAGAAGGAGCAGCAAGAAAATGCAGCATGGCAAAGAAGCAGACCTGATCTGTTGGTACTCTTTGCCCCTGTGTGGTCTCACTGAGCTGCTTGAACTTGAATTGTGTAGCATCTGTTCCTTACTGTAGAGAAAGTCTTTTGGTTATTGTTGCCCTTAAAGATTTAGTTTGTTCTTGGGTTATGCAGCATGCAGTGCTGCCAATGACCTCACCAACAAATAGAGAGAGCCTTTCACCAGCCTGTTGGTTCTGGTTCTGTTTCTGTACCTGTTTGTCTTCAGTGTACCTCCTCAGTGTGATGTTGCTCTCCTGATGATACCTCTGTGTGATTCTTCTTTGCCCCTAACTATCAGTTGCCTGTTGTAGTGACTCCATGGTGCTGCTTCCCCTCTAAAAGCACCAGTATAATCTCTCCTGTAAATAACTCTCACTCAGCTATGGCCAGTGCATTCTACAATGACCTCACTTAAACCTTCAGGTGTCACTTTGTTTTTACTTTTTGTTTGTTTTTTTTTCCCTCTCAGCAAACCAAAATCACTACATTCAAGTATTACAGTTGTACAGTTCATTGGATTCTACACACATTTAATGTGCTGGTCTTAGCTGCTCTGCTGTACCTTTTTATGGCATTATTTTTTACATGTAGATGACATATTGTGATCATGTCCTATGCAAATATGAAAAATAACAGATTGTTGAAAAATGTATGTTGTCATAACTTGTATGCATGAAATAGTGAGGTTTACATTTGGAAATAAATTCATAAAATAAGATGTCAACATTTGTTTGTTTGTTTATTTACATGTGGCACTATTACCAAAGTGCATCTGTTGAGACTACAGTGATAATTAACTAATATATAACTTCTGTATTACAACAGTTACTTGAGGTATTTCTTGACATTTTACAAATCATCTTGCTAGCATCAAGGGAAAGCAAGCGTAGTTTTGGATACTTTAGAAAAAAAACAAATAGTAATTTAATTAATCTTTCTCCCCGTTGAGCTTAAGGAGACTGAATCGTTCTTATTGATGTTCCCAAAGTCTCTTAAAACAATAACGGAACCGTTTCATGAAAGGCATCTATTTTATATTAGTTTTCAAACAAAACTAAAGTGAAAAGCCCCCAAGCAAAGTAAAATGTAAAAATATATAATTTAAATATAACACACATACATATGAGTAATCCTGTTTTCACTCCATTTTCTTGTCAAAGTATAGCTTGTAAGTAATTTTAAAGTACCCTTTTTGTTTGATACATTTGTTTTTAATAATTATTAAAATGAGATGGAAAATTTTAAATTGGAGACATGGCTCTATTTTCACCTCCATTTTCCTAACTAAAATGTTTTTATCTTGTTCAGTTTTCTTTATCTTGTTCCTGACTTGGACCGCCTCTTCTCACAAGCTTGCCTTTTGCTTCAGTATTTTTCTTGCAACAGGAAGTACACCTTGTTCCCGCATTTCACCCATGCAAATATTTACAGTAACTGCTGGGGTATCAACAATGGGTGGAGCAGCATATTGCAAGGGACTCCTTCCTTCCTTATTGTGTTTTAGGCAAAACACTGATAAGTTTGCTGCAGACACACAGAAAACATTGAGCTGCTGAATAGTGAAGGATTCATAGCAAACTGCAGCCCTCTTTACTGTAAAATTACATAAAATGCTTCAACACAAAAACTGCAAATTGCTTCTTCAGCCAAATTTGGCCACCAGCACCAGGAGAGATCACAGGTGGCCTTTCCTGCTCAGTGAATCATAAGTAATGTGGAGTGAGACAGGAAGGAAGAGGAAGAACGCAGGCATTAGAATAGTTGACGAGGAATCTGGTGTTCTCCTAGCTCAAGCTGCATCCCTCCTGTCTCCTGGCAGGTTGGAGCACACAAACAGACAAGCTGCCACCCCTGGCATCACCACACAATGGTGGACTACAACAGCAGGCATCTTCCCAGAGCTTGTTTGTCATTGCATATTTGGGTGGCAACAGTAAGAGATAGATTTATTTGTTTGTATATAATCAGTAATCTTTTTCTGATTGCTTTTTATTTTGAATATTGGCAGAGAAATACTGACAATCAGAACTAAGCTTTTTAAATATATAAATCCTGGATCTTATCTGAGTGGGATTAGCACTTCTGGTTGTGTAGTGACAGTTTTAATGCAGTGCCTCAGCAGACCACTGACTGATATAATTCACACATCTCTGTTGTTACCAAGAACAGATCTGAAGTTTAGTTGGATGTGTGAGTGAGGCGCTTCATTTTCTTTGAGTTTTACATCTTTTAAATTGGTGTTTACTCTGATGCATTCATGTGTTTTTAGTCAGAAATATTGCTGCAGATGAGGGGCAAAGTACAGACAGTTATATAAGTGGTGGGTGCACATCTCTGCTGGTATCTCCCTGCAGACAGGATGTGGGGGCGGAGGAAGTGGTTTCAGTTTGACTGATTTATCTTTTTAGTCACACCTTTTCTTTTGATAATCATATCAGGTGCAACCCTTGATGGAGCAGGAACCAAGGCCTAGAACCAGATCCATGTTATTTTCAGGACACTATAAAAATAAAGGAACGAGAGTGCAAAAAAGAAGAAGGCAGGAATGAGGTGGGGTTTGGATGGTGCTGCCAGTGCCAATAGCTGCACCTAGTCTACTCAAAGTCTAAAGCTTAGGAGGCTCAGTTAGCTGAAAGAAGGTCTGCTCCACTGAGGTGTGTGGGCAATTCTGACTGAGAATCAACAGAATTACTTCACAGACATAAAAAAGGGAGAAGAGGTGGTCAGCAGCAGCCACAGTCAAAGCTTTAATCACAGTGGGTACCAAGTGTGTGCGAGCCTTCATTTAAGCCAATCCCCAGAAGGCAGGATGAAGGGCCATGTGATGCCACCCACTCTAAAACGTAGCGCATGGCAGGGCTGGCACTAGATTTTACAGAGCGGGTGGGATGAGCTCAGACATTGGAGGCAGGCACTGGCTGAGAACAAGGCTTAGCTATAGGAGGTGGGTGGTTGGGGGAGGGAATGGGTTTGGCATACCACTCAGTGTAGCAGAGGCATCAAAGGCAGCAACCCTTCTGAAGACAAACCTGTAAATACAATGAGGTAGATTGGCTTACAGTCTTTAATGAGGGGACATTGTTGGGAGAATTGTGTGAATAGGATTGAAATATTCACATAATAAACCCATTGAGTTGTGTGTTTGCTCCACATTTAAAATCTACCACAAAGAAACTACAGTTTACCATAAGAATAAATATTAATGAGCTATTGTGTTTCTTTAAGGCTTCTAATGAATTTCAATTACATGAAGCAGGAGACAGATGCATCAGATGAAATGCAAACCAGACTTTTTGATTTTTACTAAGGAATGAGTTTAGGACATGTAAGAACAAGGAAGTTGTGCTGGGCTGCTTGAGAGGATAAGCTCTCCTAACTACTTCTGCATGTATTAGAGCTCATTGTTGTTCTGATAAGTGAAGGAGGTCCCTCATGCCAATATATATATACATATATATATATATATATATATATATATATATGTATATATAGTCTATTTTGTATGTTCCTATCCCCCAAGCGCTGATATGTTTCCACTCCA
>JBAMHX010000011.1:19319491-19349492 GCA_037177515.1 Pseudomugil tenellus
CCATAGCCTCTTCTGCATATGAGAGCGCGTCTTTTTTCTCCGATGGGGGGAGGGTTTCCCGTATGCACATATATATATATATATATATATATATATATATATATATATATATATATATATAGTCTATTTTGCATTTTACTGTCCCATAAACGCTGATATGTTTACAATTCAGATCACTGTGACGGCCAATTCTCTCATCACTGTGTGTAAATACAAGTAGCTTGTACATTAATATGATCTCGGAATTAATTTGTTGCTTTGCAATGCTCAATCTGTTTGTCCATGAAAAGCTAGCATAATGTTATCTGCACGTTCTTGAAACTGAAACAAGTATATGTTTACATATGAGTGAAAAATTGTCAGAAAATCATAGATGTTTTTTTCTCTTAACAAAACATGAAAACATTTTGGAGCTGATGACACATTGCTGTAGTTCTGTATTCAAAAAGTTTTAGTTACAGTAATTTTCTTTTCTTTTTTAATTTTATAATTCACCACTATGTTTCAGCCCATAAGAGCCCAATTTGACGTAGATGATATATACAGTTTGAGATATTTGGTGTCACTTTGTGTTACAATCCCGGTGAACATGATCTGATACCTTTATTCTCCCCCTTAATGGACACCAGGAAGCAGAAGATTGCGCTGCAAGAGTGTTGACATATCACATGGAACCAAATGATAAATTTAAGCGATTAAGCACCTGATTATTTTGCTGAAGAACCTTGTTGTGACAATATATTAAAATCAGTCTGGTATGATAATGCTAGCATGATAATGCAGACATAAGGAAGACTTTTCTAGACAAAATCATTGTCCGGTTGGAATAATATGTGATTCTAAAACCTGCATTAACAAGTGTAGATGTTTTTTTGGTTTGTGTAAATGTGGGTTATCTATGATATTTTGAAAAGTGCTTCCCCCACAGATGTAAACCTTTGAACAGTTTACTGATAACATGCTGTGGGTAATCATTTCACCCTGGAGGATGCAGCTTCTATGATTTGTGTAAAAACAAGCAAACAAGCAATGAAATACCTTTTGTTCAGATAAGAACATTTTTCACTTGGTTTTTCCTTAATAAGCTCAAACTTAAAGAAGGCACATGAATATCTTGTTGGAAGTGGAACAGGCATGACTATTTCCAGACTTTTCATTTGTTATCTTGTGTTCTTTTAGATTAGCTATACATCATACCCCCAAATAGTTTGCAATTAATTCAGAACAATGAGAGCTCTCCCCTCGAGGTAGCATCCTCTTATGAACAAGAGGATTTGGGGGATGGATTTTCTGATTGGTCCTGCCACATGCTGGTGGGAAGGGACTTATTAATGTGTAACTGTTCCATAAGACAAATCTTTTAAAAACCTGTCAAATTTTTGAGCATAACAAATCCAACTGCACATGTTTAAGCCAGAGTAGTATCCAAAACAGAAAAAGAACCTCATGACAAGCAATATTGTAGCTGGGCAACTCTGTCAGTTGACTTACTCTACCTGCAGTTGTGCAACATGTGCAGCAATACGAATGATGTTGTTTCCAGGTTCATCCCTGTAGTTTATTATGTACACTTCAGTTTTTATAGATACAGAACTAAGGACTGAGGTAAAATAAAAAAGCTGAGATAGAAATCATTTATCTACATGATCTAGAAAGATAATGATGCCTAAACATGTCCAGATTGTATTGGATGCTAAATTGCTAATGAAAAGGTAACATAAAAGAAGATGCTAGCTGAGTCATAGCCAGCAACAACTCACCCGGTTTAGCAAACAAGTAAAAGCAGGTGTTCATGTCAATTCCCAGTTTCTGTCAGGATGTGAGATAGCCCGAGCACTCAGTAAGACCCAGTCCTGGTGGTTAGCTTAGTGACTGCTTATTTAGCTTGGGAAGTAACTGCTATCCACTACTACCCTGAAAATGTTGATGCCAGATAATGTGTTGTACTACACATGCTGACAGACAGCACATCCTACATAAATATTCAGACTCCGTGTTAGTCAGGACAGCTAAAAGGCTCCAGGTTCTAGCTAGGGTGCACTGGCTGGAGAATTTTACCACATTAAAAACAATGTTAAAAAAGTTTAATGAGCAAATATTTGAAACTATAAGATATAAACTGAGGGCTGGTTTTTGCTTGTAAACATACTAAAATAAATTCAGAATAAACTTTTTTCCTTTTGTTTTTAGTTGACATTTGAGTTGATAAGCCAAAACATATGCACCAAGTCTTTTAAATAGGCCTTATTTGACTGTATAAAGTGACAGTGTTCAGAGATAGAGGTTCTCCTAAGTGTTACTGCTTTCATGCAGCGATTTCCACCACTCACAATTCTATTATGAGCAGACTAAAATAATACATTTTACAACATTTCAACACTGGATTTCAGCCAGTACCTAATGTAAAGTTTTTTTTGGATTCTCTTGAATCTTAATGATATTTTATCTTCTAAAGTATTTAACTTGCAGAATTTTTATTTTTGCCCACGAAACAGTTAAAAGCATTGAAAGAGCATTGAGCCATTCTGGTTAAAAGGCTGTTTTTTAGTCTTTCAACTTTTTTGGAGACATCTTGAATAATACTTCTTGATGGGTTGTTCTCATGGGTAGTTCTGTTCTCTGCATTAAACTATTAATTGAAGCTATTATTAATGTGAGCCCTGCAGATCAGTGATGACAAATACATCTCTTAGAATATCCTGTGAGTCAGTTTGCGTGGTGTTGTTTGCCATTTGTCTTTTCATGCATAACTACTTTCCTTTCGTTTAACCATTTCAGTCAGGAGATGACACCCTTAAAAAATGCAGTAGACGCTTCTTTGGCGACTTGCATGCTGGTTTCTCAGCTTGGTGTCAATCATCCTGACAATGTTGAGGAGTCTCTGGAGAAAAGACGCGCTGTTGCAGCTCTCAGCTTGGAACGCTGCCCTACTTGGCAGCTCACATGACATCCTCAACTCTGCAACCCCAAGTTGGTTATGAGTAATTATGTCCAGCACGCATCCAAGTCGTGAAGTTCTGAGTCAGACTGGCTGAGTTGTTTTTGATGTTTGACCCAAATAATACACCAGAAAAACCACCATTAGTTCAATGTGTAATAAATCAATTTGGCCACAATTTTAAAGAATGCACTTCCATTAAATTAGACACAAATAAATCAGTGCAGCAGAGGCCAGGTTGTAACTAACCTTTAGTGTCCATAGGCTGTCAATAAAACCTCATGATGCTGACAATGAACTAATGGTATTGGTCTAAAAGCTGTTTTTTCATTGGCTTGGTAAAAATCCAACATAGCTAGAAAAGACATTTTATGTCGGTTTCCACAAGCTGATTGCAACTCTTCTTTCTGAGTAGAGTGACCTTTATGTTAACAGTGTGCTCCTTTAATCTCTCTCATGCAAGTCTTGCAGCATTATGCAAATGTGGCACTAATCTGCTGGTCAACTGCATGACAGGTAACTTCAAGCACTAATTAAGCTGCTACTGTTTAAATGGCAATAATTAGTTTAATCTATAAAATATCAAAACTATGTTAGATTATCTGATACATTTGTAAAGTTCCAACTTGTATCACTTGCATATAAACACTATAAAACCAGAGGGAAATAATAACGCAAACAGACAGCAAAAGTGTAGTGTTGAGCATGAAAAGAGGCTTCTAATAAATGTGTCCTGATCACTGTGCTGCACAAGGAAATAACACAGACACACCATGTTTGTAACAATAAACTATTTTTTTCATATGTACATCTGTACCTAATGTGCAAATTAATCATTTAAATTAGTGTAAAACTCTTAAAGGAATACAAAATCATATCTTACAGTCCTAACATGGTGAGAGTCCATTAACTAGTCACATAGAAACAAAGAGGAGCAACACTGCAGTGACAAAAGCAAACTGAGGGAGCAGTGGACATCCTTGGCCAGGACACACTTCGTTAAGGACAGCATGGTACATTATCCAAGCATCACCAGAACAGACAGCAACACAAACACTGCGTCTTTTACAGTAGTCATGTTGAATGAGCAGAAAGCACTTGGAGGCCTTAGGGTTTTTAAAATCCCACTGATTGGTTAAAGCACTGATGATCACAAAGGCTTGAGGTGCTCATAGCAGCAGGTGCTTCTTTTAACGGCCTCTAGATATGGAAGAAGAACAATCTCACACTGGAACGGTGACACGTTTATACTGCAGGTCACCACATTAGTGCTATTAGCATGATTGCACATTGTGATGTGTCTGTGTCTGTGTGTGTTTGTGTGAGGAGGACGAAAGGGAAGAAGGGGACATGTAATAACACTTCGGACAACTACACATCACTCTGCTTTCACGACTCACAGATCATCTCATCTAACACATCTACCGAGTAGCGGAATCGACAGGCAACTCAGAGAAACACACATAAACAAACACTGCATATTTGAGAAGCAATTCAACTAACTCATGTTGTTTTGGTGTTTGGCGCAGAAATATGTTGAATATTTGGATTGTAATTTTTTTCAAAAAAAGCCATCTTGGCAGTGCTTGTGGGGCGAAAATGTGAAATGAAGTCTTGCACAATATTTTGAGTCCAATTCTGACACAGGAAACTCCTCCAAACATAGTAAGAACAGAGGTACACTTAACAAATGTTTTACCCTTCATCCTAATCCAACATCACAACGTATGATGCTCACATTTGAATTCCTGTAGTTCAAATTTGTTTACAAAAGCACACTGTGACATTCTGTTACAATTTACAAGACAGCTAACCTACAGTTACTACATTATTGGTGCATAGACAAAATTGGGAGAGAGTGTAGCAAAAATCACCAATTTATTGCTGTAAAGTCTAATATTAATCCCCCATTAAATTTCTTTGATTGCAAAACAACTACAAATTTTTCCACAGAGATTTTGAAGAACCAGGCAGAGGTATTGCATTCAAACTGATTAAAAGAGCTAAAATGTTCCTTCCTGATGAGATGCGACTCTTTTGTACTTAAAAAAAATAAAGAAATTTCCTTCACATACAGAAAAGTTACATCAAAGAGATGACTTTTACTCTAAAACAAGTAAAAGACTAAATTGGATTGGATGAGACAGAAGTAAAGTAAAACGTCTGGCCAAAGCTGCTCCCTGTTTTAAGTTCTACTTCCCCCATCATTAAGTCATCTTTACTAACAAGGGAAGGGTAATGGGAACACGCGAGCATTTTTTAAAATAAAGGAAAAGAAACAAACAAAAAAGTTAAGAAATGTTCGCCCTCGTGTAATTCAAAATGCAGAGCGCAGATGGTGTTATTCCTTCAAGTCTCCGGTGGCCGTGTTGTGGCTGAAGTAGCGGTGATGGCTATACAGGCCTCTGCATTTTGCTCTCCCTCTCCCTGCGTTTAAGCTCCTCTCTGTAGCAGTATGAACAGTAGTTTTCTGTCTCCGGCCTCCCGTAGAAAGAGCAGTTCTCCCTCTTGCAGCGGCGCTGCTGAAAGCAGTACAAAGGGCTTCCAGAGCTCCGCCCTTTGGTTTTATCTTGGTTGAGCCAGGTGTGAGACGAGTTGTCCTCATCAGCAAACTCAAGGCAGTCCTGAATGTCTCCCGCATTGAATCCATTTGTGTAAGTGTGGGACTTGTGTTCGCCAGGCATGTTGTAGGCCAGGGTTTCCATGGTGTTAACAGTGCGGACCCCTGACAGGCGAGCAGGGCTATAACTCTGCGATGAGAGTGTACGGTTCTGCTGAGGGTAGGTGGCGCACGTCTTTAGAGTGCCTACAACAGGTTTGTATGGTTCGTCTTGGAAGATTGAGGATTGAATGTTGACATCTTGTAAGTGAATCACGCTGTGCCTTTGGATGGGTGGTGTATGGCTGTAGTGAGCAGACACAGGAACAGGCCCAGTTCTCTTAGCACCAATACTAGGGGAGGAGTAAGGTGCTGGGGTTATGTGGGAGATATGGTGCGGAGCTACTGGTGGGGTGAGAGGAGGGACTGGGACAGAAACAATAGGAGCAGCGGGAGTAGGACTGTTTCTGCCCTGCATCTTGAGGCCCAGCAGAGGTTGTGAGCTGTTGTAGGTGTGGTGGGGCAGAATGGGAGAGCAGCTCTCCGGAGGTGAGCTGTCTGATCGTTCCCTCTGGAAGACACTCTCAAGCTCAGGGTTCTTTACAGCTACCTCATTGGCTGCAACGGGCTTCTTTTCAGCCTCCTTCCTCTTCTGCTCCTGTTCCTGACTGAAGCGCTCCTGGGCGTTTGTCAGATAGTAGCTGATCATCTCTTCGTGGAACTGGTGTCGATGGCTGGTGAGCAGAAGCCCTGCAAAAATGAACTTGCGCTCTCCCTGCATGGCAGCCCGCAGGATGTTGAGACTGAGCTTGACATCTGTGCTGTATTTCCAGTTTTCTAAGGTCTTGTCCCCCAAGCTTCTCCCCGAACTGTCTTGTCTCTCAGTTGGAGACGAGCTGGAGGGTCTATCCCTGTCTGTAGGGGAAGGACTGGTCACCTTCTCAGAGGAAGTGGAGCTTGTCGACTGGCCCGACTCCTCCTTGTTTCCCTTGGTAGCCTTAGACTCCTTCTTTTTTGCCTTTTCACCTCCATTCTCCCCATTACGACCTGAGCCAGAGTTAGACTTGTTCATTTTACCGTGCACAAGCCCACCTAGACCTCCCATGTTCTTCTTTAGTTTGATACCCAGTGTTTTGCTGAAGCTTCCAAGTTTGTTGGCTACAGAATCAGCCCGGCTTTTGTCCTTGTCTTTACGCTGCTTGTCTTTGTCCTTCTCCTTGCTGGGTTTGCCAGTGTTGACATTTGAATTGCTGCCAACAGACTCGCGGTCAGAGTCCATGGACTCAGCAAGAGACTGGACATCCTCACCTGCAGAGGCTGTGGGAGACTCTGGCTGAGCCAAGGGAGCCTGCATGAAGTCAGGACACAGAGAAAAACCAAACAAAATATAGAATGAAGATTAAGTTCACAATTTAGAAGTTAGATATTAAGCCCCCTTCCTCATGAAAACTCTAAAAAAAGAACAAATTTTTGATGACACATAACCAGTACACACATACCACAGATTATAGCATTCTGACAGTAAATAAAACTGATTGATTGGACTCTGGGGTCTCAAGAACATCTGCAATGAGGGAGTCTCTCCAAAGCTAAATTAACTGTGACAAATAGAACACACATGTGAGAGGAACACTTACCCTTGTTTCAGATGGGATTCGGATCCATGTTACATTCATATAGTTGTGCAGCAGGTTGAGTTTGGCCTCCAGAGACAAGATAAGACTGTGGAAGAGTATGTAGCCGTCACCAACAACAGGAAGTGCTATGATACATTTCACAAATTATGTGCTTAAAAAGCTTTATGTGAGTTATAAAGTAGTCAGGTATCATATTATATAGTATTTTCATTCGAAAGGAATTGGCTACTTGTCGCAACTTGACCAGCGGATAAACAATGCTTTCAGTGCAATAATGAAGAGGAGGTATTAGGAGGTGGTTTGAGCATCTTTTCTATGTGTGTCCACATTGTTCATATTGCAGCTTGTTTAAGGATAAGCTAAACCCCTGACAGGAAGGAATGTGAAATAGAACGCCTAATATAAACTCTGTTAAACTCAGAGAGGGTATTGCTGCTTTAGAGAAGCCATTCCAGGGAAATGCGATGGATGACTGACGTGACTCACGATTTGTTCTCTCACTATACACGTTGAAGTGACCTGAGCTCAGATCTCATAATCAGAGTTAAATCCCCACACAGAGACTTGTGGGTGGACTGACAGAACTGCTGCCTGCAGTTTCCACTCTCTCACTTTCTGTGGAGCTGCTTTTGCAGTGTGCTCTGTTGATAAGCATCACCAAGTGATATCATATATAGGACTTACTTGGCTAGCTTGGTATTATCATTGTCATCCCTCCCCCACTCCCAGTCCCTGCCAGGGTCTACGGCAAAATGGAGCGCCAGCAGCTTGTGCTCCGAGTCGGTCAGAGGGATAACAGCTGTAAGAGATGAGATTATCAGAACATCAGTTTAGTCCAGTTTCACAAACAGAAACAACATTGGATGCCACCGTTTCTCTTGCAAGCTAACATGACAACATAATACCACAATGGGGTGGGAATATCTTATCTTGCGGACATTTTTACAGGAAATCAACTGTAACCAGTCCAATTCATCCAAACAGAGAAGAATCTAAGTCAAACTTGATCTGCTATAACACAGATAGGCCTGGTTAGCCTACTTTTGCCTTTTGAATTATGAGACATATAAAACCAAAAAAAGTCTAGTTAGTCATCTGGAGTCATTGTATATGATTAAACCAAATGATACAACACAGTTACCTAATAGAGATTGTGGTGCGACTGGTTTGTCAAGAAATTAATTTCAGTCAAGACTTGATTCCTGACACATAAACGTCTGCACCAGTACCAGGGATTGTTTTCACAAGTACTGATCTGTGTTGCCGGATCTCCTTGATTACCTTGTTAAAACAGTTTGATTATTTCTGAAAGGAATTTCTAAAGAACAACAACTCACAGAGTAAAATAAGAAGAACAAAAAAAAACATCTTCAGAAACACAAAACTGAAACACAATTTCTTAAACAATATTTTCTACAGGGATTTTAAAACCTCAGGGTCACAACAGCTCAGGGATGCACAGCATTATTTGGCTTAGTAATAGATACTGTCGTGCAGGATAAAAGCTGCTGATATAATTGACATTCATCCTCTGGTGTGACCGTCTACTCACAAGCAGGAAGAGGTTTTCAACACTAATCAGTGGACACACAACCTAAAACAGACACCTACCCAAGCTTCCTCTTGTGGGAAACGTGCTCACAATGTACACAGTGCAGGCGTTTACAGTCCATGTTTTTGTGAGAGTGCGTGGGTGCCATTTTAAAACAACAGCACAAGGAGAACAAGCTGGGCCTCATTGGCCCACATGACAGCTCTCCTCAGGCTACCTAATGTGGGGGCTGCTGTCCACATGACTGCAGAGAGACACAGGCTGTTCAGGCTGAGGACATTCCAGTTTTCACTGTCAGACCCAGATGGAAAACTCAGTCTCTTCCTGGTGTCATCTATTCTTCCATTGCCAGCAGGCTACTGTGCTCTGCAGGCATCATGGAGACATAGATCCCCAGCAGCACTCTCCTCTCCTGTGTCCAAAAGGACACTCCAGGTCAAACGCTCCCCTTTTTGAGTTTCCTATTGGGAGTTTTTCTGGCTATGCATGTTGTTAGGCTTCAGAATGTGGTATATCTACTGTGATAACACTTGACAGACATTGTCTGGACACACCCTTGCTAGAACATTGCCAACAGCACTGATGACAAACATGGTTTTGTCCAGAAATCTGTCCTTGTATGTCAAGTTTGTTTAGCCAAAACTCCAAATTACAATTATTTTTACATCACCTCTAAAACGATTCATGACCTGCAACTACAGTCAAACAGTGATGAGAGCACTGTCATGCCAGCTCCGTAGACTGAAAGGAAAAGATCATTTTCTTCAAGAAGGGCCTTTCCAAGAACAGTCTTGCCCAGAAAATGTAGTCATGATCACAAACAAACACACACACGCTGGCAGGCAGGAGACAGTGAACCAGCTCCCACTCAGTTCCCACTCGGGTCATGCAGCAGGCAAGCAGAGGTCTGTGAGGTGGCGTCCTGGCTCCCACGATGCAGCTGTCCTCCCTTCTTGCCATTCTAAAGTGCTGTGTGCGCTGTTGTTTCCCGCTTGGAGAAGGTCCAGTTTCAGAGATTCAACACTGCCAATTGAGCTCTGGGGGACTGAAATGTGCTGTAATGTATTTACTATCACTGTTGGCAGCCTTGTTTTGTTGTCCTTGAATGACCAATTCCCATAACTTATGTATGTGTGACATCATAGCCTTCTGTGGTATGTGTGCTCAGCTACATAACAGCTAGTCTGCCATGCTGTGTTCGCTTTGCAACGTGCAAAATTCAGTAGAGATGAAAAGAGTGACAAGGGGAGCAAACTTGGGTGTAACCTGTGAGGAAACAGCTGTTGCAAATTAAGCTTTCTCAGCATATATTCATCGAATTTGAATGGACATAAACATCTTTTTTTTCTCTTTTCGCCTTTTTTTCTGGTTTGCAAAACAGGGACCGCAAATACATCATGCCTTGTATCATGAGAACAGAATGAGGGTGGATCCTTCCCCTTCTTTCACTCTGAGGAAGACAAATTCAGCTCTTTAAGGTTGGATTCACAGCAGGAACACTCAGACAGTGTTTCTACTGTTGTGAGATTCAAGAACAATTTGTACAACTGGAATATGCACAAATTTAAATTCCTGAATCGGTTCAGTCTGCACAGCTGCAGATTTACAGAGAGCATAACAGCAGCCGTGGATATCAACAAGCCTGAGAAGATTTTAACAACAGAATCAAGATGGCAATTACAGGCACACTGCATCCGAAGTAAGACCACAACACAGCAATGAAATTTCAGCTGTGATGGCCTTACTTAATGAATTACTCTGACAGCATGGTTAGTATAACACTGGGTATATTCAGTTGAAAGAGATGTGACCCCTGATCAAAGCTGGATGGTTACACCAGACTCTTAGGTAGGTGGTCTCTGTACAAAGGACGGCAGTTTTCCTCATTCGGATGGGTGTTAGAAGTTTTATGATGGAACGCCAAAGAAAACCTAGAAGTGTTTTGGTATTGAGACCAGAGCTTGAAATAGCTCCAGAGTTTTCCAGAGGGTCAATTCCTCGCATATGTCGTTTGACCACAGAAGCACAAACAACCTAATGAAAGACAGGGAGCAGCATTTACTGAGGAGCTAGTCATTATCACGCAGCAGGTGAGCAGCAGTGGACTGGATGGAAAACACACTCATGGACTCTTGGTTCACCTGAGCGCCCTTTGAGAAAACTACTCGATAGCTGTTCTGGGATGGGCTCATAAAAAGACATGTAAAAGAAAGTTTTGATCTCAAAGCAATAACCTCTGGCTGCATTCACTCCTCCCTTCATCATCGATCATCAATGTAGCCCCAGATGCCATGGAAGCAGCCCATAAAAAGAGAAGCATAATCTGTCTGTGAGATTTAGAGTCAGGTTACTTGGAGGGTCTCTGCTATAATCTTCCACTCACAGGCCCAAAGAAAGAGCCAGTATTCTAACTCAGCTCTCTGACACCTGAACACACAAGGCTAGCAGTTCCTCAGATATTCTTTGCTGAGCTAGGGGGAAATTAACAGCAACCGTCCACCTGAGACATCCACACAGTGGCCTGACTGTCAAGAGAAAGGGTTGGTTTGTCAGGGCCGCAGAAGCCTGGGTCCCTGTACGTATGGAGTGATGTGGAGAAGGTTCATGGGTGGGATCGAGCAACCCTACCCTAATTGGCAGAGGAAGATTAGGTCTGCCTGTCTGGCATGGGTTCAGAGATTAAAAAAGCAGCAGGACTACACTGTAATGCTTATTGAAATCATACTTTGAGAATTTGCAGGTATGATAAACTCTTAATATGCATACTCACATACTTATTTGAATTATCACATGACACATATACACTGTATTAGGGCCACAAGTGTTTTCAAAACATCCCGAAGAGAGACAGGAGACTTTGTGATCTTATCACAGCACACAATGTACCCTGATGAAAAAGTACAGCCATGGACCAGTGTTATGACTGAGCTGCACCAGGTTATTTGAACATATGCACCATCTGGTGGACGAGAAGAGAAAGCCAATGGTTCACACTGAAACACCCAGTGAAGTTCTGAGGGGATGTGGGTTAAACTGGCTTTGATGTGCTACTAAGACATTAACTGGGCTGATTTCAAGCCAGAGATGGCAGATCATTAATCATGAGTGCTTGTCACGCTACAGCGACTATATGCTAACTTCATAACTAAGTTTATCAGGAAAGAAAGAGACCGTACATTTTCAGGAAAATAAAAACAGAAGTGGAAGGAGGAAGACATAGAGAAAGAAAGGAACCATTTGCGTAAGAGCGTCTTTACTTGCGAGTGAGAAACATAGACGGAGACAGATTTGGCTGACTGCCCACACAAATGACAAGTGAGTTCCACCCACTGAGCCAGACACAGAAGAGTGCCGTGACTGCTAAGACTGGTTGTCAAGGAGATCCACTCTATTTGTCAATTAAAGGAACTCCATGTGAGGAATGCTCTGACCTCGAGAATAAGCAATGCATTCGGAGTGGGAGTACTGGCATCTGAATGGGCAAAACAAGGCAAAAACAAGAGCCACTCAACACAATGGAAAAAATCTGCTCTGCCTTGCCACAACTTAAAACAATCAATATACTCGGCAGAGCTCCATTTTACAAACTCCTGTGAAAGAGATACACACATAAACAGACTGCCACAAGAAAGTAAACTAAGAAGCAGCCGTTCAAAACAGAAATGCACTGCTGGTAGAAATAAGGAGCAGCATGATGTCCACTTTCCTCCACACAGGCCACTCCCTGCTTGATGCTGCCTGAACTGGCCTGGTTTAATAATGGATCACAAGTAATTAGTTTGCTGTGTTATACATTATTCACCTCTAGCAGGACAGGCCAACCCCTCCACCTTTACTCTTTCAGTCAACCGAAAAGGTGAAAAGCAAAGACTGATGAGCTATTGCACATCATTGTAGCAGAAAGGTCTTTGAGCAGGTAAGGTAAAGGTTTGATTTACATCAAACCTGAAGTTGTTTGCAGGTGTTTTCCCGTGAAGAAGTAGTTTTGTAAAGCAGGATATCTGCTTACCTTGCTCTCTCTGCTGGTCTCTCTGCTCCATGGACACCAGTGCAGAGAAGTGGGCCTGATCGTAGGCCAGGACCAAAGGGGAGCAGTGACAGCGGCTTGGAGGTACCTCCAGCGGCAGGTAGAGCCCTCCAAATGGAATGGGAGCAAAAGCTGGAATTTAATTAAGAACACGGTGGTGTCAACGTTTGTGGTTATTCCTACAGCACAATGCTAAGTTCATGCCAAGATTTGGTTCTACCTTCTCCTCCGGAGTCTCTGAGCATCGTATCAGCTACCACTACAATCGGCCTGCGCAACACATGGGCCAGCACAAACACATGGAACTCCTCCAAACTCTCATAGACTGGGTCTTCAGAGTTATCCACCCTAAAGAAAAGCACATTACACAGAGCGGCATTGTCATATCAAATGCACATACTAATTCTCTGCGAGTTTTATCTGTGTATTTGGATTTGTTGTCCACTTTGGCTCCTCTTAGCAGAAAGGACAACTATATCCATATATGTGTCTGCATGAAATAAAGCTGGTTGAGGGAAAAAGGAGAGCAGAGGCAAAGCTCTCAGCATGCAACCACCAGGGAACCAGAGGATGAGGAACAATTAAGTTGTCAGCCACACAAACAACCACACTGCCAAATTCACTCTAATAAAGAGCCTCTTAATATGTGAATCTCACTCAACCTATTCGGAAGCTCATCTCACACTAGGACCATCAAACATCCCTAACCTTATTACTGTATTACAATGAGACTAAATGAGAGGTTCAAACCTGCAGTTGAAATGTCTTAATTACTCTCTTGAAACTATATTTTCAGGGATGGAGGGCTTTGTACTGGGCAAGTTATGTAAAGATAATGTGTATATAGTTACTCATTTGATATGTGAAATGAATGACTTTGATTGGCTAAAAAAATGTATTTTTATTCTATACTTTTCTGCACATACTTGTTTTTGCTCCACCGACTGAGCTGCTACTGTCTACGTGAGAACATGTGCATGTTTGTTTCACAGACAAACCACAAGATTTCTCTGCATAGGAAGAGGAAACCAGAGTTAGTTTCCAATCCGCCTCTGTAGCATGAAAAAGTCACTCTTACGTATATTTACGCAACTTGCTGTAGCTAAAAGTATCCCCCAGCTTACAGGAGGCTGCAATAGCAAAAATGATTGGTGCACGTAGCAGCCAGTAGATGGCGCAGCCTCACATTGTTATTTTGAATGAGAGCAGGAGGCGGTGGAGACAGCAATTTGCAAGAGAAGCAGTCTGACTGGGAACAGAGTGGGAATTGGGAGTTGGCCTTCTGCTGTGTTTCAACACACAAAACTATGAAACACAGCAGGAGAGCTATAATGTGTGGTGTTGGATGAAAGCTACATAACCCACTACTGCTGCTCTCTGTCACTCTCTTTACATCATGCAGTGATTATAGTGCAGCAACTGCAGGACTCTGGTTAAATGATGTAACATCTGAGGAGTCTTGGTAGTTTACGGCAAATATGCTTGTGGGATTTTTTTTACGGAAGCGAGCCTAAAATCTTACCCTCCGCTGGTGTTCCCATTTTTGCTGAGATGAGTGCGAGGTTCACTGGAGGCCAACTTCAACAGCTCGTTCCACTCTCTTTCCCACTCCTCCTCAGTGTACACCAATCCCGACTACACCAAAATACAGACCAAACATTTAGTTTCAGATTTGGATGTACACTGCACACCAACACAGTCACAATTACTGGGCTATTTCTCTGTAAATGCTATGTTATATGATTAATTGGAGAAAAGATGGTTGTCATTCAGCTGTGGTCCCTGCTCAAACTCATCAAATCATTTCATGGGGTGTGTCTTGGATCATTCGGCTGTCAGGATGCCTTCGGCCTTTTTAAATCACAAGCAGCTGGATTTTTATCTCTTTAATGACACAAATTTTCTAAACTTACATCCATGAACATTTGGAGAGGGCAGAGGACCTGACAGTATTAGCAGAGTAGCTATGATACTGATGCACACTATATATCAGCAAAAATCCAGAAGTGCTGCTCAGCAGAAATCCTTGCTTATAAACTTGCAACTATTGGTGTCAATCATTAATGATGGCATTATGCATTTAAACAGTGCTGTGTGTAAAGGTGAACCCTTTCTTCACCTCTTTGTTCTGCTGGGTTTGCTGCCATCTCCACCTCCTTTTCAGAGCATCTCTTTCCGCTCCGCTCTTCATCATGGTGAACAGAGATTTCCTCAGCATCAAGTCTCTGTCATGGAAGCCCCACATCCCTGATCGACACACAAACATATGACACAACATTGCAAGCTGTGATTAAGCGTATGACACAAAGCCAACAAGGCTGACTGAATCAAGATGTTGATGTTAAATGTGCTGAGATTATGATCATGCTGTCATTTAGAGATGACCTCAGCTCTTTTGCTAAGAATGTCTGCAAGAGAGCTTGTCAGTGCAGATTACATTAACTCTTATTCTGATGGTCCTCTGCAACTCAAGCAGTCCTCACATTGGGGAGACAAAAATGTCCTTAAACACATACCTGAAGATGCTGTCATCTCTTAAATTAAACAGCTGACAGTCTCATGCAATGAATGTCAGTTATTTCTCTCCCTGAATTATTTAGCTTCAATGCCTTATTTCTCACTCCATTTTCTTGATAAGCAGCTGTGACACAGCGTGACTGCTTTTCAGAAGAGACAACAGGATGTAAATGAAAATATTATGGATTTCATAGCGAACAATCAGCTCACCCAAAGAGGCAGCGTGTAGAAGGCAGTTCCCATCCCCTGTGGTGGCCAGAGGAAGCAGCTTCTTACAGCTAGTGCACATGGTGGACCACCAGTTCAGACGACCTGAAAAGCCCAGCCATGCATCATTATGACTGATTTTCCAAATGTGAGTAACACACAACTTAAAAACTGAGACAGAACAACACATTTCTAAAGCCAATTGTCAAGGCAGAGTTAAGTGCACTTGTGAGGACCGCAGTAGCTATATATGTATACATACAAATATATATATCACACACTAAGAGATATCTATGCAGAAGTCTTGATAATGTTTGGTCATTAATTACAAAACTGAACAGAAATTCATGCTGGACAGGTAATTTCCTAAATTAGCTCTTAACTTGATTAGCAACCAATAGTATCCATCAAGTTGAACCACACACAGTCTCTATATCTGATCCCACCATCTTACTTAAAGAACCCATATTCTGTTCATACAACTTTACTAAAGGGCTCCAATAAATGAGGTCTATATGTTTAAAAGACTGATCAGCAATATAAAAAAAACATTGATCTAAAAACGGCAAAAAATGCTTCTGAGCTTCTTGTTCTCTCTGACATAGCTCCTGAAAAGTCCAGTGTGCAATGATCGGTCAGCCCATAAGGGTACCAGACATCTACTTGCTTTTTGCCATTATCCATTAGTCACAGGAAGTACGCTTCAACTATAAACAAGTCATTATAGGCAGATAGAGTGCATGTCTTCCAGGTTAACTCCCGTTGATGTGAATTAGTGCTTTCATACTTTCTAGAACTCTTACATAAAAGAAAAACTTCATAACATTCTGACAGTATAGAAATGAAATACAGTAAAAATGTAGCTATAATAGAAAAGTGAAAACACACAGCATTTTTTGTGTAGGACATGGAAAATATGTGTCTGTACATTTCACATGTCCATTACTTAAGCATTCCAGATTAGTCTGTAAAACTGAACTTTAATTCTGGCTGTATGCTCTTAGCACCACTCTGATAAGCAGCGACTCAAAAGCTACTTTGGATGTGTCCCTTTTACTGTATTTTCTGCTTCTGCTTCATCACCACCTTGCCTACATCTCTGTGGGAAAGATGACAGTTTCACAGCCCTGAGCATTGCACATTGAGTCACAGCGCTCTGAGACTGGAGAAATCTGACTCATACATTTATTTAATGACAAGAATGACACAGGAACATCAGAATTATTTAGTTCCCGGATTAGCTGTGATGAAATTGCAGAACTGTTCTTCATTTCCACTTCTTTGCTTTATGTTTTCTTCTTTTCTATCCATGTGAATTTACAGGAAAACTATTCTGCGATCACTTCCCATAGCTTTTTTTTTAAAGACGTAACATCAAACAGTGATCCTCATGGAGTACACATGACATTTAGTTAGGAAATAATGACTTGTACTGTGAGACTAATACACAACTGCTTGCTTGACTTTACTTTTTTAATTGTTTTATTGCACATCTTATTAGGATCTGATGTGTAGTACTCCTTATCTGTAAGTCATTTAGTTTAAATGAATACTCTAATTGTGATTTCTAAAACTCTAAAGATTTTAATCAAAGAACAAATTCAGCTATGAGACTATAATATATGTTGATATGCTTTATGAGCCAATACACCTCTAGAATAGTTCTTCCTGTGTTGAAGTGTGCTGGTTGAAGTGAAACTTTTCTAACAAGCTTCTCTCTTTCATTTCAAAACATCAGCTGGGACGTGAATCATTCGGGATTTGCAAAGCTTTGAATTTGTTGTTTTTGTTTCTTCCAGATGCAGCTGCTCTGATCTGCTCGGCATCAACCTCACCCTGCGCATCTGTCCGCATTACTGAGTCTCACAGGCTTTTACCTTTGCTGCTTCTCTGGGGGGCCTCAGGGGTTTAATGTAATCCAAATAGGCAATGCAGGGAAATGCCTGGGATTTTATTACATATCACGTATCAGTTGCAAGAGAAGTACTTTAAATGAATTTATTATATCCTAAAGTACTTACCAGCCTGCTCCAGAGCCATCATGGTGGACTGCTCTATCAGATCTCTCTCTATGAAGCTCCTAAAGTCCTCGCTGTAGACGCTGAGGTCTGGTAGCTGGAATGTGTAAATGGGCATCTCAAGAGGGAACTGCTCGCTAGTGCACTCACTGGCCACCTGCAGCCGTGCCAGAGAGACGATAGCAGAGCTGGCATGGGAGATCCCGCGGGACAGGCGCTTCTCTAAAAGGGAGTACAAGGAGGTATTGAATGCAAGTGTTGAAAGTAGATGCTTAAAGAGAAAATCTCAAGATTGTCCTGCTACCTTGCGCGTTGTCCTCCTGCTTCTGGGCACATGGCTTGTCGATCTTGCTGACATGGGTGGGAGTGTCACGCATCTCCGGCTGCTTGTAGTAGCGGCCCTCATTAAAGACCTGCGGCAGGTTGGCAGTGTGGACCTGCCTAAGCTCCTCATAGTCATTTAGAGCAGCACTGAGGTCCCAGTTTTTACCTGCAGGATAGAACTAAAAGTCTCACTTGGATAACAAACACAGATTTAACATCGTTTGATGATACTGATTAACTATTATTATTTGTAGATTTTTATAGACGAGTGAGTCACTATATGTTTTCATACATCTAAAAGTTTGTGCAACAAGAAACTGGACAGTGATGTTTACAGTAAATAGGGTTATCTTCAGGTGAATGGTACCCGGAGCAGCTGATGTAAAGGAAAACTGTCATACACTGACAAGAAAAAAAAAAAAGCTGAGATAACAAAAAAAAAAAACAAAAAAAAAACAGCCTGTTTCCCTTTAAAATAAGTCACTTGCGATTTTAAACAAGCTTTTTTGGCTTTAATGTCTTTGACACAAATCTAGAAAAAAAAATGCAACTCAGACCTTAACATTTGAAAGAACAGAACAACATGATGCATCATAGCAAGATGTTGAGCTTGGGTGGTGCAACAGCTGTGAAGACAGCAAGGAGACAAGCACCTTTAGCAGAGTGACAGCAATATCCTGATGTGCACATAGAGACACATGCAGTTGTCTCTTCTGTAACATAAATCCCCCCCCAGGTTTAAAGAGACACAAATCAATCTTTTTATATCTCAGTGTGACTTCTCACAGCGCTGCAGGAACAATCCGCAAACCATTCCTTATTAAATAAATAGCTACATAAAAAGAGAAAAAAAACAATAATAAACATGACATGCAACCTGAGTATATTTGTCAGACTGGATGCTTTAATCGACTCGCTGCGTAAGAGACCTGAAGGAAGTTGCTCGCAGACTTCCAGACAGAATCAGTGTTGACAGTCTGAAAACATGAAACCAGCCATTGCTAATCACTGGCTCTTGCACCAATCAATGCAAAACTGATTTTACTGAATGGATTTCAGCAGCTTGTGCAACACAGATCCAGGAATACAACTTAGCGTCTAGCTACACAGCCACTCAGCATGTAATGCACTGGCACGAAAATGCGGGTATGGAAAGTGTTGTTTCATTGTTAATGGTTGTCGTTAGCAAGAAGATCATTGACAAACTCATCTGCAGCATGGGCATGCATACATCAGCACAACTCATGAGAAACATTACAGCTTCGCTCATTTCCCATTCCATTATCGCACACCTTACAAATGATGTTTTCTCTATGTCATAAATATGCTGCTTTGATTAAACAAATGAGCAAAACTGAGATGTAGACCACTTAATATTCTCTGGAAATGGCCAAGTTTCCCCTATGAACTAATAAAATGTAAGATCTACTCAGTCTGCTCAGTGATGGTTCAGTACCTCTAAAAGCCTCTAGAGGGAAGCACTGCACACAGCATCTTCTACCCTAAGTGAACAGATGAGGTGGTCAATGCAGCTTTTGAAAGCTAAGCTAACATCAGTGCAGAGTAGCAGGAGGAAAAATAGTGAGACGAGTTCGTGTCTGTCCTCTCCGAGTGCCTTGTCATGTTTGATGTCAGTTTGTGTCACACGTATTCCCTCTGTGACTTTGTGCCAGAGCAGATTTCGAAGAGACAGATGCCAAACACTTTCATTCTTTTATCAGAGTAGACACTTGCTGCATTTTATGCACGCAGGGGAAAAAACTGATTTCTATTACAGACATGCACTACAAACACTGAGAATTTCATCCTCTAATGGAGGTCTGATTGTTGTGTTGTATGTTCATCTCCCTGCATTTAGAGTTTGAACATTTCTTGTTTATTTGCATTTAGTCAAAGTGAAATTGGCTCCATTTTTAAAACTTCTTCTAGAAAATTCATCAACAATAACATTGATTGTTGTGTCCACTTGCTCTCCTATTTTAAATGGTACTATATCTAAGCAATACAAGTGCCAGGAGCACTCTGCTTCTCAATGAGTTCCAATGAATGGGCACAAAGCTCCCCCTGGGGAGTGCATCATAAACCTGTCACACTCGTCTCTAAATCAACACGACCCCCTTTTGCAGGGTTCTCTTCCTTCCTTCCACCTCTTGCATCTTTTCTCTCTCATTTCCTCTTCATCGTTCTCTGCTTCCTTGACTAACAGCAGCTGATTAAAACAGAAACTTTAAAAACACTCAACAAAAGTTGGTTTGTCTCTTACCTTCCAGCAGGTCTCTTGCCAGACCTGGTTCTGCCCCCGTGGACCGAACAAAGTCTGACAGGACCGCGTCCATGTCCAGAGTCATGTGGGCATGTGTGTGTGCTGCCCAAGGTGCAGCGGTGGCCTTGGTAGATGCCAGCCTTCACGTTCTCATCTAGGAGGGCAAAAGCAGCCACAAACAAAAGCTTTTCACACTGATTGTTAACTCAGTTTCTTGCCAAGTTTTAAGCCACACCTTTAAAAGCCTCATCCCTGACTGACCCCTGTGAGAAAATACTAACCAAAACGTCCCCGTCTCTAATTTCAGCCACAACCAGTAGTTTCAGCCTGTTTATACTGATGTGTAATGCTTCAGAGAGCTGACAGTTCGTGGTACTGTGAGGAGCTCCCCACTCCCAGCACGCCTCCCAACCAATGCCAACAGTCATAACATAATATCCAGCAACACAGCTCACAATAATATCCAGGACACACCTGCTTATCTCCAAAAGCTTTGGCCCACTGTTTATGATCATAAAAACATTTCGATACTTTCTACCACTCAGGCTCAACAAGGGTGCTCTCCCCACATGATCTAGTACTTAAACTAGTTCAGTTGTACTCCAAGAGGGAATGCATGTTGACAGTTTTTTAGTCAGACAGGATGTTGTTTGGTATGATACTAGGTGGACAGGACATTAACAACATAGCTATATAACACTGTAGCTCTAATGATGAACAAGCACGGCCTTGTTAGGTCATAAATAACATGGCTAAGATGTACGCATTAACTCCCTCGGTTTATGGAATGAATCAGTCCATGCATAGCTTTCATTCCATTTGAGGCTGTGTGGGTAACAGAAGGACTGAGCTCAGAGCATCGCTAGTAAAAAAGCAAACGCCTACAGGTTTGAAACTCTGACACAAGGCTTTGTGTAACAGACCAGAAGTCTGAAGGCTGTGGCCAAGGAATATTACCATATCAAACTAACAACAGAATGGAGGACAGCAGGACAATGATGGTGTCTCACCTGGACCGAAACTCTTAAATTTCATCCATCCTCTCGAGCAGAAAGTAAAATAAAAAAGATACAGCTGACTGCTTTTAGATTGTTGACATCAGAGATGAAAATATCTTCGTTAAAGACACGGGAACTTTAGTCTTTATCATGTGCATTATTAATGTGTCAAAGCTGCACTTAAGCTGTAGTTTAGCTGACCTAGTTACTGTCTGAATGCATTGTGTTGCATGCAGATTATTGTACCGAGCGAATCCGAGCAAAGAAAACAGTGGCCAGTAGGAAGAGTTACAGTCAAAGTTTGCCAGACAACAAGATAGATGTGATACTGAAGAAGGGAAATTCTTAAAACCTGCCTTCAATTAAGGTGTAAATACTCTCAAAATCTTGCCCCCGCACCCAATACCAAAGGCTAAGGGGTAAACATCCAGTTTAACAGGATAACATCAGGTCCGTAATTTAACCGTAGACATGTGTGGTGTCCACAGAAAGGACAGAATTCCACCTAAAATGCAATTAAAAACATTTCTATGACAACCAAATATAGGTAGGACAATGAACGTGTAAGTTAACATAAATAACATTCAATATTTCTTGAATATATTTTGATAAATAGTGTGTCAGTGCCAAAAAGGGCAAACTATTTTAGTTGAATTGTGGTGCTTTTGGTCCCTAAACACAACCTATGAGTCTATTTAGCTTAATAGAGGGCTGAATGACGAACGTGTGCATAATTATACTTGAGGGCTGAACTTTTCAAGTGCAAAATAACAGGCTGCCCATCAAGTAGAATATTGCTTTGTAGAACAAAAATCCTTGAGATTACTTGCGTGGAGCAAGACACAAAAATAGCTGATTATTATAAGTAATGATCTCATATTTTCCCTTAAGAGCACATTTATTCTGATCACTTTCCCTGTGGGAGGTAAGTATGACTTATAAACACCACAAAGAATGTTTTTCTATTTGACGTAAAACCATGTGGGTCACAGAAACCTCAGACTGTCCATTTTTGTCTTAATCACTATGACATTTTACAAAGTTGGCACACATATAGTGACTTGTGTGAACTCTGATGGCATTATTGAAATCACAGTGAACCAGGTTGGCATTACTAAGTGGTACAATGTAAGTGACACACAAACTTTTTTTTATTTTAGTCATAAGACTTACGTTCTGTATTTTTGCTGACAGTTGTTGAGAAGCCATCTGATGACTACATGACCGTGAGGACCAGGTGCAGCTCTAGTCCATGGCTTCAAAAGCAGCAGAGGAGAGGAAGACTGAGAAAACAGAGAGCCCTAAAACACACGTGAAAATATCGGATGTTACTATCAAAAGTGAAAAAGATTCTTGACATTTTTTCCTGGAAAGATAAATTTAATTAGAAGATGCTTTCAAACATGCAAGCATGGTAGATTGAACTCATTTGCATGGTAAACGAATGCTTAATAGTTCATTATTACTTCAGCATTAACCTAAAATAAATAAACATGCAAATAAAAACAGTTTCAAAATAGCTAAAACAGTGGGCCATAATTGTTTCACAGAAATCAAATCATTGCAGAATGTGTCTGAAATGTTATGCAGTACTAGCTACTAAAACGAATTCATAGTATTGTCATGAGATGACACTACTCCCATGACTGAACAACCATTTTAGCATACATGTCCTTGACATTCTAAGTTAGTGCTTTCAATTGCAAATTAGGCTTTTTAAGTTTAATGGTGTAATGATTTAACTTCTGGCATTTTTTCTCAACTGATGTCATATTTCCTGCATACTTCTGACATTATTATTATGTATTTTATAACAGATGAAAAATAACTTCACACTGATAAACTTAAAAAAGCTCCTTAGAATCATGCAATACTAAGAATTAACATAAAACTGACCTGAAAATGTGAACAAAGAAGCTAACAAGCTAAATGTAGCTAAATTATATGTATGGGTTGCTCTTGTGTGGTTTTCTGACAAGATGATCCAACAACACTGCAAGCAAAGGTGTGACTTTGTAGTGTGTACAGAGAAATACATACAGTATGGAGATAGTAAAAGAAAAAAATGCAGTTGGAATTTGCTTTGGAAATGCATCAGCAGATGTTTAGCCACCCTCCAATAAATCACACCTACCGATGCTTCACCACCATTTCAGCAGGACACTGTCAGGTGCTGATGGTTTAGTGTCAAAGCTCTCCTAAGTGCTACTGAAATACCCTTTAGCATCATGCATAATTGACATCAACAGAACACAGGTTCATATGCAGCGCTATTCTGTTTATTTGTACATGCTCTCACAGCAACTTTAACCATAGCGTTTCAGAAAAAGAAAAAGATTATTAAAATTTGGAGGTTATTAGTGGGGGGGGCTCATCTTACAACAAGCTCAGGCTGAATGAAAGATTCAGGCTATCACATATTCTCTCTCTTAATAATTAAAGTCTCCAATTTAGAGATCTCCTTTAGAGGTAGAACTAAGCCTGAAATGTTTGAAAAAGCACAAATCTGGTGATTTACTTATATGTTTTCATACTAATATTTTTTTAAAAGTATGTATTTTGGAATAAGAAACATCAAATCTGCTTTTTCTCAGTCTAGCCAGTACTGGATAGAGGGATAAGGGTTTCTTTTAGACTGATTAGCTGCTACATCTATAAATTTACATATTTCTTTCTTATGATTGGTTAACTTTTGCCCATTTATGTTTGTCCCATCCATTCTTCTGTTTTTGCCAATCAGTGAGTCACACACTGCAGAGCAGGACATCACAAGACTGAATGTACAAAACTAAACTAAACTAAAAAAAAAAAAGCAAGAGCAGATGGAGTGCTGACAATCAAAACCATGGAGAGAGCAATGTTGTGATGTTGTGGTTGTTAAAGATGGTGCTGAAAAATTGATAAATACATGGAAATGTGTTTCAGGTACATTAAAGTTTTTGGTGCTGTTGCTACTTCTGATTGCCAGTAACATGGTTAGACAAGTGACAATGACAAGGTTTCTTTGGAAATTATGAGACATGAGTAAAATTTTTTCAGCCTTTAAATTTAACAACCACAAAACAGGTCTTTTCAGATCTACTCTTTTATCAAGGAGTGATGTCTGTCATGGATGTTTCCTGTTTTACTTTGGTATTTCAGGTGTTTGGTTTCTTGTGTTCTGTTTAGCTTTATTTAGTTCTGTTAATCAGTTTCACCTGTTTTTAGTTCGTTAGGTCATTGATTCCATCTGTGTCTAGTTTAGTTTGCTCTCTATTTATACTTGCCGGTTTCTGTTCAAGTTGTGGTTCATTAGTTATGGTTGTGCTCTTCAGTTGTCCTGTGTGTTTGCTTGTGGCTGTTAATAAACCCCCATCGCTCCTGGAATCCATCTGCCTCTGCCTCTGCCTCTGCCTCTGCCTCCTACCTGCCTCTGGGTCTACCTCCATACCACCCCGTTTGTGACAATGTCGGTCCTTGACAAGTAATATGAAGCCTGTAAGAGCTAGCTAGGTTAGCTTTGTGACAACATATTAGCATGTCCATTTGAACTATTTTATTATCTAGCTGAGAGTTGGTGTGGACAGATTTTGCAGCAGACACTTCCCTATGTTTAAGCATTTTTGAGCTTTTTGATACACAGGGGCAATAGGAGTTCAAAAAGGTGAAGTGCTAGAGTACATTGTTGCCTTATATGCGAGAGGTACGTTTTCATTTATTCATCACTGTTTAATCCAATTAAGGATTAACTATCCCAGCTATTAGCAAAGCAGATGAAGGAAACACCATGCAGGTCAGCAGTCCATCACCAGTCCATCACAGAGCATTTAGCCTACTATATTTAGTTTTTTCCTTTTTTTAATTTCCTTAAAAAAATATAAAACAACCTGGTACACTGAAAATAATTTGTTGGATAAACATAATTTCATCATGACACCTATTTCCATGTAATTATGTTGTGTTCAACAACCCCTTTTTGATCAGGTCAATTGAACACATATGGTAAATGTGTTGATGACAACAACCACATAGATTATATTATTCATGGTTGCTGCAATTTTCTCCCTCTTAAAAAAACTGACACTGAAATTAAATTTATTGCAATACATAGGGATATAAGGACATAAGGACACCCTCTCCATGAGCTGCCACCTTATTGTGGTGGAAGGGTTTGAGTGTCCCGAAGATCCTAGCAGCCATTTCGTTGGGGGCTGCATGCCCCTGGTAGAGTTTCCCATGGCAAACAGGTGTCTAGAGGAGGGACCAGACTAAGAAAAGCTTGAAGACCCCCTATGATGACAAGCGAAGGAAAGAAGAACTTTCCCTTGCCCGAATGTGGGTCACCGGGGCCCCCCTCTGGAGCCAGGCCCAGGGGTGGGGCACGAGGGTGGGGGTTAGGGGTCGGGTGCAGTGTGAACTGGGTGACAGCCAGAGGTGGGGACCCTGGCGGTCCGATCCCCGGTTCCAGAAACTGGTTATACAGACGTGGAACGTCACCTCCCTGGCGGGGAAGGAGCCTGAGCTTGTGCGCGAGGCTGAGCGGTTCCGACTAGATATAGTTGGACTCACTTCGACGCACAGCTTGGGTTCTGGAACCAGTATCCTTGAGAAGGGTTGGACCTTGTTTCACTCTGGCGTTGCTTTCGGTGAGCGGGTGTGGGCATACTGCTTGCCCCCCGGCTTGGAGCCTGTACATTGGGGTTCGCCCTGGTGGACGAAAGGGAAGCCTCCCTCCGCTTCTGGCTGGGGGGACAGGTCCTGACTGTCGTTAGTGCTTATGCACCGAGCAGCAGTTCGGAGTACCTACCCTTTTTGGAGGCCTTGGAGGGAGTGTTGGAAAGCACTCCTCCTGGGGACTCCCTCGTCCTCCTGGGCAATTTCAATGCTCATGTTGACAAAGACAGTGAGAAGAAGAATGCCCCCCCCGATGTGAACCAGAGTGGTGTTCTGTTGTTGGACTTCTGTGCTCATCACGGATTGTCCAGAACGAACACCATGTTCAGGCATAAAAGTGTCCATACGTGCATGTGGCACCAGGGCACTTTAGGCCGCAGTTCGATGATCGAGTCGTACCGTCGGACTTCTGGCCACATGTCCTGGACACCCCCTTGTATGACCTGTCCGGTCCTTGTCGGACCGGTGTCAGAGCTCGGTCCGCATTGCCGGCAGTAAGTCGAATTCGTTTCTGGTGACGGCTGGACTCCGCCAAGGCTGCCCTTTATCACCGATCCTGTTCATTACCTAGATGGACAGGATTTCTAGGCGCAGTCGAGGCGTTGAGGGGATCCGGCTTGGTGACTTCAGAATTGGGTCTCTGCTTTTTTGCGGATGATGTGGTTCTGTTGGCTTCATCTGGTCGTGATCTCCAGTTCTCACTTGAGCGATTCGCAGCCGAGTGTGAAGCAGCTGGGATGAGAATCAGCACCTCCAAATCCGAGACCATGTTCCTCAGCCGGAAAAGGGTGGAGTGCCCTCTGCGGGTTGGGGGCGAGGTCCTGCCCCAAGTGGAGTTCAAGTATCACGGTGTCTTGTTCACGAGTGATGGAAGGATGGAGTGTGAGATCGACCGACGGATCAGAGCGGCATCTGCAGTAATGCAGACTCTGCGCCGGTCTGTTGTGGTGAAGAAGGAGCAGAGCCAGAAGGCGAACCTCTCGATTTACCGGTCGATCTTTGCTCCTACCCTCACCTATGGTCATGAGCTCTGGGTAGTGACCGAAAGAACGAGATCTGCTGCTGCTGCCCCCATGACCCGACCCTGGATAAGCGGAAGCGGTACGGTACTGTACGGTACATATGGACACAGCACATGTATGGAGACCTGCTTCATGTTTTTATTATCATTGTTTGACTTTTATTTTAATATTTGACTGGTGTAGTATTGCAACAATGGAAGAAATAAATGGTGTGAATATTTCATCCGTGTCAGCATCAATTTAAAAATATTTGTGAAAAAAAGTCATGCGGCTAAAATCTACAAAGGGCTGCACGGTGGTGAGGTGGTTAGCACTGTATCCTCACAGTAAGCAGGTTGCTGGTTCGATCCCCGGCTCGGGCGGTTTGACCTATCTATGTGGAGTTTGCATGTTCTCCCTGTGTTAGCGTGGGTTCTCTCCGGGTTCTCCGGCTTCCTCCCATAGTCCAAAGACATGCACCTTGAGGATAGGCTGATTGGGGACTCTAAATTGCCCTTAAGAGTGAGTGTGTGTGTATGGTTGTTCGTCTATATGTGTGGCCCTGTGATAGACTGGAGACCTGTCCAGGGTGTACCCCGCCTCTCGCTCATTGTCTGCTGGGATAGGCTCCAGCCCCCCATGACCCCGTTCGGGAATAAGCTGTAGATCAGGGGTGTCAAAGTCCAAGGGCCGGTGTCCCTCCAGGTTTTTGTTGTTTCCATGCTCCAAAACAGCTGAATGAAATTAATGAAAGCTTGGAGAAGAACCCGTTGGATCCATTTGATTTGCATGAGGTGTGTTAGTGCAGGAAACAACAAAACCTGCTGGATAACGGCCCTCGAGGACCTGACTTTGACACATGTGCTGTAGATAATGGATGGATGGATAAAATCTACAAGTTAAATTGATTTTTGTGTTTTAAAGCAACATACAAAGTTCAATCACCATATTTTAACAGCATAAAGCATTTCTCAACACCTGTTAATATGTTGGTTTGTGCAAGTTACCTGAAGCCATTTGGCTCAGAGAGAAAGAGCTGCCGTTTTATCTTTGATCTTGTGGTTGCAGCGCTTGTATTTTTAGACCAAACGTGAAATGTAATCTTATAACAGCTACTATCACACTGTCACTTCATTGTTACTCTTGTGCACTAACCTCTCAGACCCATTGTTGCACACCAACTGTAAGAAATTTGCCTGCAATCTTTCATATTTATCAGACCCATATGTAGACAACTAAAACCGGTGATTGTTCAAATTTGTGTTTTTCCATCATCTGACAGGAAACAAACTGGAAACAGCCCACTGAATCACCCACCAGCACCCTAGAACACAATATGAACCACACTTTATATAAATCCTCACATTGAAAGGTGTCAAATTTAAACTAAGTTTTCATTATATGTTGACAAAAGCATAAAATGTGATTCTTTCATAAAAAATATTAATGAAGAATTTGCTTAATATATGAACAGTACAACAGCGATAATCTGAATGCAAAATCATGCAGAATAAACTACTGTCAATAAACCACCCACTAAGATGTTGAATTAACTCCACTGACAGCAGCAGGTTGCCATTATTATATTTTAAGAATCAAAGACTCTTTTTATTGAATGCCATTTAAAATTATGTACTTTCAACCACAACATAACCAGCCTACCTCTGTGAATGTTTCAACTGAAGGTTTTTCCTGCTGTTTAAGTCTTATTACCTTCCTATCATGGAAAAAAAGCATGCAAACTCACACCTACTTATTTCCTCTCTTTTATTCATCATCGTGTAAAGTCCTAACACCTTACATCATCAGCAAAATAGTTTTTAATTTAAGATTATGAAATAAGAGATCTGTGAGTGGACCTAAAGAAACTTTGGTGCAGCTTCACAGAAGAACACAGACAACCAAGTTCAATTCACCACAACCTGATCCTCAGACACCTGATTATGTCACATAAGATAAACCCATAACGTGCAAACCAGCCTGCAAATCTTCCATCATTATTTTTCCATGACACCCATGTGAATATGCATGTAGCCATTTAACAGGAACAGCATGAGGTATAGCTGAGATAATTGTCTCCATAGTGAGCAGCATTCACCCACGTCTAGGGTTGATACACAACTAAGTGGGAGGCGAACATACTGTACAAAATCTGAGTCTACGCTTTGCATTTCATCTCCTCCATAACTGCAAAAAAATGTATGGTAACAAAGGTCAACAGCAGTTTTATAGCTGTCAATGTAAATAAAAAGATTTAAAGACCCAGTTTTAGTTCTTTCTTTTTTATTTTCATTTTTAGTTAAATCTGAGTTTATGTGCTTATCAGGAAACAATCAGTGCAGATGGGGGGCTGTGTGCTAGTGCATAAAAATACTGATCCTGTCAAAGAAAAGCATCTGTGCTTTTTGTTTCAAACTTACTTACTTTGTTTGCCCCTGCTGTACTGTCCCTTTTTTCTTCTATCACTTCCATTTAATATAAAGCTTTATCACAATCCCTGGAAAAGGTTTTTAATCAACCTGCAGTAAACAGGCATGTGTTTTGCTCAGAAGCAGAAAGACGATACAACAGTCATAGACTAACCCAAACACACAAGAAGTCTTTACTGTTGTCTTCCCCTGGATATAATTGTCCAGGGGTTGACACATAAAGAAGCCCAAAAAATACAATCACAAGGAGATTTCCTAATATCAACAACATTATGACAGTCAAAATGTGACGCCGAAACAATCAAGACATGCACAGATGCCAAACAAAAAATTGATAATAATGCTAAATGAATTACATGAAAAACATATCTAGTTATTGGTGTTTTTACAGTCTGTATTAAGATGAATTGTGTACTTTTACCATACTAAAAGACTCCTTGCAATCACCTACACAGCATTACTCCTGCATGATTTTTTAATCATAATTTCATAATAAGAACAATCATTAATCAAACCATCAAGATGAATTTCTATATTAGTTTTACATATTTATTTTAGTTAAAAATGTGCAAAAGCTACTTATTTAATAGAATTTCATATTTATATTTCTTTCATTATCAAATTTTAATCCGCTTTATAGTGTACAATATTTTACATATTATCTAAATCTTTTAAACTGCTGCAAGTATAAAAGACCTAATTCCCTCATTTATACACAGGATCATATAGAGGCTTGTTAGTCTATGTATGTATGTCAATTAGAAGGGAAAAAGGACAGAAAAACTCCATATATCCATCCTTTATCTACCGCTTATTCCAGCTTATACTGTGTCGCGGG
>JBAMHX010000011.1:19355206-19367214 GCA_037177515.1 Pseudomugil tenellus
ATAAAACTGAGGTCACCCATAATTATGTTAATTAATGACTTTTTTAAGTATGATTTCATAGTTATCTACATAATTGAATGTTTTTGTTGCAAATATTTCCATGATAGAAGAGCAGATTTTCATCACAGGTGAAAGAAATCACACACAAATTAAATATATATAGGCATTTGATAAATGTACATTTTGAATCAATTTAAATAATTGACATTTGCAACATTAGATCAATTATTGATTCTGAATGTAATTTCTATTATGTTCCATTAATTCCTTGGCTCTAACCTTTATTGTATCCTACCTCTTCTCTGAGCTCTCTCCAACCAGTAAAAATCAGTCTGAAGTTGACTCATCTCTTTCTTATTTATTTTCCTCCCTTACTTGATCATCTTATTTTTATATTTCTTTGGCAAATCATCTAAGATGCACGTTAAAAAATTACCTGCACATTATTATTCAGCTGCTGACATTTGCCACAGTGCTGTAAATGAAAACACATTTACAGCACTGTCTTGGGATGTTGAACAGACTTCAGGACTTAATAAATAATAATAAATACCACCGTACCATCACAACTAGTAAAACTGTATTTTTATGGTCGCAAAGTTATATAGTGCTACTTTAACGTAACAACTAAGACTTACACATTTATAATATAGGTGATACATATCAGCTAGAACCCCAGGAGTTTACTTCTTATTTTCATTTTCAATTAACTTAAACTATATTGTAGAATCTTAGCATTTCTGCTTTGGTATTTTTTACTCTGTAAGAAACTGTGAAGCCTTCCACCCCTGCTGATTTTTACTGCATTTATGTTTAAATGTGTTTTAATTCATTGAGAAGAAGTCAAACTCTCCAACTTAAGTAACTATTTTCATTTAAAAATATATATTTAAAAAAGAATGATTAAATATAAAACCAGTAATAACCAACAAGATTGCAATAAGTTATATTTTCTTTCTGCATTTGTATATTTCTGATCTCAAGTTACAAATGGGCAACTTTCACGTGTTCCCTTTTGAGATCATATTAACTATGGACAGCATTTATATACATTTATTTGTGATCATTACACATGGTTGACTAATTAATTTGATACACAAAATGCTGATGTGGATACTTAATCACAATCACAATTAAGAAATCTTGGAACATTAGGGTTCTCAGAAAGTGGTATTTCCACTTTTCTTAGAGATTTGGCCCAGGTTCAGTTGAGAAAATGTGAGACATTAAAAAAACAAAAGGAAGGAGCTGCAGGGCAAATAAAAAGAACAGACCTGCACTCCATATTCCACTGAATGTTTAGAAGTTGCCACTACAAGTCTTTATAACTACTGTACTTGTTTACCACTTTTATTAGACCTGGTTTATTTTTCTTCATCTTGTCAGACAAACTAGATGCAAGAACATAATAATAGCACATTAAGTAGTGCAGTGTGGTGTTCCATAGCTGTGGTTTGTAAAACCAGATTCATAGAATTTGGTTTCCTTTCTCATCTTAAGATTATATCCAACCAGCATTTTTGCTCTCATTTTATTTGAATGGAAATAAAAGTGACAAACTGAAGGTGCATTGAGTTTCCAACAATGCAGCTGGATTTTGCAAAGAGAAAAAGAAAAAAATCTGACCTATTTTTCCTCAATGAATGAAAATGACCAATGCTGCAGGCCTGCATGAATCTAAATTGAGTCACAGAGGGCATCTTGTGCAACAGTGTTCTGTTTGATTTTGAGACTGCTCCCTTGCTGATTGAAGGCAGGACAGGGGTTGGCTGCACCCTCCAGGCCTTGTGAAGGGAATGTTGCAGTGGCAGACATCTCCAGCAGCCACTCTGCTCCCAGACTCAGCACCAGACTCTGGGAGCAAAATGCATTAAATTAGGTGCACGGGGCACGTCTGCATAAACGCTTATATAGGTTGTAACCAGACAATTACCCTTTTAACACAATATAACCTCTGACTCTGGTCGCTGCTTGTGTCACATTTAAATCAAACCAAGATGTTCTCTGTCACATCACCTATGTTCTCTTTTAATCCTGGAATTTATGAACAACCAAAATAGTTTATCCAGTTTTATACTCTTAATCTGCTTTAAAATGCACTCTGACATCTTTCAGGACATAAAGTAGAAGTGAAATGTGGGGATGTTACAGTCTTTGCTGAATTACTGTATTTTCAGTTGGTTTTGATTTTACAATATTGAGTCAACAAGACCTGATAAAAAATCTAACTTAGGAAAATACATTCTATCTAGAAATTAGCTGTCTTGCAAAGATTATGTCATATTAACTAATGTCTCAGTCTTTAATATTGATAAATAGACATAATATTTATTAGGAAAAAAATGAAAGAGGACTATGTATTTTAGTCTATCACAAGCTGTTATCCAGGTCATCAAATTTCTGGTTTTTACTTCGGCCACATTTGCACATCTTCACATCAGTTCTAAATTAGACAGATTGAGTGTTGTTATATCAAAAACAAGCATATAAAACATGATGGATTGTTTTTTAAAGTAAATATTGAAAAATCTAGATTAAAAAATCATAAAATTAAGTAAAATAGTTTCTGCCTTTAGCGTGTCACAAGACCCCTGTTGGAACATTTTACATGGTGCTAAAGGGAATACTGAAGGATTTACGACTTTTGCAAGGCTTACGTGCATTATGTGCCCAACCAGTTTTAGTGAGACAAAAATGTTGTCCTTTATCTTACACAAAAGAAAACCCTCACATCTGACTAAACCAAAGACGTGCTGGAAAGGTGATCACTACCTTCTCCACATTTCGCTATTTTGACGTTTGAGAAGAGCCCCTCTGTCTGCCTTTGTGGCCTCTAGCTGACTTCCTTCTCCCTGCAGACAGAACACTTAACATTACATTCCCTCCTGTAGAGATGTCTCAAGAACAGGGTCCACTTCAAAGCTACACCGTGATTGGGCCATGATTACCATGGGCACTTGACTCATTGCATGTCCTTTAAGGACTACACTTTGGAGGAATAAGACACATACATAGATGTTGGATTTTTATGAAAAGCAACAGGAGGTTAAGGCCCCAGTGCAGGTGCACTTCATACAAGCAGAAATGCATATATTCGTCATCAGGTTCTCAGGTGTGAAATGTGCATACGTATAGACTTTAGGGGTCATGATGTAATAGATTCAAAGTTTTTCTTTTGTTGTTTTTGTTTGATTGCATGAGAGTGAAGGTAGTGGCCATAGTGAAACAGATGTTTGCAAAAGGCTGTCATTTTGTATCAGTCAAGGGGCAGTTTGATGAAGCAGTTACGCCTCAGCGACATGAAAGCCCAACCGAGCTCAACAACATTCATCTCTGCTCTGCTTTTCTGTTGCTAAATGCCAGCGCCAGGAACAGAATTCACTGTGGTAACTGATCAGGTGCCAAGTGCCCTCTTCCCAGTGCCCTGCTGCACTGAAGACCTCCGTGGAGCTGGCATGGCCTGTCAGCCACGGGCAACGCTTTTGCAGCTCTGCTCCAACTATTCAAGCTATCTCTAAATCAAACTGGGCTGCTGTCGAATGTCTGTCTCACAAACCCCAGCAAAACATTGAGAAATGAGTGACAGGTGGCTGAATAAGTTGTAAAGTTGAGAAGCCAAAGTTGACTTGATGTCAGTCATCGTCTTATAAATGAGGTAAGAGAATGTAGAGTAGCTCCAGTATAAGCTGTTACAGTTTTATTATGTAGGCCTTTGTCAGGGGACATGAATGTGGTTTAAAAATAACACAGCAATGAATCTGAGGCCTAACTATCTTTACAGGCAGACATCAGTAGGTATTGTAAACCAGGCTAATAAGAACAGGCACCAGAATGAGACCAAGCAGAGGTATTTGCAGTTCTTGTCAAGCTTCATGTCTTTGTAGATGAACCGCCAAAAGTGCTTTGATTTCTAAGATTAAACATCAAGCCTTATAAGCATTTTATTACAAACATATATGGCCCAAATCACTCTTTGATTATTATTATGTCTGAAAAAAATCATCTTCACCTTCATGGCTTCTTACCTCAAAAAGCAACTTTTAGATTTAATAGAACGGGATTCACACACAACATTTAACCACCTGTCTAATATGTAGCCTGTATTAAAAAGGTACTGTATAGTCCCACATCACAAAGGTCTGTGACTAAGCATGCAGACCCATGTTTACAGCATTTCACTGCCATACTCCGGCGAACGCTTCATCCTAAAGCGTCGATGTGGGCCTCGCTGTGTTTTCCAGCGACCTAAATGAAAGGTAATCGCATGGAACCTGAAGTTGAATACATCGAGGCACGTACTCGCATATAAAGGCAGGTGCACCTGTCTGCAGTGGCATCCTTTTGTGCTCACTATAATAAGAGCCACGAATCTTCCAGTCGGACTCTTCGTGGAGGAAGAAATAATGTTAAAATAAAAATAATTGGGTCAAACTGCTTACCGTCGCTTTTTCAGTCATTGGTCTCCATCATAATGTTTTCAGTCCAGACCTCTGACGAACCGTTTATTCCTATCAGGCTGTCTCACTCCCCTCCCTCCCTCTTGCTCATCCTCATGTCATGTTTCTCCGCTGCAGCAGAAGAAAGCCACGCCTCCACCACGAGCGGCATGACGTCAGGCAGTGACGGGTTCTTCACACGCGTCTTCGCACGCACATCCAGCAGGTCGCCGCCAGAGGTCGCTGTGCTAGAAAAAAAAAACTGAAGTTGGCCTCAGTGCTGCTTGAATTTTCTTCTGTTTGGATAAAACATTAAATTTCATGGTAAACTTGGAAGAAAATAAAAGTTTAATTTTTCTGATATGTTAAAGAATGAAAAACATTATTGTGTAACTGATTTGGTTTTAAAGAACACTTTATCTATGCTAAATTGTTTTTAGATTTTATGTAAATCAAATGAAGAAGGGAATAATGATCATTATAATGAGAATAAATTAAGTCACATTTTTATTTAGCATTCAAATAAAAAATAAGCCTGACCAAATTGTTTCAAGAAAAAATACCAGTTGAATCTGTTGGGAAAATAAAAAAATATACTTAGCTTTAAAGGATAGATAAAATAGATGGTTTTGTAATATTGATTTGTACGCAAATTTGATTTATTTTAATATTTATTTTTTAAAGAGCGAAACTGTTCCACTGCACCTACCGCAAAAGCTTTATCACCTTTCTTGTTTGCACATCAAAACAAAATGGGTTGGCAGACTATAAATTCTTGGCTTGGGTGAGTCTTCAGCTAAATAAAGTGGAGGCTGTCCAAAAGTAAACAAGATTTTAAAATCAATCACCTGCCAAACAGAGAAGTAGTGAAGGAAGTGCAAGACAGACATAAAACAGTCTCTTTTTTCTTTCTCGATTTGTTCCTGTCATTAAACAAGATAATACACTGTGAACTATGTAATCAAGGATCGTAGACTGATTTAAGCCCAGAACCGCAATAATCACAACAATATGAAATGAACAGATGGATCTTCCTCCTTTTTTCAGTAAGGAGTCAGGGTTTTACCTTTACTTTAGCACAGGTCTTTGAAAACAGTGAGAAAAAAAGGGAATATGGAGGAAAGTGGTTTGTCCCATATATATTAAAAATGGACAGCTGGACACCAAGATCTCTCACAGAAAAGTGAATATTTCACACAATGGTGCCAACAAACAACTTTTAAGGATGTTTATTATTTTATTATACTGATTCTTATTATGGACTTCACGGTGGCGGGGTGGTTAGCACTGTAGCCTCACAGCAAGCAGGTTGCCTGGCCAGGTGGCCTATCTGCGAGGAGTTTGAATGTTCTCCCTCGGTTCTCTCCAGTCCAAAGACATGCGCTTTGGGGATAGGCTGATTGGGGACTCTAAATTGCCCCTAGGTGTGAGTGTGCCTGGTTGTTTGTCTATGTGTGTGGCCCTGTGATCGGCTAGCGACCTGTCCAGGTTGTACCCCGCCTCTCGCCCTGTGTAGCTGGGATTGGCTCCAGCCCCCCCGTGACCCCGTTCGGGAATAAGCGGTAGAAAATGGATGGATTGATGATTCTTACTATTATTTTAACTTAGCCTGAGGAAGTTTCAGCACAAACATAACATGACAATCATACGAGCAGTGGTTGAAGTGAATGCTAGTGAACGGCTCTATGTTGATGTTACCAATGCAACTTTAGATGAACATCAACACACAAAGCAGAAGCTGTGTGTAAAAAGTAAACCAACCCCTGAGTGAATCATTGCAGTCCCTTGACTGCCATTCTGCTGCATATTTATTACCTTGCTTAGGGTCATTGTTCTGTTGCACGATCCAGTTTCATTCAAGCTTAAACCAGACAGATTTACACATATTTGGACTTGGTATCAAGAAGAGTCAATGATCAGCTCAATGACAGTAAGGTAGTCATGTCCTGTGGCTTCAAAAGAAGCCTTGATCTTCACCCCGTCATGCATGACAGTTCATATGAAGTGTTACTTCTAATTTGCAGTGCTTTGTTTCAGGAATTGCTCCAAACATGCCATAGTTCAGTTCTTTTCTTGCTGTACTTTTGCAAACATTAATGTAAATGATTCAACAGAAATTACACAGTATCTTGGAATAAACTTGCTGGGACATCTGCTCCTGGATGATTGGCATAATGACTGTTGTCCATTAGGCAGTTGTGATAAATCTGTCTCACTATTATTAAATAATGGATTCCAAATGGTATGAAGTTGCCATATAACCCTGCACGGATGAGTAGCACTCGATAGGCTCAAGACCAACACCTACAAAACTTGCTTTGATAAAGGTGTTAATGATCAATTGTCAATTTGACTATTAGGATTTGTCTGATACTTGCACACTTAATTATTTTCTTAGATTTTTTTTAATGAACAAAATGTATGTTGTGACATATATGTTGTTGTTCATCTGTTAATTTTAAGGCCTAGTGCAGCGATCCCCAAATCTGTCCTCGAGGGCCAGTGTCGTGCAGGTATTGAGAGTTTCCTGACTGAAACACACTTGTAAAGTGACAGCTTGTTGACAAGTTTTTTTCTATGTATTCCTGTTCCAGCACACCTGGCTTCCATTAAAAGGTTACAAAAGCCAATGAAGTTCAGCATAACGACAAATTGACTGGAATCAGCTGTGTTGACACAGGGATACGTGGAAAACCTGCAGGATTGTGGCTTTTGAGGACCGGAACAAACAAGGCAATCCCTTATATCTGACATGTGCCACACCAAGAACAGACAAGCAGGGGTGCCCAAGTTTGGTCCTCAAGATTTAAAATGTTATAACCTTTAGGTGCAACCTTTCTTCAACACAGCTGGATGACATGCACAAGAGGGAATTCATACAATTCATTCAGATGTGTTGGAGAAAGAATACATCTAAAAGTTGCAGGATGGTACCGCTTAAGGACTTGTATCTTGGCATTTAATGTAAACTGACTGGGCTAACCTCAGATGCCCAATTGCAAGTAAATGCAAAATTTTACAATTTCTGCATGTTGTTCGTCATTAAAGCTGAATGTTCTGGATCAAAATAGAACATTTTCTCGCTAAATGAGTTATAATATTTGCTTGTCAAACTGTTTACCTGTTGAGAAGAGTATGTAAAAGAAATAAAATTATTAACTATGATGAATGAAGGTGAACAATAGTCTTTGTACTGGTCAAAGGTATACAATGCAATATTAATCAACAACATCGGTAAATAAAAGTTAAGAGTAAATATTTATCAATTTTAAAAGTTATTTGCTCTTCTCTATTACAAATTTAGTTTTACGTTGTAAGAGTAATTAGTTCTAGTATTCAGTTAAGTATTTCCTAAAATCCAGCTCCATCTTTTTTTCTAGCTCTACCTGATTTAAAACGTAGCCTAAATGACTCTTCATTTATTTTATTCCATTATTGCTAAACATGAAAGTCTTGATACAGTTTCTAAGACCTCTGCTCCATCCTTAGCAACTGCCACCAAATAATTTTTACTTAATAACACAATAAATGAAAATATATTTTAAAAATTAATATAAAATTATTCCAGGCAGATTTTGGTTCACATTTTCATTTTGATGCTGCACTTAAAAACCTGTAAATAACTATTAAAAAGTTAACCATGGGTAGGTAAGGATAGCTATAGGAAAACATCAAGCGCATTCTTTGGTTTGCAAACCATTGTGTGAGATATATCCATCAAGAACCATGGCTGCTCTCAGGATCGCTTACTGAAAGCTCACCGCAGTCCATTTATTGTCCTGAGCTTCATTTAAGTGAACTGGTCTAGCAAGTTCTAGCCTATCTTTGCTGGTGTCACGGAACCCCACGCTGATCTGCTGGTGTACCTGCTGCACGGACACTGCGTCTTTGTCACTGGCTTTTTTTTTCCACTTTTACTGTGACAGTCTTGGACACAGCCATGCGCTTCTTCGCTGCGCTCCTCGTTTTTCTCGCCTTGTGTTTCGGATTTATTGGATGTAATCCATCGTCATCGTGTCCAAGCGGACAGTTTATGCTTAAAAACCAGTGCGTCCTGTGTCATCCCACCTGCTCCGAGTGCGATGGACACGAGCTGTTTGATTGCACTACCTGTGGAGTTTGTGAGTAGCCAAATTTTCCTTACAAGTGCTTGAACACATCAAAATATGGGGTTGATGGCTTTGTCATTGGAGAAGAATCTTTTACACATTTAATTTCCTTTTAATAATTGGATTTGATAGAACTGTAAATGTTTTCTACAAAGCAAATTATGTTTTTTTAGGATATAATCTCAGCATCTTGGTGTATCAAATATATAACATATTACCAGTATAATGCTGCTGGTAGCCAGTTTTTCTTCCCTATGTTGTAAAAAGCCCATTGGATTCATTAATCATACAGGAGGTTGTTTTTCTCTTCAAAAGATTATTGTTTAATGGTTACCAAAGCAGAGTTTCAAGGGCTTTTGTTCTCTGCATAAAGCATTCAGTTCTGTTGGACCATTAATTGCTGTTAAACATTCACAGATTGGCTGTTAGACTTCTTCATTTTTCTCACTGAGTCACATTTGAAGCAGGTAAGAAATGAAGGTGTGACAATTTTTCTTTCGACTTTTCACAGTGTAATCTGATCATGTCAGAATGGGGCCTTTTGTTAATGAGAGGGGAAAAATACCCTTGGGTTACAAGTAGGCTATTGTTGGTGCAGCTCCCTGCTTTCATCAAGCACACCTCAGTGTGAGTAGGCTGCTACTGATGTTGCCACCAAAGTGCAATGAGCTCAGAATATTACGGTTCATCATTGATTGTAGAGTTTACTGTGATTTGTCATGTTTCTCTGTGCATACTGCAGGTGGGAGAGGTTGACTGCAGCTAAGCAGATTCTCTCCTGCACGACTTCATGTTCTTACAAATTTTCTGTGCGGTGATGTAACAGAAAATGTTCTTTGCAGTAACTCGACTGAATCCAGGGGTACTTCAGGTGTTATGGCTCAGCTCTGCAAGTGGCAGACTATTAACCAGCAGAGCCATAACAAGAATTGGTCTCTGCCTACACTTCTGATCTCTTGTCTGTGCATGAATTCTCCTATTAGGTGCATCACCAGTCAAGTCTTCACTGTGATCCAATCGGTGGCATTTGCTGTATTGTTTTTATCTTTTATTACATGTGTGATCGCTTCCCTGAATCCTGTTTCTTAATAATCTGCTTTTATTTGTGAAATGATACATCTTTTGCATTTTTATTTGTTGTTGTAAACTTTCTTACTAGTGTGCCCTGTCATATTCTATCGATGCCATGTAATGTCTTTAACTCTTTATTGACCTCAAGAAACAACATTTTTCCCTTTCACAGCTTCTCCATTAGAGGAATAAATAAAGTACCAGTAGATTTTTTGACAAGCCTTATGTATCTTCCTCTTCCTCTCAGATGAAGATGGACAGGAGCGTTTCCTCCATCAAGGTCGCTGTCGGACACACTGCCCCAGGGGATTCTATCCTGACAGGGGTCACTATGCCTGCCTGCCCTGCATTGCCAATTGTGAACTCTGCACAGATGGCAACATATGTGCCAAATGTCGGGAACACTACAAACTTCAGAATGGGTTCTGCCAAGCAGCTCTGTGTGATATAGGTAAATGAAAAGCAGCACTTCTGTGTAGGCTGGAACTTAACACAGAAGCATTCAATGTTCTGGATCTATTTCAGGGCAGGTGCAGGACCCTGACACAGGAGAGTGCTTTAACTGTGAAGTGGGTTGCAAAACATGTTCTACAGGTAATGATGCTTTTCCCCCTAAGATGTATAGTAAAGATGTATACTAAAACCCTGATGATGGTGGTGTGCAGTTGCCTCTCTTGGAATTCTAATTAATCTCCTTTTCTCCTTCATACCTAGAAGACCCTGAGATCTGCAACAGCTGCGTTCAAGGTTACTTTCTGTGAGTCCTTTTCTTCCTCTGTCTTTTAATGAATGGACTTTTTCTGATTTCCCCTGCTCTCCACTATAAGACTTTAGATTAAACATGTACCATTCAATGATCAGTCAATATGTCAATACTTATCATGCCATAAATGTTCTTACCATGCTAAATTATATGTGCACATTGCAGCTTGTTAGTCTCTATTTTAACATTTCTGATTTATTGCTTGTTTCTAAGGTAATAGTTTGTCACTCTTTTTTTATTTATAAAGAAAACTAAAAAAAAAGCAACAAATTGTTTCAAAGTTCAGGACAATTTTGCTTAAACGTTGAGCTTAGATTAATTATTATTTATCATTTAACTATATTTTTAAAATTATGAATGTGAAATATGTTAGAAACATAGAAAAGTCTAAAAAACATAGTAATGGTTCTGTTTTTTATTTTATTTATTTTACATTGCTTTGCTAATTGGGTTTTCTGAGTAAATAACCAGTATGAAGGAAAATACATAATATCCCTGAATGGTTGAACAAAATTTATTTCTATTTATTTGGTCTAAATTAAATTTTACCTGCATTTCTGTTTGTGCTAGCTTATCAGTTGGATCCAGTGAGTAAGTCTGGTTATAGAGCAAGAACAAACCTCCAATTGTGTTTCTCCCCTGAGTTTAGGCCCCTAGGTATTGTGTGAGTCAGGTTACCACTCATTCTCAGTCACAAATTGTTACTTGAGCCACAACTTTAGCTCAGAAGGGACAAAAACAAGTATTTTATGAAGAGGATTAATGAAAAATGTAAAAATACTGAATTTTGGGGAAGAGATGAGTAACAATCTGATTATACAAGGTGCTCACAGCAAATTAGGGTTGAAGACAAAATCCACCACTTAGCTGTCCGTTGGCTTTTTATTGAACAGGTTCACAAAGATGCTCAGCCCAAAACATTGTGTTCTGTGTGTAACTTTTATTTTCAGAGTAATGGTTTTAAAAATTAAAAATGACGGTCCATCAAAGTAATCACTGTAGCCACAGTTCTTATTACATCTACCATGTGCTGCAAACACCAATAAAACAAGTCTGATATACCATGACATCATAAACCAGAGAAACCATCTTGCTGTGATAGATTGTGATTATTTCTAGTAAAAAAAAAAAAAACCTAAAAAACAGATTCTGCTTGTTGTAATGAAAAACATTAAAGGTGAAGAAGATTTTGCAATGACTGTGAATTTCTGAGGCCAATGTTACACTTGCATAAAACACTTTCTATTGAAAATAAACCCAGCATGATGGATGCTTGGTATTTGTTGGCATTTACCTCCCCAAAGGTAAGTAATGGCAGTTAAATGAAATATTGCTTTGACTCTACAAGCTCAATAAACTGATCCATATGGCCAGCAATGTTGTAGTGATGCTACTAGACTCAGTCAGGGGGGCGTCAGAGAGAAAAATGTTGTTGAAGTTAGGAACAATGCTGGACAACACCTCCCACCTGCTCCATGTCAGTTGATCTTTCATGAACAGAGTCAATCCACCATTGAACTCTGCAGGATAGCACTTCTGCCACACCACCCTCACTGATTGATATTTATTAGGTCATTATATATATATATATATATATATATATAGAGAGAGATAGAGAGAGAGGTAGAG
>JBAMHX010000011.1:19367314-19382794 GCA_037177515.1 Pseudomugil tenellus
GGGTGTGGTCACATCAAAGGTCCTTATAAGTGTGTGAGAGAGACAGAGAGAGAGAGACACACACATAGAGAGAGATAGAGAGAGAGGTAGAGAGAGAGGTAAATAGATGTAAAAGTAGTTTTTTTCTACTTAAAATAGTCTTCGTTCTTCACTCTTTAAGATTCGTACTTCTCTCTTTATTCGATGGAGTGTTACAGAAGATTATCTTCTTTGTGATTTATCAGGTATACATGAATCTGATCCTGTAAAGCATTCATTTACTCTGGTTATTATATTTTTTTTAAGTTACTACTTACAGCACGTTTCAATTATTTATAAAAAGAACTGGTGCAGCAAAACAGCTTAACTTAGGTTTCTGTGAATATGCAAATGTGTTCTCTGGAAAAATGGTCTAATATTTACACAGAGGGTTTCTTAAACATTGCACAGATTCTTAAGTGGAATGCCGTTTCCTAGCTTAACACAAGTCCTGGTTTCCAACAGCTGCTATTGTGAGTGAGTTGATGGATGCAGTGTGGCATCTCCAGCTGTTCTTCCTCAAACAACCACCACATCCTCACACCACATCCAAGGCAACACAGTAGGAAGTGCAGCTTGGGATGTCATTACTTAGATTTTTCTCATGTAGGAGAAGTGGTTGTAGAAGATGTAGCTTTACACAAGTTAGTGACTAACTTGCTTAAAGCCTATTTTGGGTAGTGTGTGAAGTCCTATATGTCAAAATATCAACTGATTCTTTTTCCATTTTGTCTCATATTAGGGCCAAAGAGGTGATGGGATAAAGTAATTACCTTAGTTCTCTCCCTTGAACCACTGGGTAAAACCATTAAACACAAATTAGAATTCAAACTTTTAAGGAGAGATGAACCATGATAAACTAGAAAAAGGACGCCTACCTTTTCTATTCCTCTTTGTTTGCCATTGTATCTGTTGTTGACTGAATATTCCTTTTGGTAGAGCAGTGTATTGAAGTCAACAATACAACTGCAGGTGTGCTGTGGACCGACACAGATCATGTTGAGTTTCAGTTCATCAAGTATCAGACTCCTGTAGACAGAAGTTGCCTCGAGCAGTGGTCACTTTTATGTTGCAAAGCCCAATAAAACCAACAATTTTCAGCAGCTGTTTGATATGTCGGCGTTGCTGCACAGCAAGCTTGCTTATGAAAATGCCAATAAAAAAAAAAACACAATCTTGTTTATGATGCAAGAGAAACAGTTATTCATTGATTTTGTACACATGGATCAAGTCTAGGTAATTGTTATGGATTATAGATCCATAAGATGTTGATGAGAGTAAACCTTTTATGTGCAGTTTCAGACACCAGTGTCGCAGACATTGCCCTCAGAGCACGTATGAGGACCATGGCAGGGGTGTGTGCCTGTCCTGCCCAGCCCCATGCGAAGACTGCAGGAGCAACAAATACTGCCTTGCCTGTCAGCCTGGCTACTTACTCAATGGTACCAGTAGCAAAAAGCTTTTAATTTATGCATGTGTTCTCCTTGCTGCTATCAAATGAGAGTTAGCAGGTGAATATTTTGCCCTATTTTGTTCTAGAAAAGGTTTTTTAATTTACTCTAAACCAGTGTGCTTGTGAGTCATTCCTGATGAGGACAAACAGTGGTACTCCCAGTCTTCATTTGGATTGCAAATCACGTTTGTATCAGCAATTCTGTGACAAAACATATGCAAATGTTTGGTTTATGCAAACAAGGAATTAGGACTGTGTTGTTTTCTGTAGGTATCTGAGACAAAAGTCTGACATTTTCAAACAAAGGAATTAAAAAGTCAGTATTAATAAAGATCCACAAGCACACTGATATGTTATCAAAATTATACTAATATACTCATTTTATGAATATGTAACTAGTTAAAGTGTGAATCTGTTGTTGGCATGTAGTCTCTAATCACAAGGTCCGGTTTCGGAAAGATCTGGGTCATTGTTTTGTGCCTGAGCGGTCAGATGGAATTTATCAGTGCAGACAGAAGAAAGAGATTGAAACAATTGTAAACTAAAAGAAGGAACAAAGAAATATATTCTTAACAGCTTCAAAATTAAAACTTTGTGTTTTGCAAAGTTGTTCCTGATATTAAATCAATTTAGGTCAAAGGTCATCTTATCTGTTTGCTTTTTCTGTTTGTTTTTTTATAGAACTTTATTCATGAAAAAGAAACTGCACTATTGATGCTGAGAATAATAATAAAAAGACAATGTTTTCTTCCCCTCGCATGTCTCTTTTGTGTCAGGAGGGGAGTGTATAAAACAATGTCCACAGCAAACCTTCAGTGACTCCAGTGGGTGGCGCTGCCAGCCTTGTCATGGATCATGTCAGACCTGTCATGGACCTTACTCAACAGACTGTGACCTTTGCCTGAGTGGAAATCTCCCTCTACATGGACAGTGCCCTCAGGTTAACTGCCCACTGGGACAATATTTTGATGGTAAGTGAGACAAGTAAGGTAAGCTTTTATTTTTTTTTATCATAATGACAAAATAACAACAACAAAAAAATAATAATAAATCAAACTAACAAAAAAGTTAGTAAAGTGAGTTGTATGTTGGCTCACTATAATGAAAAAATGCATTATTTCTATGTGTCACTAAGGTTGGACAGTTTCCAACCTCCCAATCGCCTACCCTCATTGAATGGAATTTGCACAATAGACTTTTTGTTTTCAGCACTTGACAGTACAAAGGTACAACACGAAGTACTTTTGTTGCCCTTGTCTGGAAAAAGGAAAAATAGATATCAAAGTTTCTGGGCTTGACCATTAATATAGTTTTTTTTTTACTTTTAGACTATGCTATATTACAAAAACAGCACTGCAGCTGCATTAGCTACAGGCATGAAACGATAAACTGCCAAAAACGGAATCCAGATGTCATAACTAGGATTGTTGAAGCAATTTACCAGCATTAAAACGGTGGTTCTGACTCATGGTACAATAATGTTCATTGGAGCCGTCACTTTCCTGCAACATGTAAAAGCTGACAGACTACATTTTACAACTTGTTTGTTTTAGCCCAGAGCATTATGTGATAACCATGGCGCCACATCACATGCAAGCATCAGTCTTAATGATGATTGATTTCTCAAAGAAGCCCAAGAGGATATTATTACAGGAAATGAGGAAAAGAGAGAGAAACAGTGACAGAGAAAGAGAAAAGACAAAAGTCAGCATTGAACTAACTTTTACTGGGTGGAGAGAACTCGGAGAGGAGACAGGATGAAAGACAGATGCCAGATTATTCTTTTGTTAGCTAAGAACTAAACAAGTTAAGTGTGGCTTTAAGCATCAACAGAGTGCGATGTTGAGTGCTGGACTGTATAAATGCAATATATTGGGGATAGAACAGATCATCAAATAAATAGAATTAATCATAGAATTAAATATCTATCAAACTTTGTAACTTCTGTCCACCAATGTCCCGTCTGCTTATAGAACTCCTACACTTGTTCAAGTGCTCATCCCTGCTCCCTGATTTATCCTTAGGAACTCTGTAGAGCTGAGATTATTTAGGGATATCCTTTATCTTTACTAGGATCTTCTTTTCACTTTTAGGGGAAATTGAAAGAATACATCATGAGAGCAACTCTTTGCTCTGAGAATTCACAATCAGTTGGCAGATCTTGGTTTTTGTGGGGTTCATCCCAGTAAGATCCTTCATCTCTCCTGGTCATTTTTAGAAGAACAAAAAAGAAACTAATGGTTATGGCAGTATAGGCAGAAATAATGGGAACTCAATTCTGATGCTGCATGATGTACCTTCTGATTCTCTATAAGCGGGTGTAATAATCAAGGTACTTCACTGACACATTCTCACTTTCAAAAAAAGAAACCTACTGCCTCCAATAATAGCTTGGACCATACGGCTGCTGCTCTATCAAAATGGCAGAATCTAAGAGAAGCATTATGTTTCATCATTTGTAATCAAAACAACTTCGTCCTGATTCAGTGGTTAGAAATTTTTAGAAAGGCACCATGTATAAAAGACACGCATGACTCAAGATACCTACTATGCTCCAAACAAAGTTTAATATAGATCTGGACACTTAATAACATTAAAATACAAGATCAATAGTTATTTCATTTTCAATTCTCATGGTGAAACATTCATTGTGTTCAAGTGAATGTTTTTATGTGGCTTAAATTAAATGGAAATTACAAGACTGTTTTGCTGACCATAAATGCGCATTCTGGGTCAATAAAAAGGATTTCAAAGCAACTAAGAGGCACATAACAGCAGTTCTTTGTCTTTACTGATGTGAAGAAACAAAAAGAAAAATCCATAAGTAGGGTGATCAGATGAAGTGTAAAAAATCTTTGAAAAGAAAATTTAAATCCACTAGGTACCCGTGTTTAATGACAAAACAAACAGTAGCACTGTATCTGTGTTTTTGCATGTAAATGTGTTAATAAATTTGTATGAGCAAGACTGTAATGGCTTTTATCCTACTGCTTCTTGACAAATGAACTGTGCAAAATAGTTTACGACTTCTCATATATAATTTACTACTAGCTTTTTTTTCAAACATGCTTTAAGCAGAAACAAATAAATCATAGAAATGGACAAACGCATACACAAAGAAAAGAACATTTAAAGTATCTTAAGACTAAAGTCTACACAAAACAGGAAGTACAGTTCTATTTAGTCCCTGTGTTTTCTTAAGTAAGTGCTTTGGTATTTAGTTTAGCTTGTCTACTTAAACATGTTTGCCTTAAGTGTTTAACTTCATGGACTAGTGCATGCAATTTAAAAAAAATCGCATTGCCTCTAGCGCTACATTTCAGCACCTGTGTCCAAGTGAACTCAGAGCAGCCTGATTACATCTTAATTTAATGCCCCCTTTTGTTTTATTCCTTGCTTGTGGTCTCAATTTCAGATGTAAGTCGATATGGAGACAAGAATCTGCTTAATGACTGCAGTATAGAATAGAATTCACAGTTATAAAAACAAGTGTGACACACTATGACGTCAAATAAAGGTGTGTTACTCAACTGTTCCTGGGTATGGATGATTGTTGTCCTCCTTCAAATGACTGTCAAGTAGAGGTTGAATTTATAGATGTTTGGGATTCAGTTTGTTGCTTGATAGTACTTTGGAAAATGGATGCTTCTTTGAGGTAGAATGAAAACAAGAGCTTCTCTGTCTCCTGTATCAGGCACCTGAAGTGCTGCCCCTATAGTCTGCATCAACAAGACAGGAAATGGTGCTCTGCTGTTATTAGACATGCCCAGATATGTAGTTGACTGAATAGATTTCTGTCTGATTGCTATTAGTATTGTCATTCATTATCTCATCTTTAACTGGCCATCATGTTTATAGGTCTATCTCTAAATGGCCCTCCATTCTCTTCTACATGTATGTTTTTAACCTGAAAGTTGCACATATGAAATTCTTCCTATTACAGTTTTACTCCTATAAAGTACAGAGAGAATTCTAGACCACTTTTCCATTTTCTGTATTTAATCTATCAAGCTTATCTTATGATATTACTGGTTTCATTTCCCCCTTGTTCCAACAACACATCCCCTCAAAATGATACCTCCATGTTTGACTGAATGGTTTAAACGTCATCATTCCTGATGCGTTCTGTTGGTTTTGTAGCCGGATACGTAAGTTCAGGATTTGTTTCTTCAACTGACATAGTTTTTTTTTTTTTTTTGTAAAATATTCTAACAAATTACCAACAGGCTTCTCTTTGCCCTTTCAGTGATAATTGTGTTCTGCATGACCACTTCACCACTAGAGTCTGCTCAATGGAATGATGACCTATCGATTGTTTTTCTATATGGTTATCAACCAGGGAACTCTGGATCTGGTCCATTGTGCTTTGTTGGTTATCTCTCTAACTAATTGTCCCTGATTACTCCAAGTGGTCATGAGATATTTGACTTCTGTTGGTCTTCTAAACGGGTTGCACTGTGGTTTGCGCTGCCGCCTTATAGTGACAAGGTCGCAAGTTCGGTGTCGGGCAGTGGCCTTCCTGTGTTGAGTTTGCATGTTCTCCCCGTGTTAGTGTGGGTTCTCAATGGGTACTCCAGCTTCCTCCCACCATCCAAAAACACGCATGTTAGGTTGGTTGGCCATTCTAAATTGTCCCTATAGTGCATGTGAATGTGCCTGGTTGTCTATTTGTTTGTCTCTCTGTGATGGACTGTCCAGGATGTAACCTGCCTCTTGCCCAATGATTGCTGGGATTGTCTTCAGTTACCCGCGACCCTGTCTTGGATGAAGTGCTTAATGAAACATTCCATTTTTTAATCTATAGTGTTTCAAAAATTTTGCAATGTTCTTGTTTTTTGTCATTCCTTAGATCTGCACCTTGACAAAATTCTGTCAAAGGATGCATCAGAGTTAAGTTATATTGTGACATTTGCATAAAAACACTTGAGTTATCATGATAAAATCTTTCATAAATATAAGACAGGTTAAGAGAGGTTTTTCTTTATACAGACCAGCAAACTAAAAACTCACTCTAAATGTTTCTATTCTCACTATATTATAACTAATATAAAGCTTTATGTTATTGACCACTTTAAATCATTGTACTCTTGACTTTTGTTAAGACTGGTTATGCTTCCCCCTAAAGGCAGAGAAAGGTAACACCGATTCTGTGCTTTGCTTGTTGTAACTATAGGGAAATATGGTGGATGTCTTACATGTGATGCATCCTGTAAGACTTGTTTTGGCCCACAGGCTCTGGATTGTTCTTCTTGCTTCAAAGGTAAATAGTATTTATGGATTTTTGTCATTAAAAATATAAATAAATGGCCCTATTTTTTTTTTTTCTTCACTGCATGTTTGCATTTGTGTATCCAGGATATTTTCTGGACCAGGAGAGTTCTTGTGTAGCAAGATGCCCTTCAGGTTCTTATGCAAACTCTGCCTCTCAGCTGTGTGAGGACTGTTCTCCAAACTGTGAGGTTTGTGTGGACACCAGCGATAACTGCATCAGCTGTTCCAAAGGCAGCAGTGCGCTTTTTCTGCACCAGGGGAGATGTTGGTCAAGTTGCCCAGAGTAAGCATTTTGATCATTTAAGCAGCATAAGTAATAAAACAAGCTTTAGATTGGTGACACAGTCTTCTTTTCTGATACAACGTCCAACCAGCTGTCCGTGTATTTACTTTCAGAGGCTTCTTTGGAACTTCAGAAGGGTCATGTGAAGCCTGCGACAGCTCCTGTCTCACATGTGATGAGAACAAATTTCAGTGTCTTTCCTGTGTAGATGGACACTTCTTGGAGAGTGGCTCATGTAGACTAAATTGTTCACTGCGGACATACCCAGCAGATGATGGCACCTGCAGACGCTGTCCTCCACACTGTGATGTTTGTTCTGACGACAGGACCTGCTTTAGTAAGTTATTACTTTCCCAACTAATGACATGGAAATTTATGGTATTGCTCCATAATATCTGCAAATTGTGTTAACAAATGTTCCCTGTCATTATAGAATGCACCTTTCTCTACTTGATGCTGAATGGTTTATGTAAGGCTAGCTGTCCCTTGGGCTATTATGAGGACATGGAGGAGGGCCGCTGTGCTCAGTGCCATCCTACCTGTGGCAGCTGTTCAGGGCCCCTGGCAGATGACTGTGAGACTTGCTCAACCTTCAGTCCCAAACTCTATAAAGGTGTATGCCACAAGGATTGCCCTACTGGTACTTACTATGAGGTAGCTGCTATGGAATGTCAAGGTGATTCTATATTTTAACAGGTCGGACTTTGTTTTATATGAAAAATGGTGAACGTATAACATGTATTGCAATTTCTGACTATGTCATGCACACACAGAAGAATGACCGTATTGCTACCTTGGATTGTTAAAAGTTGCTTTTAATTGTAAGATTTATATTCAAATTAACATATCTACCCATATATTGTAAAATTTTACTCATTTTGGCAAAAATTTAATCTCTTAGACATTTCTTTCAGCGAAAATGCTGTGATGAAATTGTCCTATGCAGGCAGACTATAACTAATCAACTTGACTAAGACAAGGATTTTTAAAAAGCCAGCATGTGTCTGGAGCTTTTGATTAATCTTTCATTTCATAAGTGTTATGTTGCGAACTTTTGCCTCGACATTTCTCTGGGAAACTTGTTGATCCAGTTTTAAACTTAGTGCTCCCCATGTTTCAAAGTTGCTATGATATTGAGAGGAGAGTATTTTTTTTTTTTTTTTTTTTTTTTTTGCTCAATCTGTCTATAAAGCATTGAGAATGTCGTGGAGTGTCTGGTAATATCCGGAAATATTAATATAGATTAATTTATCACTCTAAAGTCTTCCTAAGTGTAAGTTATTTGTATCTCTGTAATGGGCCGGGTGCACCCTGCCTCTTGCCTGCTAACAGTGTCTGGTTTTCCTGGCACCATGAACTGGATTAAATGGTATTAAAAGGAATATATTCAGAAGTGGTGTATGAAACTAAATTATTTATTTTAGATCAAGGGTGTTACATTCCAGTCCTCAAAGGCCGGTATCTGGCAGGTTTTTATTGTCTCCATGCTCCCGACATAACTGATCAGAATAAATAATTAGATTGACAAGAAGCTGTTGGATTCATTTCATTTCAACCAGGTATGTAACTACAGGGAAACAAAACCAAACAAAAACCTGCCACATACCAGCTTGCGAGGAAAGGAGTTCAACACTCCCGTTTTTAGATAACATTTACTGGGAAGCACAAATATGATCACACCCTGAAGTATCGAAATACATGTCTATCGGGACATTTCACTGACTGTCTGGTTACTTGCAGAATGTCACCAGAATTGTCTCAGCTGCACTGGTCCAGATCCTAATCAGTGCACTCAATGTGAGAAAGGACTTGTGCTGGATCCAAATACATTATTGTGCGGGGTGACAGGTGACACAGCCTGCCCTCCAAGAACTTACCTGCATGATGACCAGTTCACCTGCATGGGTTGTCATCGGCACTGTCACTCTTGTGAGGGTCCAGGCAGCGATGAATGCCAGACCTGCAACATCCCTCGATACCTTCACAGTAAGCATTTTCCCAATTATGTGTACATGCATACAGTACACAATGGCAACTCTGGGTTTATAACAGCTTATTTACACAAACTTTTATTATGCTATGAATTAGCCAAGCTATTTTTTTTCTAATCCCCAAATTGTTAGCTCTACTGGAAAAAGATAAGTCTTTGTCTTTCATGACTAATGTAATTTTAGTCTGAATGCATTTAGTTAAGTGATGTTTGCAGTAAAGGCTGTCTAAAATGGCTTTTTATTGTACTAATTATGAACAACTAAGAAACATATTTATTTTGTATTAACTATAAGAAAAAATATTTTCACAGGAGGATTCGGTGCTAAAATTCCGCACTGAAATTATTTGACATGACAATGATTAAGAAATCTGCCACATTGGTTAGCAGTGACTGAACAAGCAAATACATAAACTGACAAAAAATACACATAGCTTATTACGCACAATTACTGTAGGTCTAAAAAGCATAATCATACATTTACACGACTAGTTTTTTTAACATCCAGAAATTCAATATGTCAGCGGTAACATGGTGGCACGGCATATTTATGCACATGACATTGATCAAATCACTAATCCTTAATTTTGTATGTTACATTTTTAATTCTTCACTGATTGCAGTAAATGCTATATTTAGAGTCAAATAAATAAAGGAAAATATATAAATGCACACTACAAATATACTGAAAAAGGTTGTTTTTTTGCCGCTGCACTCTGATGAGAAGGAACATAACAGAAGCAACAGGACCTACATTGATGAAGATGTTAAGAAAGCATTTTCCAACAGAAGATTTGATTTGCAGGCATAATCCATACAGGACAGAACAGAACAAGTCTTTCTTATTAAACTCATAATTGAGAGTTATTTCAACCCCATTTTATTACTACAGTACTGTTTTTTGGCAATATAATTTTTCTGGTGTTTTTCAGACAACACTTGTATGAGTGAATGTCCAGATGGCACATACAGCACAAAGCAGCAAGCTGATGGACAGGAGTTGGGATTCTGTTTACCGTGTGACCACGTGTGTTCCACTTGCATCGGGGCGTCTCCGAGAGATTGTCTGACTTGTTCTCCTGGATACCTGCAGTTCTTTCAGCTCTGCGTCACTCGTTGTCCTACTGGGTAAAAACTTTTGTACTAACAGTCAGAATACTTTGAATTCCATTGTGATTACTTTCAGTCAATAAACCTCTGATTAGATAACCTATAATTAAAGGAGGACTATCACCAGGAAACTTATGGCAACATGTCCCTTGGTAGTGAAGAAAGACGTCCTGTCAATAACAAGCTTATGCAGTGTGTGCAGAAGTCGAAATAAGTCACAGAAAGACGGCTGTTAACATCTGGAAGCCACCATTTTCCTGCAAAATAGAAGGCAAATACATTATGAGAAAAGACCCATCACTGTTTGGTATGAATTGCGAAGTTATACATTTACTAGGAAGAAAACCGAGCTCTTGAGGAAAGCAAACTAGGGATAATATGAGTATATACAACTTTTGAAACAGCACATCTGTTGAAGTGAAAGTCATATGTAAAATAAGAATATTAGAACAGTTTTAGATTGGCTCTATGCCGGCAGGCAGTGATTCCACACGATGGAAATGGACATCCAAACCTACTTTCACTTTACTCATGGATAATCGAATATATCAGACAATTTATTGATTGTTGTTGTTTATGTTCAGTTCATTCCGCGCATGCGAGCTGGTGGTAAAAGATATGGCGTTAACTATAGTGTTTACACAATTTAAATGAATAAGAATCTAAAATCAAGTCACTTAAAAGTAAAAGTTTCTACCTGGTGATTTAGTGGACATTGTTCTAGGTCGTCAAGCAGGTCACAGAACTGTATCTTTCAGACATGAGGATGAAAAGGATAATATCTGTGTAACAGAGCAAGGCAATATTAAATAAACATTATTCTCACCTCTGTCTTCCCTTGTCTTCAAAAATTGCCAGCTACTTACAACAGTGACTCTCCCGACTAGTCGGCATCGGACTACAAATGCCACATGTACACCACTGTGTCTGTCTAAGCCTCCAGACCTTATCTTTCTCGTCGCTGCTGTCACTTGATTCTGCTGGTTTGCTCCCCTCTGAATATTCTGGTTAGTCTATATACATGGCTGAACCCCAAATTCCCCATATCCTTAAAACCGCCTCTGTCTTCATCAGTAAACTGACTCCAATTGACTTTAGTTGCGGCCATTGTTGTTGATGCTTTGTCCCTGAGTGACGCGACTCCAGTGCACAAGTTTGCGCCCTCTAAACGCGCCCTGTGACCACGCACGAACATGGCAGCGCTCATAATTTGCGAGGGAAATTCCAAATTATTTTTATAAGGCAAATGTCAGAAGCGAATCGGCAAAACAGTAATGCAATCCTGACTGGTAGTGGTCAGTGTTTACTGTAACTTTTTTTTTGGTGACTTGTGATAGTGCTCCTTTAGAGTCAATCATGTGCTTATGACAAACTTTGTTTATTAACTCGAGTCATTTTTTAAACTTTCATGAATGTTAAAGAGCACTTTTTAGAGTCAAATTCTTATCAATACTAATTTATCAACACATTTCTCCAGGTATTATAGAGAGGGATCCCACTGTCAGAAATGTGACCCATCCTGTGAGCTGTGCACAGGACCAGGACCTGAGTCCTGCAGGGCCTGTTCACCCCCTCTTCTGGAGCTCCAAGGCACCAAGCTGTGTGTTGAACACTGCCCGCATCGTTTTTATCAGCATAACAACATCTGCAAACAGTGCCACACAAGCTGCCAGACTTGCACAGGTCCAGATGGAAAACCATTTCCTCAGTTATTTAAGTGTTTGTTCACCTTATCTTAAGGATATGATATATTGCTCTATTGTCGTTTAGTGTTTATCTTTCCAATATGTCAACATTGAACATTTAGGTTTGAGTTTTACGTAACAAATCTTACCATGTGTACCCATTGTGTGTCCATAGATTCAATGCCTCAAGGGTGTGTGACGTGTGATTGGGGAAGTACTCTAAAGGACAAAGTCTGCTATCCACGCTGTGACGAGGGGCGATACTTCTCTGAAAAGGTGCACTGTGACTCATGTGCTTTGAAGATTGTGAAAAACTTCATCTTTTTGTATGACATATCCTCAGATAGTCATACAAGATGCAAAAGTGAAGAAGAAAAACAGATTTAAAGAAATTAAACATTCTTTCTGCTCCATCTTTATTCCAGCCCTCTCCTGTGGTCAGTTAGTTTCTTTGAGAACACTGCACTTAGTCTTGCAATTGGTTGAGAAGCTAATTCATCTGGAGTGAGCTTAGAATAGAGCTGTTCTGCATCAAAATGAGTTTTAAGGAGTTTCTTAAAAAGATCACTTGAATGAGAATCAAACAAGTAAAAATTTAAGAGCCAGTGCAGCCGCGTCAAAAAATCGGAAGACCCTGTCCACAGTATAAAATCTGTTGTCTGGCAGTTGAGCTAATAACAAAGCAACACTCTTTGTTTTCTCATTTCTCTGTCAAGCAGTTCTGTCACTCCTTACTTTCAAAAGGGATCAATTTGAGCTAGTACCTTAGAGCGCTGAAGCAAATTCATAAGATTAACTGCACAGAACAGTCAGTTTTGCCCTGGGGACTTTATAGGTGACGCTAAACGCCTATACACTTTGAAAAAGACAGCTGCCCAAATATGAAAACACATTCTACTATAGCATTACATGCCACATAAGCATTCAAATATTTTCAGTTTTAGGAGCCAGTTTAGTTGGTTTAGTTATCTGATTAAAATTCCTCCTGGTTACACCCAGTCCTGGAAGAAGATATCAGAGCAGATCCTGCACGTATTTACTTTTGATTACCTCCCCAGTGCTAGAATTGTTCTTTGCATGTCGATGAGCGAAAATGAAAACATATGTTCAGATATCATTTTGAATATTTATCCCCAACACATTAATTTCAAATTTTTCAAAGATTCATTCATTTCATTCAGCTATGTTTTCTCAGTCAGCAGATTTGTGATGTTACAATATATCTCAGAAGTTTATGATTTGCATTGTCAAACCTGTTTATTAAATTAATCTACTTTACACAAAGCTACAATATTTTGTTATTTTTCTATATAATGTTGTTGGTTGAGATTTGAATGGTTGAATAATCATCATTAAGCGAGCAGATCTTTTGAGATTATCTTACAGTGTTCCTTTCAATTTTATTTGCATTGACAAATATAATGTACAACTGTTCACTTTTAGGAAACCTGTGAGCCTTGTGGCAGCTCCTGCAGGCACTGCACTGGCCCCAGATCAGACCAGTGTCTGACTTGCCACAGAGATTTTGGCCTCCATGCTGTTGAAAACCGCTGTGCCCGCTGCTGTCAGGCCGCAGAAAATGTCACAAGCTGCTGTGTTTGTGACAATCGCTCAGGTAGAAATGCCGCCTTTCAGAAGTAGCATATCATTTGGATGGAGCAATATACTAAAAGCATTTAATTTATTCTAGGACTATGTGTGGAAACTCCACAACCCAAGTCAGGAGGAAGCAAGGAGACTGACATGATCATGTCTTCCAGTGCACTCAAGCACACCTCTGCTGCCTTGCCCATTGCCCTTCTACTGGCAGCAGGTTTGGCCCTGGCTGTGTTTGCTTTGATCAAGGCTCACGCCAGGAGAAGGCTATGCTGGAACCAGAGCTATGAGAGACTAAGCGGTAGCACTAGCATCAACATGCCCCATGGTGTGCCGGAACCTGACAGTGGAGATGAGGTAGATGTTGTTTACACCAGCAGGGGCGGATCTGTCTACCGACGCTACAGCTTTATCCATGAACAGGACACAGATGCAGACGAGTCCGTGGATGAAAACACTTGTCAGTCTTAGGTTCAGTCACACCAAAATGTACAAAAGCTGAATGTATTTTTAATGTATGGTATCAGGACTGAAATAGAATTTAAGTAGTTTGGTTAATGTTTAGAGTACCAGTAGGGTTTTTTTTCACTGAATGTCCTTTAAAGGTAAATTGTAATTTTTAATTCTACAAAGTGCCTGTATCTATATAATACACATAATTAGATAAGTATGTGACGAAGCTAAACAAACTGCATCTATTTGTGTATGTATATTCTTCCTATTAAACTTGGAATTAAAGAGATAAACGTTAACCTTGAGTTTAATGGAGTGGCAGGCTGAATATGATTGGCAAACCAGTATCTTATCTGTCCAAACAATAGTGTCCACCAAATGTAACGTGACTGTGCATTTCAGCTGAGGTGGGGACACAATCTTTAATGAACTCACCCAGTGCAGTAGACAAAACCGCTCCCCCTTTTTAGGGAGATGCTTGGAAGGCAGCAAAATGTCCTCATATGTCGGTACACATAGGTAGGCCTGCCTTCTGGTCTCGCCACTTGAAGCACAGGAGCTGTGGGTACCATTGTCAAGCCTCTCGCCTGATTATGAGCCTGTCTCCTGGTTGTGGCACCATAGGAAGAGTTATTGTCCATGCTAATCCAGCTGACGGGGCTGCTGGGAAAAAACAATGCTTTTTTCCTGGACAGTCAAGCCCGCAGTCTGACACAAGTTGATGGAGATATTTCTGCTTCATAAACAGCAAAGCTACCCTCCAAAAAAGCGCAGAACTCTTCAAACATTTCAGAATTAGAACATTGAAGTTTGGAGACAAACATTGCTCTGAGTCCTCTACCACTGCTGGCAGGTACAGTCTGAACTGGAGGGAGAGCTGGTGGAGATGGTGGTGGGGTGTAATATTGTCTTTGGATGTGAGGAAGTGTTTTACTTCTGTCTGCTGGTTTAAGTTGTGGTGTTGATGTTCAAACAACAGAAACTCCGGTTCTAAAAATCAGGCTTCCAGATTTATTTTAATGTTCAGTAGAAACTTAAATGTAGTTACAAAATAGGTAATGAAATAAGATGTTACAATAAATAAGTAGTAATACTTCCCCAAGATCAGTTCCACACATTACATGCAGACTAGATTATTACTTAAGCAGGTGTCATCAACAGTACTTGATTAAAACACTGAACTTTTTTTTTTTAAAAAATGGTGAAAAGTATTTAATACATAGGATGGAGAATAATATTTTTAAAGTTTATTTTGATTGCAGCCTAAATGTAGAGATAAAAACATGCTACACTGTTTTTAAACACACTGACCTGACAGGGAGGCTGTGGCTCAGGAGGAGCCACAGCCTCCCTGTCAGTTGTCTGTCAACCTGAAATTTGATTCTTTGATTTCAGGCTTCCACTGACTAAAAGCTGAAGTGTCCTTGGAGAAGACACTGAACCCAATGTCCAAGATGTAAGTTGTTTTGGATAAAAGCATCTGCTGAATGACTGTAGAATATCATATTACTTTCAGAGTCTTTACTGACTACTGTTCATGTTTCATTATTCCAGAAACTCCTACAGGATCAATTAAACACTAAAGAAAACAGCAGAATTATAGTCTCATGATAGTACAAGT
>JBAMHX010000011.1:19388155-19406493 GCA_037177515.1 Pseudomugil tenellus
CGCAGGCAACTTTTCAATTGTGCATATTTATACACACATCTGGTAGAGCAACACAAGTCAAGGTTACCAAAAAAAAATGCCGAAAAAATAAACTAATCTGTGAATCAGTGTTGGATTAATTACATTTTACTTTATTGAAAATGGATCAATTGGACAAAAAAAAAACGTCTTTTTATCGGCTTGCACAGATTTCGCTAATTTTTCTTTTTTTTCTTTAAATTTGTGGATAACCCTATAAGCTCTTGCCCTTTATTAGGAAAATTAGTTCGGCATCATCTGAAAATACGACAGAAACTCCTCTCCTTGGGTCGGTCGTCTACAATATTATGACTATTACAGTTTTCTAATGAGCTACTAATGAATCCCCTCAGCAACAACATACTAACTGTGATGGTCAGTGTATTTCTGAGTGCATAAGAAAAGGACAAAAGTATTTTGCAATAACTAAATCAGTAGGGACAGGGAGTAAAGTGAGTCATGCAACGAGCAGTGAGGGTGAACAAGCTGGGTGTTCAGTGAGAGCCAGCTACTGATGACAACCATGTGAGGACATGGTTAATGTGAAGCAATCCAACCACACACACCACAGTGATAAGGACAAGCGCTTTCCTTGTACTTTAGCTTCACAGCATTCAATTCTAAAAAACAGCGAAAAAAACTTACCAAATATTTACCAGATTAAACTCTAAACCTGTTAAACAGGAAATGTTCCAGTAAGTTGGAGCTTGATGTTCCACCTTCACAGAAACAGCTTCGACTAAACCACTAAAACTTGCTGACATGCAGCCTCATCCTCCACCAATGAAATCAGGTTTAAAAAGTGCAAAAAATGTGCAGATGGCTGTTGTCACTTTGGGATACTGAGATAATGTCAATGTCAGAATTGCTCCAACAAGAAATTTAGTTGGTTAAATCAATCACCAAGCCACCTATATTTGTAAACCAAATGACCAATCAAAGATTTTATTTCCAAATCAGCTAAAAAAAAAGTTTTGTGAAGGAAACTTGTCCATTTTGAACAGAAAATTCTCAAACACTACATATACATCATTACACATAATCAAATTAAATACAAAAGTGTCTTGGTGTGTTTATGTAAGCCATTTGATCATTTCATTGTTAGTTTTATATAATGCAAAAGATGCAGAGAAAGTGCAAGTATCTTTTATGGCTTTTCCTATTTTTTTCAGCGTCAAACCTTAGGAGGGGGCAGGGAGACTGGTTTAAGCAGAGAAAAAATACACAGCCAACAGCAACCACAAATCCAAAAGAGCAGAACATTTGCTGGGTTTTACCGGGTCAGGTTAGGTTTTCGTGCAGTTTTATTTTTTTCTACTACAGTGACGACAAAGAATCCGCCACATGTTAAGCCACAGAGGAAGAAGACGTCAATAGCCAATAGTTACGCTTATCAGTAAAGGCTAATTTTATAAAACTGAAGTATTCTTAAATCAACAGTTTTTAAGACAGGTATTATGATGTTGATGCACTTTGATACATCTACTCGCCATATGAATCTGTTCTGGATCATAGACCTGTTAAGCATGACAATATTATTGAAGGCCTACTTTGCAGATGCATCCACCATTGAAAAAAAAAAAAGCTTGAGAACACTGTTTCAGAAAACTGTTAGTGATTTACCACTGACACATTTCCTACACTGACCATACAAGAAAAGTATGGACATTTTAGATAACATGATGTTTCAGGCCACAAATCTTAACTAAATAAAAGAGAAATGCATTGGTCATTGGAGCATGGAAACCTCTCAATTACTTAATCTGGTTCTAGTAAATAGAATCTGATTATTAAACTTAGTTTACAATATCTTTTCCAACTGATACTGTGCCACCATATTCATCAGGAATTTTCAATCATAGCACTATATAAACGTTATATAAAATTGACAGGGATGTAGAAAAAATATCTACTCTAAATATCTCTAATAACTACTGAATAAACATTATCTTAAACTTCTAAGCAGAAGCAGTAGAAATAATACTCGAATATGCGAAAATACTTAAACTGACACCCTCATGAAGTTACTGAATATATCCAGCAGTATGAGGAAGATTTCCAATTGAAACTTTCTGGAACTTTCCTTTTTAATGGGAAATTTTTCAAGTGGGGCTGTGTGAAGTGCTCATAAATACTAAGCGAGTGTTTTACAAATCAGATACAGATTTACTTCGTCATTACAATTTCTTAGCCAAAGAACTTTGATGGTTGCATTGCTGATTTAATTGTTCATAATATAGTGTTAAGTCAAATTATCATTAATTGCTTTTTTTTTTTTACTGTTTTAAATGATAAAAGGTTGTGTTTTTTGTCTATTTTTGAACAGCCATTAGCTTAGCTTTCACATTAGGAACCCTGTTCCTCCAAACTGAGTAGGCTGTCTGCCACCTACTGGAGGTAAGACAACGCCTTAAATAGCATTGGTGTGTTAACATACTTACTGTTTGATACAATCTGGTATTGATACATACTCCATTGGAACAAGTTCAGCAAGGTCTGTCAAGCTGTACACAAACTTGATTTTCTGACTAAATTTGGAACTGGAAAAAAAGAGAAAAAAGCAGAGTTAAGAAAATTACCTAAACACATCTTGCATGTACCATTAGATTTTCTTCAGTGTCTTCAATGTTAAAAGATACCTTATGAAAGGTTTTGTGAGTGTCAGCAGGGTGCGAATAAACCAAGATGGGTGAACAATAAGTAAAGACTTTAAGTTCTTCCGTAACCTGCACAAACAGAAAGTCGACATATGGTCATCCATTTCCAAATGAACCGAATCCGGTCCAGATTTCGACCACTCTGACTTACCTCCTATCAATCTGCTGATAACACTTTCTGAGCCAGCCGACAGTTGGCATCTTTTTCCGGGACGTTGCCCCATTTAAATAGACAATCATATAGTTCTCTGCAACCAAGAGCTCAAGTGTGCCGATAACATACCTGTAAAATAAATCCTTTATTATTGATGGCTTCAAATTCCATGTTTAAAATCCCAAACAAAGTCCAAATAGTGACTTACTTGAATAAGTTGTCCATGATGTATCTGTAATTTGGTTGACCGCTCTCAGGCATAAAGCACACAGCAAACACAATTATGGCATTTAAACCATCTCCATAGTAACCTGAAGAGAAAGATTGAGATTTACAAAAGGCACGTTTAATTTTTTAATTTGAAAACACTAATTTAATGAACTGACCTCCATGGCTGATGACTCTCTTGTAAGGCTCAATGGCCTTCATATCAACCTTGTGGTCCTGATCTCCGATATGAAACACCCTCCAGCGTCGACCTTCATCCCTCTCCTCTGCAGCTGAATATTCTTGAACTGTCTCCACACCTTTTTGCAGTAGTTCTGTAGTTTTGGGCTTAGGAAGATCATCTGATGGAGAAGAAGCACCTTTAAGTCAACAGCTTAAACAGGGCAATACTTTACGGTGTGATCCAAATCATAGATCAAATACAACACAAAAAGCTTCAAAATCACTCAGTTGTGGATATTTTAATTTTTTCATCAAGAGCACCAGCCAATGTATTGGTTCTTGTTTATATTGACATCATGCTTTCTCTGATTTAACACCAACAATCACATCTTGAAATTAATCTCACTTTTACAGACTTTTCTTAAGAATAAATTAGAAATTTTCCATGGAAATAAGAAGGGAACCCTTCTTTGTCAGAGTATAAGGTAAGAAAATTAAGACGTGTTGAAGATTTCATTTCATAGCAACACACCGCTTCTCAGATCCCCAAATACTTCTATGCATCTTTTTCTAAACTATAGGTACCTGATGTACAAAAGGGTTAAGGATTTGAATAATCATTTAAACATTGCATGCAACAGGCAGATTTACCGTGAATTTAACAGTAGACCTGGATCACACTGACTTATGAATATATTCTTTTGACCAACACACTTGTTTAACCTACTAAATAAATGATGGGATGTGTCTTTTTCTAAAGAAAATCTGATTTTTATCTCTCTCCAGGATATAGCAATGTCTAAATGAAATTATTTTCCAAAACTAAAAGGGGAAAAAACAAACAGATCTATTTGCCATATATTGAAGACCAAATATTCTCCCCGGATTGTAAAAACGTGATTACATTACAAGTGTCAACTGTTTTCCAACTCTACTTCATTGATGCTTTGTCCACATGTAGCCGGATATCTCAGATTTACAGAAATGAAAACGATTCTTTTGAAAACCTCTGACCAAAGTGAAGATTTTCAAATCCTCTGTTTACACATCTGCATGTGGACATGTATAACAGATGTTTTTGGTTTGAAAACGTCGCTATCTGTGACGGAAAATACTATGATGTCACAGGTGCGACATGTTTTTACAACATGGATGTTCTCAAAACTCTGTTAGCTTTACCCGTTGTCCAGGTGCTTCGTGTATTTACAAGCACAAATACTACTGCTGAAGATGACTCAAGGCGAAAGAGGAGATTAAGGACAGTTATTTTAAGCCACCACGAGGCATGTTTTCCTGTTACTAGTAATAATAGTAATACAATAAATTACTATCAGAAGTTTACTCTGATTGGATAGGAATAGGGGGCTACTGCCACCTAAAGGTTCAATATATTTATAAATTTGGTTAATAGTGCAGTTATGCAGATAGGTGTGGATGGATTTCTTTTTTTTTTTTTTTTAACTAGCTGGAGGCGGTAAAATATACGTTTTTTTATTTTTAAAAAAAAACCCTGGCTACATGTGTAAATGACTTTAGTTCCCGACTGTTTTTAAATGATAGCCACTGAATAACACAGATAAAAAAAACTGCAAATTCCTGTTACTAAAACCAATTTTAGAATGATATAAAATAGAGAAAATTTGAAATCAAGTACAAATATGAGGTGAAAATGCAATGTATGGAAGTGTAACGTAAGGAAAATTAAAGAAAAAAACGGTACGATCAGCGTGAAAATGGTTGATTGACTTGTGGTTTTCAGGGGAAAAATGGATCTGTCCAAGTGACCTTACCACAAGGAAGTGAGAAACCTGTTGCTGGCTTGTAGCCTGTTCCCTGGCAGACAAAGGAAACAATTCTTCCAAGTGAAAAAGAGGAAGGCAGCAGAGTGGAAACACAAAAACAACAAAACACATTTTAAAACACACTTGAGGCACTAAACTGCCACAACAAACCTGTCACATTAAGGAAAGAAAATGTCCACAGGGGGACAAGGACCAGGAAATAAAACACCAGCCTGCTTTTCTTCTAAAACGTTACATTACAAAGTCCTCTTATAAATACATCCAGCTGAAAAAGTTCTGTAGTATTTACTCCCATCATTATTTTAATATAGTGTAATCTCTGTATAGTGTTTATCTCTGTATTAACAAAACATGCTAAAACAAACATTTGAAAGATTGTGTCTTAGTGCTGAAGCCAAGTTGATTCAATTGTTTTCATAAGACATAAATCTCTTACCTTCCCATTCAAACTCATTGCTGTCAGAGGGTGTGTCCATTTCATCAAGATCCAGCTCTGTACTTTCCTCCAGCTCATCGGAGAGAACAGAACCTTCACTGCAGTCAAGTGTGAGACTAATTTCAGGAGCAGCAAGTTTTTTCTTCACCCTCTTGCCAGGGTTCATTTCATAGGCTAGAATGGATGACAAATCTGTTATTCTGAGGTTGTCGGAACAAATTGTGTTTGTTAGTAGACAAAAGGATTTGTCAAATCTTTGACTTCACTTTCAGATTTCAAATATCACGCCACAGAAAACAGTACCTATGTTAACGTCTCAGTTCGGCCAAGCTTTTAAAAATGGGTCAACATGGACAAGGGTGATCATTAATAGCCAATGCTCCTCTTAATCTACGTTTAACTCTCAACAGAAACATGGATGCACAGTGTACTGGTGTGAAACTAATTTCTTGATTACCAGGGTCTCCCTCCTCAGACGTTCCAGCAAAGAGATCATCTTCAAGCTCCTCTTCTTCTGGGAGGGGTCTAATGTTTGATCAGAGAGTAATATTGCCTTCAGTATGGGTACAGTTCATGAACCTTTACAAACACAGACATGCGTAACTAAAGCTATGACCCATGTGTGATACAGTACCGTGGAAAATCCTCATCCTGCCACTCCTCCTTAAGTTCAACTCCTTCCATTCTCAAACGGGCTTCTGTTGTAGCTACTGACTCTTGTCGCTCCAGGCTGGGAGTTTTTTTTTAAAAAAGCAGAAAAACAGGGTTTAATATGTCACAGATAATAGTTTTAAACTCTTAAAAAAGGTTCTTTTATAAAAACAGATTTATAAACACCAGGAGCAAAGTGGTATAAATTGTGTTAAGTCAAAACACATGATTAGTCATCTTTCAGGAGTGATTTGTACAAGCATCATATCATTATTGGGGTAATGTTGAAGATCAACGGATCTGCTTAAAACGTCAAGGAAATGTTTGTTTTAAGTGAAACTGCAAATCATTTAAGTCGGTAAAGCTGGTACAGGACTGTCCATACTATTGTGCTTTATTATGCATCCTTTAGAGACTAGGTTAACTCACCTGATGTAGTTTTTCAGGTGAAAAATGTACCTACTGGCTCTCGCTGAAGGCCATCCCTAAATGGCTCTTTGTGTCATTGCATATAAAAAAAGTCACTAAATTCACTGAAACCTTTAAATGTCCTAAAAACCCTTGATGACAAAAATCTGCAGGTCTGCAATTTCCACAATTCCTATTCTGACATTCTGGAAAATCTGATAATAATACTTCTTTATTATAAAATCAACTTTATTATTAAGATATAGCTCATCAGAGTTTGTCAACATATTTATTTACTTTACATTGATGTGCATTACAATTTCTTTCTGGTTAGCAATCACCTGGCTACGCTGTAAGTAAATATTTAAAAGGTTAAGCATAGTTCATATTTTTATTGCAACATATTGAATACTTTACCCTGATTCTATAAGCATGTCTAACAAACTATAATATGATTCCTCAGCCACAATGTCTGTACCAGCTGCTAGATGATGTGTGTTGTCAAAGATTTTACAGATTACACGGAGCAAAACATGTTCAAGCACCTCATGAGTTCCAAGCTTGTAGCTGGACTCATAATCAGGTCATTGGCTTCGTGAAAAGCTTACAAGCTTAGTTTATAACCCACAATACTAACTAATGGTATCTGTATTGCTGCTACACACAGAGCTCCTTTTGATCCACTAATCCACAACTGCATTTGTGCTTCCACACACAAACATTTTTAGGTTTTTGTTTACAATATTTCATAACAAATCAGTTTTTCTTCTTATGCAGAGTGCTAATCCCTGCATGGCATTGAAAATCCAACAACATAAATGTGATTTCCTGGAAAGAATAATTGCAATCCAAGCACAAAGACTAAATAAACAGAATTAGCTAAATTAAGAAGTCAATCAGAAAAAAAAACAAGTGAAATTAAATGAAAAACACTTCATTAACCCTGGAAGGAAAGTGTAATGTCGTACTGGGTTAAAAAACAAAACAAAAAACCAAATAACCTTTTAAAATCACTGTGCTCCAGAATACTAATGCAGATCTAAGTAAAGTCTCATTTTTATAAAGATGTCAGACTTGATCTTTTTAAAAATTGCTTTCCTGCCTCCTGGTCTTGTCAATATCCTTTAAATACACTGTATGTGTGAAAGCATTTCCATCCTCAATATCCTTTCTGTTCTTTGATGCATCTTCCCATCATCATCATGTGGTTTAGGATTAAACTTTATCCCTTATAGCAGATTGTAGCTTTGGCATTTAGAACAAAGTACTCCAAGAATCTGAATGAAAGCAGCTGACTTATGGTTCCTTTACCGTCGATAAAACACAGATTGTGTCACTTTCACCTTAAATGTGGGCGAGTACAGATTTTATTCTGCATTTTCAAGTTTAAATTCATCTACCGTCAATAAAATAGCTTGTCATTATATTGAGAAGTACAATTTGTAGTACCATGTCCATAGCACATGTGGGTATCTTTAGGGAGAAGATGTGTACTGACTTCCAGCAATTCTCCAGCTGCAGTGATGTACAGTGTTGTAAAGATCAACTGACTGATGTAATATTATGATAATGTTAAAATGAGTTAAATAATGGACAAGTTGTGTTTTCTAGACAAGTGCAGATCCAAAACACAACACTAACTTAATTCTGACCAAAGGAACAAACATGAGACCGTAAAGGTTCGGAGAAGATACGTTTAACTAATAGTTGTTTGAGAAAAATGTATTATTATAAAGAGAGTGGGGTTGGGTAGAGTCTTGCTTTTTTATTCATTTATTTTGTGTTATATATTTCTTTCAGTAGGGGCAAGGGTTCCTTTAAGTTCATCATGAACAATAAGAAAATTAGCATTGCTGGAATCATTATACTCCTCCAGTGCCAACCTGCTGCACACTATTAAAAGTTTTACCAAATTCCCATTTTTGGCAAAGGTTCATTTAGAATGACAGATCAGAGGGGAATTGTTTTTTTCACATCTACGCTCCCAGAGTAATGAAGTTTGGCTCTTAAAACCCTTGTAGACCAATGTAAAGAAAATAGAAATAAAAGAAAACTTATTTAAAAAAAGAACTAAAGTATTATCATTATTATTTATTTTGGTTTTATTTGTATTTGATCCTTCATTCTTTTGAATTGTTTATTGATAGCTGCTTTAGAAGCAATGAACAATTATTTTATATATTATTTACCTCCCTTTTAATTGTTGTATTCTCCTGTGTTGCTTTGACCAATTATGCCCAGCACTATGTTCAACTGGTTGTTTTAAAAAGGGTTTATAAATAAAGTTGTGCTCAGTAAATTTGTCCAATTATTTTGCATATCACAAATAAGTATTTTGCATTTGATTCATCATCCATACACACACACACACACACACACTTGGTGGTGTGCGTACATGTGTGATGTGTATAATATTGAATGAATGAAATTGAGAAACCAGTGTAAAGTAATGATGCAGAGACCAAGTCAATAACTTGGAGCCCCTCAGGACGTCATTGGCTTCCTTTTTCTTAATCATCTAATTTTTCAATTTTAGTCTTGTTAGCTGAAAACATTGTTTATTTGTAGGCAAATCTAAAAGATTATCACATCAAGACATCAATGTACAGCCCAGACAGTTGAATTTGTAAGTGTCTTAACTCTTGTAAAGAGACCAAGCTCCACTGTAACTTTATATTGAAGTAACTGTTCACTGCTGTATTTTAGTTAAATCTAAATGACTTGGGTTGCCTTTTGTTTTGTTTTCAAATTCCAAGTAACAAGCTAAGGAACCTAAACATGATTGGCAGTCATGCTGAAAAGTATCTGGCTTGTCAAGCAACTTTCAAATGAGAAACTTGTAGCTAGAATGCCATTTAAAGTGTTGTTGTTTGGAGAGAAAGAAGAATGAGGATATGAACCCTGATTTTGTTAATGTTTTCAATGATCAACATACACAACTAACACCAAAACACAAAAAATACATACCTCCCGATGGGTCCAGGGGGTGAGCGTGGCTGTGGGAGGCTGACAGGGGTAGAGCTTCTTTCTCCCGACGGCTTCTGCACATTATCTGAGGCTGTCCTTGCTTGAGCCAAACTTCTTGTTTTGGTTGGACGTTCCTCAAACGCTTCCTCGTCGTTTTCGACAGTAGACGCCGTGCTATTTTGCAATTCGTTTAAATCCTCATCATCGCCTTCTCCTGACACTCCGGAAGATGAAGGGCTAGAGGTCTGTCTGTTTTCCAAGGCTTCATGATTCCTGCTGGGTGTGACAAAATCTTCGCTGCTATTGTTCAAATTCATTTCACCTACACCCTTCAAAAGCGTTTCACTCCCTATTACATCCGATGCCATTACTTTATTCTCCGTCCGCCCTGTTGCTAGAGGGAATCAATGACAGTCTTTAATTTTAAATGGTGAGCTGGTTTCCTAAATTGATCAGCTAGCTAAATCGAACAACTACTTCAGAAGTTTGAAGCTAGTGGACTAGTGCTAATCTGCAGTACTCCTAGCCAAAAGCCGTGTTGCTAACACCTAGCTATGCTAACTAACATCATAGCTGAATAACCGGAAAGTGTCAAATATCACATAGGGTGCTAAAATTTAGTCACCTTTTCTAAATGCGTCACAGTGTGAAGTTGGGAGTCCAAAAGTGTGCGAGCTCGGTATATGTAATGGTGCGCAGTGAACCCACTTATCGGTTTCCTTCCTTCCTTCAAGTCACAGCGCACTCCTCTCATGCGGACGTAACCAACGTTTGTCACGCTAGCTCTACGGCTACAGCAGGCTAGTTTAGCCAGTAGCCGTTGGCCAAACTATGCCACTTTAACGCGCGTGTGCAAGTTGCAAGTATGTAAAACAAGTCAATAACAACACAACATTACAATTAACTTAAATATAAAGTTGATTTAACTTTAAAAAGCAGATGCCTCCCTCGCCACAAAGTTTAGTTTGTGACCATAGATGGTTTATGAAAAAACGATCCTTGGGCACAAATGTGTGAAAACAACCCCCACCTCTCCTCTTTGACTCGGGCAACGAAAAATGCAAAACAATCTGTTCACAAAGATATAATTTTGGGATGGGTGTGTGCCTTCAATTGATCTGAAAGCATTGTGTATCTCATTGTGAAGGGGTTTTGTGTTATTGCTCGTTTGCTTTGTAACCAAAATGTTTAAATTTCAGGGTATCATCACTGGAAAATCACTGGAATTTCAAAATTAAAGTCAAAATACTAAACAGATTCACAAAATGCAAGGCATTTGGAGAAAAGGTCGTCTAAATGACAATAGAATAGAATAGGATAGAATAGAATAGAATAGAATAGAATAGAATAGAATAGAATAATAGAGAATAGAATAGAATAAAATACCTATGATTTTGTCATTTTAAAGGGGTTTCCAAAAAGACATGAACATAAATTTTTTTGTCTTCATGGATCCTTAATAACTGTCTAATAAGATAAACATTTGAAAAATATAAAAGTTTGACAATAAATTCTGAACTGGTGGCAGTTTTATTTTATGAATGTTGTTTTAAGTTACAGTCTACTTTTTAAAGTCAAATGTCACCTGTTGAGTAAAACTCATGAAGGATAATACTGGCTATATACTATTTTAACTAGTTATGTCCAGACCAAACGAAATTAAGAGACAGATTTAATGATTTCCTACATCTGCAGTCCCAGATTGTGAAACATTTCAATATTTCAGATGGTTCAAGATCACTTCAATAAGTCAAGTCTTAACATACATTCATTTTCAGAAGTTTAATGACTTTATATTAGTAAATGTGTAATTAGCAAAAATTTTTTAACTGTGCTTTTTTACGAATACAAATGTTATTCAATATAGAAGCAGTTGCACAGACCACTTCAGGAAGTCTAATTTTTCCTGAAGTGACCAGTCATTTTCACTAGATGGAGGCAAAAGCCCACTTAAATGCAGGAGTGTTTGGCACTGCCTCTAATGCAGTGTTTCCCAGTCCCAGTCTTAGACATCTTCCTATTCCAACAAACCTGATTCACATTAATGAACCTCCTCATCAAGTTCTTTGCTACCCCATTAACACCCATTAATTTAATTCAGGTATGTAGGGTTACCTCTAAAACATGGCATTGGTACTTGAGGACAAAGAGTGGGAAAGACTGCTATAATGGGTAAATATCTGCCACAAAATATGTGAAAGCTAAGAAGTAAGTTGTATTTTTTGGGAAATTTGACAACTATCAAATTTAACAGAGCAAGATTTAATTTTAATTTCCACTTTTGTATAATTATATGCTGTCACATCTCCTTTATGGTTTAAAAAAGTGACTTTCAAATGGGTTTTAAACAGATTTTAATAAATGAAAAGGTTTGGTTATATTACTAAGCATTTCTAAAAAAATTATCAACTGCATATTAGTTCATTGGAATTGCACCATAGTTTGTTATCTGGTGACAATCCAAACTTTCTTTCTTTTCATTTGCAGACCCCAGTAACAAAAGAAAAGCAAACACATCTAATATAGTGGGGTTTGAAAATAGTAATGCGGTTTGGTAAATCCTTTGTAGATAATTCTGTGTAATTTCTAATTAACACATTGCTATTTACTCTCCTGGATCATTAGGCCTAATCACAAAGGGATAATCCAGGCAAATTGAGAGTCAGTGCTTCCCTTCCACTTATCATGGTGCTGTATGTTAATAAGTCATGTTCAAATAGTCTGACAAATAAAGAAAATTTAGCCTCTTTTGCCAAGAAATTTTTATTCAAAAAAATTATACTATTTACATAAATAGCAACTGCTAAAATATCATATCACAAAGGCAGATGTGCAAGTTATGGAAATAAAAAAAAAAAAATCAGCTCAAGAGAAATTGTATAATAATACTAAGATGTGTTGGATTGTCTTGTTCTTTATAACAACTAAATCAGACAAATGTTATTGGATGCACCGGGAGTCGATTTCAACAAAAAAAAAAAAAAAAACATAGCATCATTTTCTGATTGAGAATACATCTGGATAATTTTTCCATTTTAAAATATCTTAAGCAGACCCCTCATTTCATCATAGAAGGAGGGTTGCGTTTTAGGATCAGAAACAGATGCTGCAGCTTACATGCGAAGCAGAGTCATTAAGAAAGTCTTTCAACCAATTTCCATAAATGGGGTAGCGGGAAGTATTTAGGCTAACCGAAGTATATCACTAATGAGAAAAGACAAAAAGGATTCATGTGCATGTTTTATGCAATCTTTTTTGGGTGTAGATGAATAATTATTTATGATTGCAAAGCCTAAAAGGGAGGCACGAAGATAGCGACTGCAAAGAGACTGGTGAAAAATTTAAAGAGGAAGTTAAATGAATATTTAAGGGAAGATGAAATATTTAATGGAAACAAATGGGCAAAACATTTAAAACAGCATGATAAATAGTAGCGAGTACCATTAAACTGGCTCTTATAATTTGTGCTAGATGCTGCAGTAGCCGCAAGGTCTTGCTCATACTTGTAATGGTGTGAATTGAGGACTCCCAACAATTGTTTTCACCACGCCAGTCATAAAATGAGGACACGGAGTCTGTAACCCAGAGCTAACCTTCTATCTGAGAAATATTAGCCTTTGATTCGGCGTAGTTTGTATTGATGCCACAAGGCAGAAACAATTCATGTTTTATTGACCATCTTCGCACTGAGGTTAGGGTTGTGAAGAAAAAACATGATGACATAAATTTAGAACCAGATTGCAGTAAATTTTTTAAGACACATTCTGCAAAAAGGAGTTATCATAACATTAGTGTTCTATGCTGAAACTCACATGTGCGGTTTATTTTAAGCTTTTTCACCTTATAGTGACAGCAGGGAAAAAACTGGAGTGTCTACCAACACACATTCATTTGTTTTCCAAATGCAAAAATAATTAAATCGGCAAACAAATAATTATTCAAGTCAATGAGAACAATTATCTCAAAGATGCCTCTGAGACTTGGATGTGCATACGGAATTGATTAATTATCTTGGTGAAGATAATTGAGTGGAGTTAGATTATTTTTGACTGTATGCGCTAAACAGATTCTTGCCTCCTTTTTCTGATCCAGCACTTTACAAGCATCTTGTGATAAATATGACAGTGAGCAATTTTGTGAGAGATATCAAATATAAATTCATGAATAAAAACCATAAATGTCCTGGATCATGAGGCAGTTTCTAAAGATGTCCATGAGCAGGAACAAAGGGCAGTTAATCTCTTATTCACATTTAATAAACCTTAGATTTTACAGCATATTTGAATCCTCATTAGATTTACTACAAAGATAGCAACATTATGACCAGTTCTCACTGGTTCAAGTTCAACTTTGCTGTCAATGCTATGTCATGCCCTTACTAACCTGAGAGCAGACTATTACTTACTTCTGAGACAGACAGAGATCATTACCTCTGTGAATGATGGTAAGGCAGCTGGAGCCCAGCAGCTTTATTTCCCAGCCCAGCTCGGCGGACACAAGCCATCACATCCTGTTAACAATTCCATGGCTCCACCATAAAGATAAGCGCTCTCAATCAGCCCTGTCTGTCTCAATCGTCACCGAGGGACCGTAAGTCATCACTGCCCGGGAACATAGTGTGACTGACACCATTTAGATGATTCAGCCAGATTCAATGGACTGTTTATTTCCTCAGTGGACCACTGTTTTGTGATTGTGGGAGTTCATTAAATATTTATTTTTGGTATCAGCATATTCATTTACATTTAATCAGTCTTTTTACTCTGAGCAAATATTGGGTAATTTCACATGGAATCTTACCACGATGAATGAAGTCAAAGACTTTGACATTTTAATCAGAGTGAAGCTATCGTCACTGTCAAATCACATGAAGGTCATAAGAGTCAGCTTGCCTTAACATTTAATCCGTACATCCTAATAATTCATTTACATGTAAGATCCGGTTGATATTTTATGTATAAGCACACATTCTATTCAAGGCCCTTTATTCTATTAACCTGTCTTGTCTTTATTAGATCCTTTCTAAGATAATTCCCATATGGCTTAGCCTTTGATAAATATGCTTTTAGGTCTACCTAATTAATGCATTCTGCTGTGATTTTCTTCTCTTGTCACCCACTCTTTAACCTCATAGCGAAGGAACAGACTTTTCCTACTCAAATTAAAGGTCCTCTGAGACGCTGTACATGTGCAAGCTAATGATGTAGCGAGCTGCACAACCTGATATCTTATCTTGAGGGGCTTGTTGAAACATTTTTTCATAAAAATGAATTGCATGACCGCACTATAGAGTATGTGGATACACTCCAAGCAAACATGTTTTAGTTTATTGTGCCGGATTTAAGTGACAACTCAAGTTTTTTTTTTTTTTTTGGTTTGATGATCCCACAATGATGTTATTATTTGTTTGACTTATATTAAAGATGTATTTATTTTGTCAGTAGATTATCACTATTGACTCGTGTAAAGCATGTTGCTAAATTACAGTAGAGTGTTTGATGATTTGTACAAAAACTGAAGACAAAAATATCTGTTGTGTTGTATGTTATGTGTGTTGTTACAGTTAACCAAATATTAATAAATCTACATTTACATTCTTGTGGGGACAGATCAACAAAGCAGATGCATGGTGTTAAGACAGTATATCTGAGAGGACACAGGAGAAAATATCTCTTTATGCTAATTTGCTAATTTAGTGATTAGCTAAAGCAATTCAGCATTTTACTAAATGTACCACTCAGAATTACCCTTTTCAACAAGTATATATACATTTTTCAGCCATGTGTCCAAGAAAACATCCATCAGTATAATGAAGGGAATTAGATTATGAACAGAATGTTGACTCTTGGTCTTTTTAATCACAGAATCTGCTTGTTAGTATGAACTCTGAGCCCAAAAAGTCATTGCCTGATATTTAAGATGGCATATAATCAGTGCACATACCATATTAACGGAGATTTGAGTTACATAGTTTGTGTTAAAAAAAAATTTTTGCCACCATGTTCAAAAGAGTTTTTTTAAATTCCTTTCCACTGCTGCTTCATGCATTCTTGGGATGGGGGGTCGGATCAAAGTCATGACTCAGTGCAATCAGTTGGTTTTCCCTAACTTGGCTATTTATTGTGAATTTGATTAATGTGTCATCGAAGTACCCTGACATCACATTACTGTGAAGTGGTGCTATACAAATAAAGTTGTGTTTAAATCCATACTACTTGTTATTTCAACATTTACCATAAAATTTGCAAGCTGATGATACTTTAACATGTCACATGGATGTTAAACCAGAGTTTTCACCAATTATAAACATTGTATTAAGACCATCTAAGAAAACATAAAAAGAAACTGTGTTTAGGTAACACTGTAGAGTAAAAATAATAGATAAATGGATATTTTGTTTAGCTGTCAAGTTATGCAGCAGTAACCTTATGAATAGCAGTATTGTCTGTATATTCACTGCAGGCCCGACAGAATAATATTCATTGCTTATTTTTATAATCATTTACTGTTGTTATATACCATTAATAATTTGTTCTTTGGATCCTCTCAGAACCTTTTACCCACTCTGAGACCACCCAGCTACGGGATATGGTTATGCAATTTTTCTGTTCTGAGATTTCAGCGAGTTACTTCAAGTTTGCCTTATGAGGATGCAAAGATGTAGAATTACCGACTCACATCACCACCCCATGAGTATAGACAGCTTATAATTCATGCAGCTTTCATGGTCAAATTCTATTAAAATTGAGCACTTCCCAAATTTCAGCCTAAATTTGCAGAAATTTTGCCTATAGTTTTATTATTTCCACTAAATGTACTCTTACGTAAAATAGCATTTACATTTTGATGCTTGAGGAAATAGTAGACTAAGTAAAATAACATTGACCAGAGTTAATAAATCATTTATTGACCGAAACTTCAAGAGAAAACATTATTGATGATGAAAAAAACATTACACTTAGATAATAAACAATGCTTAGTACATCCATTGTCAAAATGCCAACAAAATCTCAAAGTCAAAGATTGATCAACCCCTCAGCCGGCACAAAACTCTTTGAAGCTTTTTTTTTAAAATAAATTTTAATGTAGCCTGTCAAAAAGATCCTACCGGTATCTGTCATCACACACATCCTTCATCCAGTGAGTGAGTAAAAACAAAACTTATAATTACTCTTTCTGCCTCTGTTTTACAATAAATGTTTAAGCTATCATCCACACAAAATGATAAACATTGCCACCCCCCTTCCCCCCTCTTCTCTCTGTCTGGCTTAGAGCACTGAAGAATTTATTCACAATTACACCCAAACAGTGGAACTACAAAAATCCTTTTCCTTGTCTTTTTAAAAAGATGAAATATTTTCTCTGCTGTGTAATTCTCCTCTCTGTATTTCGAGAGATACTGACCTAAAAAGGTTGATCAAAGACTGTTGGAACTTTACAGCCTGCAGCAACCAATAAATTGGTCCATTCGATGTTTTGCACTGACAAATTATTCTCCAGAGTACTAACATTCTTGGTAGCAACTCAATTAGCAAGAGACAGATGTAGCAAGAACTCACATTTATGTTTCATAGACATTTCAATATTTTATTATTTCAGCACATGTTGGCACCAAAGCCTTTTATATCATAGAAATGATAACTGTTTGCTAATTCTCATATAAAATGATAGTTGTTTTGGTTGCCTTTTGCAGAACTGTGGGGAGATTGCTCGCTTCTAAAATGCTTTATATTTCCTGTGCTGTATTTTAATGGCCTTCAGCAGTAATCTGGTGTAATTTTTCCATCAAAAGACAATATTTCTGTGGCTGAGGGAACCATATTCGCTGTCAATGTAAAGAGATGTCTGCTATGGAAATGTAAAAATATATAAATCATGGAGTTTGAATTGTGATATTTTTTGGTATTTAAAAAAAAGTAAACTTGATGTGTGAGTTAAACAGATTTTCATTTATTATGGCAGCCAATTGACAAAACACATCTCTAAGGAAATTATAAAACAGCCATACATCGTGACTGAAACCACTAAACGTTCACACTTGTCCAAAAAAGAAAAATCATCTACCAGATCTTCTTTGCACAAGGGAATATATACTGTCATTAATATGCATGGGTCCCTCTTGTCTGTTTTCGGGCATCTGATATTAACCCTCAGAAACACTGGTGACCTTTGCACAAAACCATATGGTTAACAATGAGCGATCTCTCTGCTGTTCAAGCATCATTTACTTCTGAAAGACACGAAAAAACGCAGGTTTACAGCACAACTCAGTGAAAATAGGTGAAAACATTAAGCCATGCTTTCAGTGTATACATTGAGAAATCTAACATGTTATGAGACTTGAATGTATTTTATATATCCAAGACAAGTTAATGTCTTATTATTACAACAATATATAAATAGATTTTTCTTCACTTTTGATGATCAAAAATCACAATGTGCTTAACAAAGTAAGATATCTTGTTGTAGTAACATGGGGATTGCTGCTACTCTGTCTGTCATGTGATTGTGAAATGGGACAGTTTTAAAGCCTCATACATATGCTGATGCTGATTAACTCCATAAAATAATTTTTTCTTTAGTCACAAAAAATAAAATAAGTAATTAATTAGATATTGAATTTTGAGTCAATTTTTATGATGTTGATAAGACTGACAATATGTTAAATAAATGCCATATACAATTTGTGCTCCTTATGATAAGGTGTCTGAATGCTATATAATTGGACATTTTCATTATAAGTGGTTATAAGTGGTATATTATGATCTACAGTGTAAACATGGTGTTCATTATGATGTGCATGTGAGCATGGGCAACTTTGTATGGATATGAATCACAAAGAGACTCTACAGGTA
>JBAMHX010000011.1:19409735-19422747 GCA_037177515.1 Pseudomugil tenellus
ATAAAAACATGTACTTTCTGGTGGTTTAGCACTACAAAATTGTTTAGTTCTCTTTTTTGTGCAGGTACGGTCAAAAAGAAATTGTTGTATCAGGTTAATGTTTTCAGTCTAAACCAGATTGTAATTACATTGACAAATCCCTAAATCCTAACACCTATATTTACTTCTCTTTTGTACTTATGATTTTTTTTTATAGCAAAGACATATTGTTAGGCTATTTTGTAAAAAAAATAATAATAATGTAAGAGACCAAAACCAAGATCTGGATAGTTGGTTAATTCTCTGTGGGGTTTGTGGCCCTCAGCCCCAAGTCCATTTATGTCTACTGAAGAAATAACTGCTTGAAATTGGTCATGAATATTTATTTTTCTGAATCACTAAATAATTCAGTGCAACAGCTGGACACTGTCATTTTTTTAACAAAGCTTAACATGGTTAAAGTAAATCAGGTTTTGGTTGCGACAGATTTGTTGTCTTCAGTAAAGAAGTAATGTAGATGGTCATGCAAGGTGCACAAAAAAGTTATCAAAAGATTTGGACAAAATTTTTATTAACCTACCTGGGGAATGGTGAAACTTAGTGTTGACTTCTAATCTTTTTGCACTTTTATTTTGTAATGTCAGATATGTATGTTGAACAAATGTTAAATAAACTACTATATTTATACTCATCATTATGTAGCTTGAAGTAATTTTTGGGGTAAGAATGTAATTGGCTTTTGATTTCATGGTTTAATCCCATTTATACATGTCATTTAAACATCCCATTTATCCCATTTTTTACATAGAAAATAGTGTATCACTAGATATACTCTCTAAACACACAACAGTAACTACATATCTATCATTAAACTGTTATAGCTAAGTGAAGTTTTGATCTGTAAATATGTGACTTGATAAGTGAATTATTTAACTACTGCAATATGTAGTTATGTCTGCTTATAAATAGACATACAAATTACTTTCATATGGTTAGTATAATGCTAAGCTAAACACTGTATTCTTTTTTGCAATACAACCTCACATATTTAAAAACACACATTAACCTTGAAGAAATTCAAAAGGAGATAGATGTGTTTTAAAGTTGGAAGAGAACAGGAATGCAGTTGTTTTTATCCAAAAGGTCAGGTTTCACTGTGCCTGCTCTCCTACGGCAATAAAAATGCGCTGCAACACCGTAACTACTGATTGCTATCCTCTCTAGGCAATGTCAATTTTGTGGAAGCATTTGCAGATTAAGTCAGCAGGATGTCAAGGGCCCTTGTAGAAGCAGCTATCTTGTCTTAGTGAAGGGTCCGAAAGCCCTTGTCTATTACTGGAGACACCCGAAGGACAGATGTTTTAGGCTTAGGGGGGTGATAGAGAATAATAGCACATTAGATTCATAATGTATCTTGGATGCAGGACTCGGGGGAGACATAACTCCAGGGTAATCCAAATTCATCTCTCTCTCCCTCATTTCCTCCTTTCTTCCTTGTCTTTCTTTGCTGTATTCAGAGTTGTGTCCTCTCTGCCTCTTGAGGTGCTGAATCTTTGCCTGAAGCAATGTGCAGCACAGTCCATTTATCAAAAACATGACCCTCTCCAGTCAGGGACAGGATGATATGGTTTAATGAACGTATGCGTGTCATATCTCTGTACATAGATGAGGCAATCTTTACTTATTAGAGGCCATGAAAACACATAAAAACACACAACAGAACATTCTTCTGTGTCATCTGTGCCTGTCTTGCCATTCTTCTTCTTATGTGTAATTATTGGACCAAAACAAAACGGAAAGGCTGAAGCCCATTGTTATATTTGAGGCTTCCAACATGCGTGTAGAAGTGTGTGACATTTTGATTTTATGGGTAAAAGTGCCTGCAAGGAACATAAAAGTTGTCATTCAGTCTGTTCCTTCATTTTCCACAAAGCTTCTCTCTGTATATGCTGTCACAAAGCTAATATGTAATGAACAGTGTTGGTGTAGCATTCCCCAGTTGGCTTTTTTATTGTCATATATCATATGGAAATTGGGGTAAAGAGCTTTTAATTTTGTCCCAGCATGACTTTAAGTGTACCTATGCATGCTAGTTATGTGAAATAATTGTCCCCACCCCCCACCCTCACCTCCAGAGCAGCACAGAAGCTTCTACCTCAGGCCAAGGGTACACCTTGATGAGTGAAGAGGGAGGCTAATTCACTCCTCAGGCTTAATTAATCCAATGTCTTATTTGATGAATGGCTCCCAAATTGTGCCGTAATCTCTTTTTTTTTTTTTTGGGTGGAGGGGGCTGCTCAGCTGCGTGTTGATAGAGACATAGAAAAAGTCAAAGTCAGTACTTCAGAGAGGCTTGATTTAGGGCTTTGTTTGCAAAGTTGATGTCCTCTGTAGACACTTTTGGCCCTGTCCTCTGACGTCAGGCCAGCTACAGTGAGAGATTTAGGGGACATGTGTTTATGAATATCTCCCAGCTAGGATCTCCATAGGAATCCCTTGCCTTTGTTGCACACTGGGTTTGTCACTTTTTCTTAACATGATTTGTTGTGTGTAAATACTCAGAGTATCCTGTAATGTTCTTTCTGTTTTGCATGAATATCAGCCTCCAGGGGGCAACACATTACAATGATAAATCTCATGTTTGTCTATTTAATGGTAGGTACCGAAACTGGTTAAAACCAACAGTTTTTCTTTATGATAATCTAAATGTATTGCTCAACTTTGAATTACTTTAAATTGAAAGAGTTGACTTGAAAGTCAATTCAAATGAAATACTTTCTAGAACATTTGGCATAATTTCTGCACATCTCTTGTGCTGTTTTCTTGTGTTGTAAATGTGCCAACAGACAAACGATACAGTTGCTTCCCCCAGATTTGGGACTCCTTGTGCTGTGTTTAATATGAATCTTTTTGTCACTGTGCCATCTGCTTAAAGTATGCAATGTCCTAACAGAGGTAGCACTTAAAACGAATGATGTCATAAATTTTTTTGGCTAATGTGGCAGGCGTAAAGGGAGCTTTTGCAAGTGGGGTGAGGGTAAGGTGATTTGAAAGGAACGATGATAAAATTTGGTGGCCAGGCCCATGCAATGAACTTGATTAAACTAATCTCATCTCTATCAAAGCATCACACGGATCACCTTTGTCCCATTATTCACAGGGACGGGATAATTACACTCATATGTAAGGGGCCAGACAGACAGTCCTGTGACACAGGCCCTTAGTCTCTGGACCATGCCTTCACTTTACTTCACTGTGCAGACTGTTTCTTTTCAAACACAGATTAATTACGGCCAATGGGATGGTTCACATCTGTCACTCTAAGAAAAATCACAGTTGTCTCCCTCAAGATGATAAATGATTTATATAAGTTGGGCGTAGATGCAGATGTAATTCACATTAATACAATCAGCTTTTACATCTAAACAGCATAGTACACATGCATAGTACAATTATCCTCCACGTTGTACTCCATCATTTATGAATAATAATCTATTCTAGGCTTATGCATGCTTTCTTAATAAACTTTCTTTCTTTCAATATTGGACATTTGGTTGCGAGACTGAACTATGATTTACAGATTATTTCATGAATGCATGAAAATTAAACAATTCCACTAGCAAATCTCCAAAAGCATTTATAAATGTGCCTGTGCAGTAGATGTAACATAAATATTTGTCTTTAGAGCACATAATGTACTTAGTCCACAGATCTAAAACATGACTTCAAATATCAATTCAATTTCTAAACATGATAGCATCTCCTCAAAATACATTTATGTTCCACAAAACACACATGAATTTTGCTAAAGGAATTTAATCATGCATAGCAATATCTTTTTCAGGCCTTTTATCATTTGTCAATATTTTAAATAAAATTCCTGATACTTCTGCTGCAGATATTTTCATTTGTTTTCAATTTAGAATTAATGTAAAGTTTTTATAACCAAGTCTGAAGTGTCTGTGTATCCACATTGTTTATATACTTAAATGTAAACAAGTAGTTTAGATGCTATGTGACTTTTTGTATTTACATTTGTTTCCTTCAAGTTTTTTTTTTTAAGTTTTTTATTTGTTTTTGGACTTTCTTGAACCAACACTTTGCCTTTGTTTGGATGGCTTTATCGAATAAATGAACATTTTGATTAGCAAGGAAGTCTAAGGTTTATCTGGACCTCATGGTGCACAAAATTGCACAGACACACACGCCCCATGGGACTCCTGAGGGACAACAGGGACCAATGAACAGACACAAGCAATAGACACCCCTTCAATATAATTATCTCCTGGGGTGTATGTAGCTGGTGATCCCTGCCCTGCCACGGTCAGAGCAGTACGGCTCTCAGTGCTCATCTGCAGGTTGTTATTTTTATAACCACCACGGACATTGTGTTTCCCTCATCATAAGCCCTAAGGATGTTTTTCGGCAGTTCAGCCTTTCAACTTTGTCCCTGAGGACTGACATCAAGTCACTGACAACTGACCACTTGAAACTAACAAGATTGTTTTGTTGCTGACTACTCTGGTTTTCTTTTCATTTTATTTTTCAAGAAGCTAGCACACTCCTTGAAGTGTATTTATATATTTGATTTTATATTATTTATGTATAATTGCTGCACAAATAAAATGTTTCTCCATAAGTATATGTGAAAGTACATTTTTAGTTTATTATTATAATCTGGCTGTGACCACATATCCACAGGCATGTTTATTCTTATCTTCAGGGGTTCATATATTGAATTAAAAGTGCATATTAATTAACACTCCTCTCTTTGTGCTGTAATTCTCTCTACTTGGATGTGTTCCAACACAGTAAATATGCTCTCAGATGCAAATGTTTATAGCTGTGTTCTGTGTAATAGTCACCTTTCATTGAACCAGTAGTTTATATGCTCTGACACAACAGTTAAAGAATGCAAATAGGGTTTATTTTAATGTGGAATACAAAAGGTGAAACTTAATTGAATACAACATTTTAAATGCAACTTTACAGTTTACTAAGCTCCTCACCTGAGAGCACTAAACTGAAATAATGATAATATTTTCAATAATTCTTCATCATTGAAATGACAATATTTGTTTTGGTTGCTGGCCTATAGATTTTTCTTTTTAATCTCTAAGGGAAGAGTATTAACATATTATGCTGTGTATTTGTCAGACTCCATGTTTTTGGAAATGTGCAAATACCTTTGAAATGCTTCTTTTGTTTCTCATTGTCTATAATTTCTAACTCCTCTTGTTGAAAGATGGTCCTTTCACGCTGTTGGTGAACATAAATTTAAGCTTAGGTGTTATTTAGATTTATTTGTATTGCGCCTCTCCACGACGTCATCTCAGGGCTTTTGACAGACAAATCAATCCCGGCCAATTTATTGTCATCCAGTCAGTATTCATACATGTCAATTTATAATAAATAATAGTATAGCAAAAAAAAAAAAAAAAAAAAAAACTCAGAGATGAATCTTAACTCTGATTCAGTTCTCTATTCTGAGCATGCACGGGATGGTTGGCAACGATGGATAATGAAAAAACTCCCTTTTAACAGGAAGGAAAAACCTTCAGCAAAATCTGGCTGAGGTAGAGCAACAATCTACCTTGACTAGTTGGAATGGAAAGTACAGGAAAGAGATACAAACAGTACAACTTAATCGTTTTATTTTTTGTTATGGACCTCTGTCATATTGATTGCTCCAGTGTTCTATACCAAGTTTCATATATAAAGTAAAATAACAAGAAAAATTTCTGCAGCCAACAGTTCAGTTATATTTTTATCAAGTTTATCTAAACTTGAAAAGCATTGAGTAAAAGTATAAAATAGATAGATTAATAGAACAATATTCTTTTAGAATCAATCTAAAAAAAAAACAAACAAAAGCAACGTGCATGATCAAGCCCACATTTGAACGTTGTAAGGATGTCACAGTGCTAAACAGTATCATAAGCTACCTAATTTAGTCAACTTTCTCTGTAATGATCAATGAGCTCTCCTCCTCTCCAGTTCCACTGTTCTCTGGTGTGACATAGGGTTCTACTTCGGGGTTATCGTTGTATAGATGACGTGCAGTCTTGTGATCCACATTGTTTACGTTGCCACGTTGGGGGGCAAGAATACAGTGCTAACCACTGCAAGCCGACGAACTAAAGTATGAATCCAGCATAAACACACTCAGCTGGTATGGACCCGATATCAACACTTGCAAGATTATCTGAAATAGCTGGTTTAAGTTTCCGTGAACAATTATCTCATTTTGTTGAACTGGAAGGTGAAGTGATGAGAAGATATCACCAGAAGTGTTCTCTACTGGGGATTAATGATCCATATAATCTTTGCATTTCATTTATACAGTATTTCAACGAGGCGGTCCGCAATGTACATGAAAGTTCTCATCCTAATTGGAAGATTATTTATAAACTTATCTGTAGATTTGCTGGCATCCCTCTCCCACCACTCCTGCTGCAACTTTGCAAACACACATTTCTTTGTGCAAACATTTCTTACGCTGCTCCACATTAAGCCATCAGGCTCTCCTCTTTTATAATCTCCTTAAAACGATGCTTTTGAAAATGTGCCACAACAACAAGATAATAACTTTAAAATAGTAAGATACGCTCTGCTGTGACGATCGTGTGTATGCCGTGAAAGAGGAGAGCCTGGTGACATTATGTGGAGCAGCGGCAGAAACATGTGGATACAGTCAGAAGTGGTGGGAGATGGACACGATAGCCTTTAAAGATGAAGAGTTTATAAATAATTTAAAATCACGAACAGAACCTTCATGTGCATTGCTGAGTGTCTCTTTGAAATACCGTATCAATGAAATGCAGAGATTATAGTGATTGTTAATGCCAAGTAAAGAACACTGGCCTTATTTACTCTTCACCTTCCAGATGTTCAATAAAATTAGAAAATTGTTCGCAGAAACTTGATCCAGCTATTTTGGATATATTTTTGTAAGCTTGATACTGAATCCATACTAGCTGTGTGTGTGTTTATGCCGGATTTATGGTTTAGTTTGTGTGTACATGCTCAGCTTGCAGCGGTTATCACTGGATGCTTGCCGCCCAACATGGTGGTGTAAACAGTGAGGATCACGTGACTAAATGTCCTCTATATACTGCCCCGAGATTCAGTGATGTCATAATGTCTCATTCTATCTATATGCAGATTATCTACTAATCAATCTGCCGGTTGCTCAGAACTCCCCGGAGGCACAGTCCATTCAGACGTATCTGTAGGACATTAAAAAGTGGCTCTCTCTGTCTGCACAGGTCAAAAACTAAAAGCATCCTTCTTTGTGCCTCCAACTCAACAAACTCTGCTCCAGATCTCACACCTCTGACCATCCAACACAAATATGATGTGAGGAATCATGGAGTGACTCTGGACATTGATTTTTAAACTCAACAACCATTCTGCTGTCAGCTCAAGTTTCTTTTTGCTTCGCTTTCTGGTCAAAGTCAAACCCACCATAAAGATCTTAAAAAAACCCAATCCAAACCTTCTTATCAGTTCACTTTTGGACTAGTGCAGCACTGGCATGCAGGCCTCTCTGCACCATCTAAAACTTCTCATCAAGAACTTAAACATGAACACCTGTTCCATCCACAGCCTTGCACCTCTTTGTGAATGAATAGGACAAGTGACTGAGGAAGAGAGGGGAAAAAACGAGTGAAAGAAAACATAAAAATATAAATATAATTGTTGTGTTTGTGTTAGAAGTTTTAGTTTTTTTACATGATAGCCAAGGCCTGAGAAAAAACATTTGAAAATGAAAAAGCTTGTACATTGTTGACTTGTGTCTTTTAACATTTTTTTTTGTTTTGTACCGTGGCCAGGAAGTGCAAAACAATATTACATCCATTTAAACCTTAAAAACAGTTTATGATTGAAACACATTTAAGCTGATGCAAAATTACATTTAGTGAAACACTTTTACAAGTTTACCAAAACACTTTTAAAATGACCCTGAACTGATATCATGAGGGGCATACACATATATGTGCGTGTGTATAAATCTAAATCACTCTTGTAATTGAGACTGAGAAGCATTTAAAAATAAAACTGTGCAAGTTATGTTTTTTTTTTTTTTTTTTTTTTATCAAGTAAATGCCTGAATTAGGACACATGAATGAGCGAGCTGACTGTGGTAAGACGGCCTCCCAGTGAGCCTGTTGTCTCCTCTGGCTAAAAGCGTGGGTCCCTCACGATATCACTTCTGGGGCATATCTTTGTAAAAGTGTTTCAGTAAACTTGTAAAATGTTTTACTAAATGTAAATTTGTAAATGTCAAAGTGTTTCAATTGATTGTTTTGCACTTCCCGGCCACCGTTGTTTTGCCTTTTCTTTTTTTAAAAAACTTGTAGAACTATTGATCCATTCATGTGACATCATTTTATACTAAATATTATTGTTTCCCAGGTTGTCCTGAAAAGAAAAATTGTCATTTTTTGACTGTGCATGAATGGGTTGAGAAGATACTTGCATTAATAGATAGACAGCCCTGACGGATAGCTATGCATGGTGTGGTTTGTTAAGGGTTAGTGATGTGAAAAGTTAAGTTCACTGTACAGAAAACAAACTGATGCAGATTTTAAACTGCATCAGTTGTTCAGGTTATCCCAAACAGTAGTTGAGACAGGTAAGGAACATATTAAAAAGAATATATTTGAACTGAAGAAGTTTTTATGTTTACTGTTGAGCTGCTATACTTGTATCTTTAACCCTAAAATGTAACTCTACATATAGGTTAAAAGTTTACTTTAATCAGTTTCACCATTATTAATACACCACAATACGTTCTGGTAAAATATGGCCGCAGATCTGTATTCAAATGTAGGATACAAAAGTAGGAAATTGTTGGAAGTTTGTGTATGCTTATGAGAAGCATTTGATTTATATGCATCCAGTGCCGTGGTCAAAGGTGAATTGTCTCTGCATTTATATTTTTGTTACACTGCAAGATCACAACATATTAGTTATAAAATATTCACATATGTTTTAAAGATTCTAACATTTTTCTCATTGGAAAAATGCAACTTTACTTCACACAGACACAAACAACAATAAACTTATAACATATCTTTGGCTGGTTGAGTGCTTTTTACTTGGCTAATGTCTTAAGTAAATCAATATGTCTTTCAAGCATGGCTATTAACAGCAGTGTCCTTTCATTCCCTTTTTCTCCATCAAACCACACTAATCCTGATTTACACAGTTTAAAACCTTGGCCATATTCCTTACCTTCCAAGGAGATAGGGTAATTAAATTGCTACTTTTTACAAGTCGTTCTCAATAAATCTGAATAAATTAACAAGGCATTACTAAGACTGCTACATTAAATTTGCATAGTGTGTTTAATGAATATGCAACTGCAAGTGAAAAGGTCTGCTACTGTGAACTCTTGAAATTAGCATAACTACTTCCAGCATGTTTCTTAAATAATGCTCTCATTTGCACATCACTGAGTTGGCTAATTCTAACTTCAGTCAGTTGCCTCATAATTAAGACTCTTGCTTTAATTTTTAATGAAGTTTACGTTACATCAATCCTGACAGTAATGAGAGGGACAAGGAAACAAAAAGGCTGCTAATAATTAAATTCACCAACCAGTTTGAGGCCTAGTGATTCCTGAGGAGAAATTACATGACTAATTATTAATTTGATATTCATACTATTCCATGGATAGACTCACATAACTACTTGTCCTACTGCCAGTTATGCTGAAATGCAAAATGCCTCTCCACTGCCCCCAATGACTACAAGGTCTCACATGGATTTTTAGTGCACAATTAATCATGTTGACACTCACGATTAAATGTTTTTTATTCCTCTCGTTTTATTAGGCCATATTACCTGAGTTGGTTTAAGGCCTGTTCAAAACTGTCACGGAGATGCTGACTTAAACGGAGTAATGATTGGGTAACGATAATTTAGAGGGACTTCAGAACTGGACCTGACTTTCAGGTCAAACACACATCCTTTTTTTGTAACATTTTTTGTGAGATAACTTTCAAAATCCCAGACTGTGTTTAATCTACAGTAAATCTCACATAAAAAAGGTGACAAAGGCTTAAAAAAGGAAATAATGAGGACTTGTTGAAATGTAAGCTCTGAATTAATGCATTCTTTGTCAACATGCCAGAGATTTAATATAAGTAAGAATAGAAAGAGTCTTGGTTTTCACTGTGGAATTTGATCACAAATATTCTCCATGTATCTGTCTTTTCCTGGTTGTCACGACAACTGGTTGCTCTACTGAAAGTTAATTATTTGGGGTTGTAATAGCTTTGGTTTAGGCAGGGGAATGGGACATTTCCCTAGCCGATAAGCCTGTTAACACTTCGCCTGTGCCCACAGTAGATGTGACCAATATAGAGGTTTTTTTTTCTTTGCAGCAGCACTTGACATTTCATTGGATTCTTCCTGTGCTATTCCATTATTGCATTCTAATAGCATAAAACTCAACTCTAGATTGAATTTGTTTGATGGAAATGTAATTGCATTCTTTTGTGTGCATGCAGTCTGTGTGCATTTCCCATCTATAATTCAAATGCTTTGTCAGGTCTGAAGTACTTGCTCCTGAACCGGTCAGAGTCAACAACATTATTTTCAAGTGCGTACCCTCGAGGATCTACTAATCAACACCACAGTTCATCAGTTATATTACTACTATCCTTCAAAAAGAAATTGTCCCATATATTAGCTACAGGGCTGTTTCAAGAACCCTTAATCAACCAGATTTCAGACACATAAATACATAATTTCCTGTAGATATTATCCATGCTTTGCAAGGTCCTTGGCCACCAGTTAGAGCTAAGCTGGTCCGCTGCGGACCAGAATAATGAGTTTGAGTGTTTTTTAGACCCTGCTATATGAGCGTGCTTTTATTGATGCATACATATTTAAACCTTGTCTTAATTAATGTGATACCATCCTTTTGCTTCTTCTGCCCCTCTGATTAGCTGTGGATTAATAGGACCTTTATGATTTCATTACCTCAACCATGTTTTCAGCACATGTTAGCTCCTGTATTAGCAAACAAATGAATTAGTGCCTTGACAAGCGTCACGCATATTACCTCTTGATAGGTAGCACACTGAGCCGGTCAGTGATAAAGAACAATCCCACAAAACATGCTTTTGTTTCTATTTCTCTTTAATGCGCGTTGTGATTTACTGTGTTGCTTGTTCACGCTCAGCAATGCAAATGTGGAGTATTATCACAGAATATATAACACAAATCAGCTGAAGTGCCGCATGGGTCATTGTGTTGGTTGTTCATGAGGAAAGCGTTGAGGCTTTGTAAGCAAAACTATATTTTGTTGACATTATGAGAAAGAAAAAACCTTTTTGGTCAAAGCAACAACCCCTTTGAAGGTGAAAGGGGGGGGGGGGCAGTTTAGATGTTTTTATTGTCCATAAATTTGCAAATTTCCTTTAGGAAAAAAAAGAAGATATGAGTGTTTATTTATTTATTTCGACATATTTTACCTTCCCTATGGGGATTAGCCATGTTGTTCTTTTTTTGTTGACACGTGTGGTAAACTTTTCTGTATTGTTAATGCGTATTGTGCTGCTCTGGTCTTTGGTTCTTCCAGCTGTCCATGGAGACCAGGAATTTTCCCTAATGTATAAGATGAAAGACAGTAAAATGCAACTCATTTGGTCCCAGTTGGTTAAGTGTGTTCTGATCACTGCCAAGGTCTGGATGAACACAAGCCACACAAAGGACTGTGCCTTCCAACCACGCAAGCTCACGATATAAAGGGATTTGCATCCGTTAGCTGTCTAATATATTAACCCCCAAAGGAGACGCTTGTTGGTGGTGTTGCAGAGGACATGTCAACTTTAGAAATTATCCCTAAGTTCAAAACTTTGTTTTTGTTCCCCTGTCATTTTATGAGTGGTGTAATTAATCCCTACAAACAGACAACTATATAAAAAAGAGATTTTCTACCAGCTTCCTCTGCAATAGAAACATAATAGATCATAGAAAAGTGAATGTAAATACAAAGGTTGAGGGTTGTAGGTTAAACTGACAAGTTTGACCTCAAGAGGATGCAATTTCACTTAAACTGACCCTGTGTATTGATCTTTTCTCCACCACTGCGTTTATATGTCACCTGTCATGTGGGCGGATCGTGCAGTTGTACATATCAATGTTTAATGGCATATCTCAGGGGAGTGTGAGCTTAAGTTTTAAAGCCCTCACCCACGACCCTTTAAATGTGATATACCTTCATTAATATCACTTCATCCTCTGATCTCCCCCTCATTGTGCAGCTGCACAGGTTCATGGTTATTCATCTCAAAGTCTCATTTTATTCCTCTGAATAATAATTGTATGAGACTGACCTATGATATTTCATCGTTTTTTTCATTCAGGTTCTTTTATCTTCTATGACAAAAGTTCCATTTTCTGTTGCATTTGTTTTTAATATAATATGATCTCATATTGCTTAATATTACATTATTCACTTTTTTCCAACAATATATGCACCAACTGTGAATTTCCATAATTATTGTTCATATGAAATTAGTTCATTATAAGATCATTCATACAGTAGTGTCGACTTCTGCAACTCCCCTCAATATTGATATGATCTCTCATCTTCATCCCCATCTTCTTTTTCTGTTTTACTATCTTCACCGCAACAATTCCTCCTGCTCTTTGCTCCTTCCCTTTATATCTGTCAGCTGGCTAAGTATGGTATGTAGTTTAACACCATAATTTGTTGTTAGAGTCATCTGTCACCAAAAGCTAAATGATTAAATGAAAGGGAGAGCAGTACTTGTCTGTAATGAATTATGCAGGAAGGGAGGGGGTCAGGGGCCTCTGTTTTGGGCACAGTCGACAGCACAAACATGGACCTCAGGTAGTGTGCTCATCAGTCCTGCTGTTTCTCACCATATGGAGTCAATGAACTGGCACCCGCCTTACACACACACATATTTATACACATAGATAGATAGATAGATAGATAGATAGATAGATAGATAGATAGATAGATAGATAGATAGATAGATAGATAGAT
>JBAMHX010000011.1:19429376-19449088 GCA_037177515.1 Pseudomugil tenellus
GGTTTCACAAAGAAAAAGCACACGCACATTATATATATATATATATAATGTGCGTGTGCTTTTTCTTTGTGAAACCGCCCTTTCGGGGCATTAAACAAATACATTAGAATTCCGTCACTTTATACAATCCAGTAGATCAAATAAAGGGTCTCGGGCCACTTCATTCTCCCTCATTCACTTGTATTAAAAGTGCAAAGAATGGTAAACTTAGACTGGGCCACCAGTGTAGATTTAGCCTTTTTTCAGCAAGACAAAAAGACTGATTTTTCACAAACACATTGCTGACTGGGGAACTAGGAAACGAGCTGCGAGACCCTTTTGGAATTTAAATCCACCCCTCCCCCTACGGACTGTTTGTACAACAGTGTTAGTTCTTCTTTTCTCCTCACTTTTTGTGTTTGTAACATTAATTCTGACCCTGGATGACTAAATGTATTGAAAGCGCAACGGTAGATTAAAATTTAGAATCAGATTATTCGCAGATGTCTTTCCGGGTGGTCAAGACAGTTTTATTAAAACCTTATTAAGTTGTATTTAAAGATTTTCGTTTAAAGCCATATTAAAAGGAGATGATCAGTATTATAATACCTTGCTTCACACAAGATGGAATAATGGCTTTATTTTTTTTTTAGTATTAATGTTAAATATATTTTTACCAAATGGCCTATTTATTTTTGTTCATTTTTAAGTTATTGATTTGGAATTCAATATATTTTTCCTTATATGGTGTGTAAATCTTACTATAGTTAAACAGTTATGTAATAAATGTATGAAAAATATTTATTTTAAAAATAAAAGCTCTGCATTGGAAATTCATCCCTTAATAAAAAAATGATTAAACTTGGGACTAAATTTCCATTTAATTAATTCTAAATTAAATCAAATCGACTAATAATGTAAAAATGTTGTAAAAGTTTAGAAAAATAATAGGGACATTTTTTTTCTAGGCTTACTTTAAGTCCCACTGCAAAAAATTAATACATCCTTTAAAAAAATGCAAATGGTTTTAAACCAGTAATGAGGTTAAAATTATGTTACAGGTGGTATAAAAGTTTTAAGCCAGAGTAATACACCTTAATCACCAGTGTAATAGAAAATATCTTTCTCCAAAACCAATATAAAAAAACAACTTGATAATATATAAAAAAAAAACCTCAGATGTATTTAGCTGTCATCTCCTTTTTTAGACCCAATAGACCTACTATTAAAATAAAAATCAGTCATCATACTAAACAACACTGTAATCAAAGTCTGTCTCGTCCTTGTGCTTTCAACTACATTCCACTTAGACAAAGAAGAAGGTCATCACGGGGATGAAATATAGACCACATGCAAAAACTCAATGTTGTAGTTTAATTAAAATAATTCATTAAAGTGGAAGCCCAAGGTAATTAGCATGTATAATTTATGATTTGCTTAATGCATGCAGGCGGTGGCCTCTGCAATAAACTCAACTTAACCTCGAGTAGGGTACTGATACGGACAGGGTGCTGTTATTTACTGTGTGTTTACCGTTTGTCAGGAATAAGCAAGTGTTTCAGCAAACCTTGGCCATTATATGGCTCCAGCTGCATACAAACAATTCTTTTTATGTGTTTATCTTGAAGAATTTATATGTAATCATAAGAGAGACTGTCAAATTTGTTGTGGGCAAAGCATATAGCCATTTGACTTCACTTTTTCACATGATTTTTATTTTATTCTCTATTTTTTTTTCTTTTTTTAGCATTTATGTTCGCAATCATCCAGCTGCCCACTTTTAGTTAAAATAGTTTATATCATCGCTTCTGTGGCTCGACTTGACAGAATGAGGACAAACACACCACAAGGTAGCAAGCCCTCTCTCCCACAGCAGCCTGTCAGCACTGGCTTGTAGAGGAAGCAAAATAATCAACTATACACAAAACTTGCATTAATTATCCTCTGCAAATGTGTCAATCCTTGACAAGCCTTTCTGACATTTTCAAACATGGCTAGTGGCTGTATTTTATTGCGTCTTGCAAGTACATGTAATTTTTCTAAAAAAAAAAAAAAAGCAACAAAGCAAAGCAAATATTTTCAGATGAAGCTGTGGATCATGGTAAACAAATTTACTGTAGTGGTAAACAGAGCAACTCAGGGCTCTCCTGATGGTTGGAAGAGCCACTGACTTAAAACTACCTCACACCAAACTATTGTCCTTTTTAAATTCCTACAAGCTTCAAACAACAAAATTAAATCATTCTCATGAGAATTGAATTCTTAACATTTCAACAAGCTCTCCAGTTATCTCATTTCACATCATCGTTACTAGCAAGTGGTTAAATAATGCGTGACTTCTATGAGTTAAATACATTACATGGATGTGGTGGAGGTCAAAGGGCAGGTATAGTGGGCAGCTGGAGGCAGAGTCGGGGGAATCCAGCAACATCCAAGGCTGGCTCAGCCAAACACCCATGTGTGCATGAAATTAGAGTGTCAACATCTGATTCATGCTGCTGGGGGGTGACTGTGAAACAAATTATGTCAGCGGGTGGCAGCAGCAAAATTCCACTGAGCTGCAGCAGACAGTGGCTACCAAGTTATAGCAAGTCATAGATTCAGGTCTATAAACTGGAAAGTTTTTGGTGCTGTAAATTTCAAGCTCTCTAGTCTGCATTTCTACTCATCTAAAAGTTGCAGGGAACGTATATTTTTAAGAACTGTGTTTGCAGTCTGTCCCTGTGTTTGAGACAGTGTAATTCATAGGCGCTTTAATGGAAGATGGTGTTATAGGAAGATTTATTGGTTCATGGAAATGCAGTGATAATTGCTGGTTGAGACAAGGAGGTATATTGTCCAAGATAAGGTGTTAGAAAGAAGTATGTTTCTGATTCTGAATTGTCAGCATTAATAAAGGTTTTTCTTCCAGATAAAAGAAAAAATCTGCAGAAACATGCTTTTTCGCCACAACTTACAATCAAATGTATTGTGTATGTCATTGGTAAGCACTCTTCAAACTGTAATCCATTTCTGTACTCTCTTAACTGACCAAGGAGGGCAACGTGTTGTTAGATTTCTATGGCTCTTTTCAGGTAATTGGTAATTTGTGACTTTTACCTGTGTAAATAAAGCTAACATGGCTAACACAACAGATGTGATGTTCTTTCACGGTGCAGAAGGAATCAATGTCCATGTTTACATGAGAGTTTTAATCCCTTTTAATTTCAAACCAAGGTTAAGCTGATGAAAAATGATCATGTAAACACCTAAATCTACATGCAAAAGAGAATTTGGAATTAAGTGACTGATTTATTTCAGTTTTAAATATGAACTGATTAATTCCTCTAACATGTAAACTTTCACTCCACTTTAAGTTGATTACAGATGTTCTGCACGCGCTCGTTACCTTGTCCCATCCTGATGACGCACATATTCCACACGATCGCTTTCTTCGGTACTCTATCTTCCTTCTCCTCAACTGCTGTAAAAAGTGAAGTAGTATGCTTGTGTTGAGCTGGTACTTCAAAATTTTAATCAGCTTGAAAACCAAAAATGGTTACAACTTTTTTTATTTTTATGTTGTGTCTGAAAATACAAGAAGCAGGAAGTGGATTTTAAATATTTCGATAGACGTAAGTCCACTTTCTGTGTGACCAGAACCCTTCTTAACTCATCTATGTTACGGTAACTAAAGACGAATAAATGGATTCTCCATGTAAACCTCAATTTAAAATGACTATTTCCACGTAAACCTGAAGGAGTATACTGTAAATTGGAATGATTTAATTCTGAATTTTTAGTTCCATAAAAAAAAAACCATCATGTAGTCGTTGACATGCTTTCACATTTAGTTCTACATGCGATGCAGCGCTCTGTGAGAATGTAGATGGATCACTTGTTATTGCCTGAGTGTTTGCAAGTGTTGGGCGGGTTGAGACAAGGTAGGACAGACACATCCAACACAAAACCATTTATCATATTTAGGGATCCAGCATTGACACCCTCAACTTCCAGCCATTTTGTGTCAGACGTGGACCTCGTGGATTTATCATACAGCTAAAACTGATAAAGTTTTTTTATTATTATTTTTATTTATTTAATTTTTTTTTTTTTGGGGGGGGGGGGGTCCTGAACTGAAACAGGAATTGAAGATATTTAATTCTGCATTAGATTGTGAAGTGTGAATTTGACTCCTGTTTTTGATCTGGAATGCCTGTGAGGGGTGTGCGCTAGAAGCTAAAGGTGTCTGCTCTGTCCCAGCATGTCTGCTTTGGTGAACTGTTGGACTCTCAGGATATTTGGTAATCATAAATATATTTATAAACTCAGATTTCAAGGAAGAGTTACCACAAGAGTTGAAACAGATGCTTGTTCGTGCAGAATCTCGGTGTGGGAAGCCAAATAAACTTCCATGGAAACAAGTTGCTTTAATGAACACACTTAACAGATTTGACACTACAATGTTTTGCTTCTCAAGTGCTTTAGCTGTTAGGTGTTAGAACTATAACAGATTCTGTGGATTTTAGCAGCCTGCTGTTTTTCCCTTTTAAAAGTGGGATGAGAAGCTAATTCATCACCTTCCTTAGGATCTTATCGTACCCTCTCGAGTCGTAAACTAACACTTACACAGGACTTCAAAGGTGCACTAGGTAGCAGAGGTGAGGAAAGGACCCACATCCACTCGGGGGCCTTCTAGAGATGAGATGGAGCTGATTAGCAGAAGTGCACAGCAGGGCCCCTGGGGGCAGCAGCTGGAGGAGAACTCCCCATGGGAGCACGTTGAGGTGTAAGTTTTGACAACTCCTGTCTTTTCCCTCTGGATACGGCAGGGTCAGGGCACCCTCAGCACGCCCGGGCTCTGTGCTGGATAGGAAGTCGGCAATAATTGCCATTCAGCCGATGGGACAGTAGCAGAGACAACAATACCACAGTGAAGAACACACAGCCCACTTCCTCTTTGTCTCCATGTGTTTGAAGAAGGACGCTACCTCCTTTTAGATGGAACAAAGCTGCAATAAAGTTCTCACAATCCCATACAGACAAGCAGAAGTTGTTGAGGAAGGCGTTTATCTTGCACGATGCTGCCAGTCGATGCTGTACACATGGAGTCTTTTCCTACCTCAGAGGAAGCCCAGATGGCTGCATGTTGTTGCATAACAAGACCGCATTGTTTTGTTAATGTAACTTCATCCGTCTTTGATCCGATCCCATGTTGCCATGGCCAGTGTGAAAATCCCCATTAAGTGCACGATCCAGCACCTCTCTTATTGTCATTGTGATAATCTGCTACATTGAAATTCCACTTTGTTCCTTTGTTTCTTTGTTAGCGAACACAAAGTGAGGTTAATTAGCAGCCACTGGTAACCTCTGCGTTCCTGGATACTTCACCACATCTGAAGTGCACCTTTCACTGGGAAACAGGGCCGCTGGTGGTAACAAGACCAAACACGAGGCCTTGAGCCAGTTGTTAGCAAGCAGAATGCAAACACCGCCCAGAATTAATCCTTTTCAGACTAACACACTAAGTGAAAATTACAAACTGTAATTGTCTCTTCACACCATTAATTGCTCTTATCGTTTCCTTTCATGGGCTGAAAACACACAGAGAAGGAATTAGCGCAGTATCACAGTATTAGCAGATTAGTTTGCACTGATTACTTTTATCAAACATTAAAAGGCTTCAATTTCATTTTGTGGTTCTAATCTGTCACAATGCGATTTCTCTTCTTCTGTGGTACAGAAGCCTTCAGCACAGCGTATTTATCTGCAATATTGCCCTTCCACCACTTCAGATCTCCCCATTCCCTGGTGGTCTAATTTATGTTAAGTCACAAACCTCCCCTATGGCTGTTTTGAAATGTTCAGAATGGAGACTGTGCTCCAGGTTTATGCCAGCACCACAATCCCCTGTGTAATTGTTCTCTCTGGGAAAGCACATCTCAGTGAAACCATCTGCAAGTCCATGGGGTAGTTTCTGAAGAATGAGTGGACTTCTTAGGGGGTTCCACTGCAATCCAGTTTCTCTTGTGAAGCAAGTAATTAATTCAAATCTCAGGAAGTCAATAGCTACCCGGATCAGAGGCATGTAGCACACAGCTGCTGATACCTCCAAACACGCTGGCTGTCTTCTCAGGAAGTCCACAAACAAAAAGGGTAACAATGGGCACACACACATGGCAGCAGTAGGATCACTGTTAACATTAGTACACTTGTGATACAGTAAGTCACACTTCATTGATATAATATTGATGAACAGTGCCATTCCCTCACTTGGGAAACGATCTTCTGAATAATGCAATGTCCTCTCAGTCAAAAACCTGTCGCTGTTCTGATCAATTAGAAGTATTCAGTTTTTTGTTGTCACTTCAACTAAAATAGTAAAATATTGATTTCCCATATAGTTTGCATTGTTCTCACATAAACACTCCAACTTATTCACACAGGAGCCCCAGTTTATGTGACAATTATTGTGATGATGCATTAAAAAAGTAGTATTGTTCTTTCCATCTACTACTCCATTTTCTTTGTGTGTGTGTGTGTGTGTGTGTTTGGTCTCATTACATTCATTAGCAAAAGCACAGAATGATGAAATGTGATGAAAGAGCCAGACCAGCATTTTAAGAACCACAAATGAACATCTTATGTTTGGTTGCTGCCTCCATCTTTCTTTTCTGTAAGCTGCAAAGTAGAGCAGATGAGTTACTTTGATAAGTTACACTTATTCTATTTGCTGGGGTATATTTCCTGCCATTAAAACCAACCTGTAGGTGCAGGACCGTGGAACAGTTCATCAACATTCCAGACATGGAATCAAACTTGTGTCTCTTGCTAGAATGAGCTCTGACCTGACAGGCAAAGATCAGTAAGAGAGGAAAGCTGAGTGCGGGGAGTGAAAGTCTTATAAACTTTCTTCTGCGCTTCATCTCATGACAGGGCAGGGCTCAGCTAAATGGCTTGCCGGGCAGCTCCCCACAGCTCATTGTTATCCGAGTCCGACCCACAGAGGAAGCCACTGCTGTGCTTCCCGCTTTATTCTGGCAACAAGTGTAAATAAGGATCTAAATAACAAACAGAGGCATGCAATCCTGCGTGTCACAAGGCTCAGCTTTAGCCCTGCACCGGCCACCTTAATGACTCTGTCAAAGGAAGCATGCAATGGCCGACTAATTTCTTTTCTCTGCCGTCATTAGATGGCACTGTAGTGGACAAATGAAAAGCGGGGGCCAGTGTGTGAGTCACAGATTACTGGCTTTGGCCTTGTTATAAAGGCTTTTGTGTTAGAGAATTTAAGAACACAAATCTGTATTACATGTGATATAGAAGCCAGACAGCAGCTTCTAATGTAAGACAACCAAATTGATGGTAATATTTGTCTAATATCATTGATGTCATTAATGTGGAAATGTCCTTTTAAAGATGACCGAATCCATAAAAGCACACTAACATCACCAAATCAGAAATCTAAAGAAGCTTTAAGTTAAAAGTACTTTATGTCAAGTATCATGCTTTTTTGTTATTTTCTTTTTTTTAAATTAAAAAAATGTTCCATTTAAAGTATAAATGTTGCCATTTTATGCATTATTCCACATTTGACTTGGGCTACTTTATGTCTGCAGCTTCTAAAATCGAGGAGAAACCACACCAAAGTCTTTTGAACTGTTAATGTTTGCAGCAGGAAATTTTTTCAGACCTTTATAAGTATCTTCTATTACTGCAACGCTCCGTCTTTCCTTGATCTGTATTCGTTGAAGTCCATAATGCAACTTGTTAATTGAAACGCGAGTAGACAGGCCTTGCATTGCTTTTCTTTAATAAGAACAATATTTCAAAAATATAAGAACAGGTTTACATGGTCAAAAAACTGTTGCTTCCATTACCTCTGGCTGTCATCAAAACTCTGATTGGCAGCTTCACAGTGACGAAACCTGAGAAAACCTATTTAGCAAATATAAGCCTTCAGAGCTTAAATTCTTCTAGAACATTTTACTCTTTCTTTAAATTAAATTTCAAATGTAAAGTAACAAATTTGGCTCTAACATCTTTTGTAAGTATAAAAAATGACAACCATGTGACATCGTTGTCTAATCTTTAACTCTTTAATACAACCATTGAAAAGAAAAACAAATATTTGACTTGTCCAAAGAACTCAACTTTTTGTCATGAACACAGTTAACATTTTTGTTTGCATGATTTTTAGTCGGTGACAGCGTCACCCCAGTCTCACTCCACTTGACCTTTCCCAGTCAGGAGCCCAGCTCTTATGGCATCAAGTGTGTGTGTTGTGCAGCTTGATTGAGGGTCCTCAAGCATATCAGCGAGTTATGAGTTTGCCTCCTTTTGACATCCTCCCTAGCTCAGCGAGCGCATTGGGCTTGACTGGAAAAGGGCCTGCCCTTGTGGCCACAAATCAGCAGGGAAAGCAAGCTCGTATCTTCAAAGGGTGGGCTTCACCATGTGATTTACAGCCCCCACAGAGACAAAGTTAGGCATGGCCACTGTCTCTGCACCTGGGCCTTTATCAAGCAGCCAGGATGAGCTCTTTGCAGAAGACATTCAAATGTACAAGGAGCAGATTAGGCTGACTCAATCTTCTTTTGCCCGGGGAGAGAGAGGGAGAGAAGGGGGGAGGAAGAAAGAAAGAGTACCGGCTGACTTCAAAAAGACCTCTTCCCCTCTGTTTCTTGAATGAGTGAATGGGTTTGGGAATGAAAACAGCCTTGTGTATTCAAAGTGCTAATTCACAACTTATTCCTCTAATACACTCATGAAGCACTTTTAATTGTGTTAGTTCGCATTCCAAAGACATGTTTGTAGCTTTTAATTGGAGCTCTCTTTGAAATCATTGAAATGTATGACTTGTGGGGCCAGCTTAAACAGTTCTTATGTGCTTGGCTTGGAGGTTGCTTGGCTTCCTTTCATTCCCATGCCTGGGTGGCACCCAAATATTGACTGTTGGTGAAAAAGTGGTTCTGAAACTGTGCAAACATAAACCGTCACTGCAATATCTAAATTAGACTTCTAAGACACATATTGCTCAAAGCATGAAAAATAATGTGTTTTTTTCTTCTTTAAATTTGTTGATCATGCTGCTTTTTGAGAACACATAGCTATATCATGCAGTTTTATAAGCTTTTTTTCCTGAGTTGTTTTTCTTTTAGGAGTATTTTAAAGTGTGTGTCTGACCCCTTATATAAATAAAACTGAATAGGATGGTGGTGTGTGCATGTCCAGCAATGATGTTTGGGATAAGGAGGAGGATAAATAGTCCACAGGCTATAGCATGACACCCTGTCAATCTCTACACATGTTCAAAGTGTTCAATAGAATTTGGCAACCTCCACAAGTCTCAGTTACTTTATTCAGAAAAAAAGACAGAAAAAACTATGGACTTCTTTCTCCTTGAATGAATTACTTCTTAAGCTATTCTGCCTTCCTCCTCCTGAATCATCCTTTAATCCAGAGAAAAGGCCCAGAGAACTGGCTGTCATTTAATGCTGCCTCTGCCAGGAGTCTTAGCTTAAATAAAGTCAGTGTAGCATGAATCTAATTCTGTGAATGTATGGGTCCAGGACGGTGACTGTTGCGTCTGGAGAGCCAATCCTCCTCCTCCTACTGAAGAAAAAAAAAAGAAGGAAAGAAGAAAAAAAGGCTTCGTGCAAATGCTTGGCGACTGCACAGTTACCGTCACTGAAAGGACCACCCACTTAGGGTTGAGAGGGGATTTGAAGCTGCCTGCTCATTCCTTTCCAGGCCTTTTTTGATACTGTTTGAGCTCTTCCAATTGTGCCACTCTTATCATTATTCTATAGATTTATGTGAGCAAGCTTTAGTTGTTAGTATTTCTTGTCAGATCATTTTCATGTGTATTTTGATGCACATGGGGTTGCTTGTAACAGGTCACGACCCATACCAACAATGATGAAACGTAGGCCATATTTTAGATAAAAATGTATGAAATGTTATCATTTTCATTTATATTAAAATGTTAATTAAATATTTAATACTTATATGTCAGATATGGAGAAGGAAATGACTTTATCCACTTCTCACAGCTTGAAATGACACAACAGGGATGACTCTGAAGCTTACTGGACATTCGCTGTTCTTGTTAGAATTTCTGCCTCCATGCTTTTCCTGCTGCTTCACCCGATTTCTTTAAGGTCTTGTATATTTGGATTTCCCGCTTCACTGCTCCACCCCAACGTGTTCATTTCCAACTGCCTGTCTCCATTTACAACCTGTTTATATAAACTTTTTTCACAAAGCACAACAAAACAGAGGGAGGAGAGCCTCGCTACTTGTGGGGGGACTAACACAGCTAGGAACATTGTCCATGAACTTCTCCTCATCTCCATCCCCCAGTGTTATAGACAAACAGTTCTTTCCATATGCAGCGGATGGGGTCATGGCGTTAACAGAAGGAGGAATGCTTTGGGGAGAAAATATTGTTCAGCAATGACACAGAAGTAATTTGGGTCTCACTGAGTGATTTCATCAGGGCCTTTTGTTGCCTCAAAGTGTTTGACCCAGAGGTCCCTGTCAGCCCAGTTGTTAATGGGAGCCGGAGCAGAGTGACAGCCTCAGAAAGTAAAACATTTTACTACTAATAGCGGGCCTCCAGAGGCTTAGGCATAAATATTTAAGCTCTTCTCCCTTGTCCCAAATACTGGGGGGTCTCCATGGTGAATTTACCTATAACGTAAGAAAATGAGCAAATATATCCGCTGGATGCTATCATTTTTTGGCATTTCTCTCAGCATTGTCATGCTAAATGAGAGAGTAAGTTAAGTGAAAGTTTTTCTTTAGCCCAAATCTGCAGTAAAATAAAAGCAGTCAACACCCATCCACCCTCTTACATTTGTGGAAATATGAACTTTCTAAACCACTCCACTCCAGACTTCCCTATTATATCCCAGCATGGCCGTAGCTTTGGCCTTTCTCTCAAAGTAAACTTCATTAAAAAGGCTGTGTGGCTTGTGAAGGTGGTCTGACGTGCCTTGAATGATGGTCTTCACAAACAAAGCTGCTACACAAGCCATCGAATTATCTCTGTCAAACTTTGGCGTAATCTGAGCTGATCCTCTTAAAAATATTTAAATGAAAACATTTGCACATCAATGGGCTCCATGGCAACGCTGTGTGTATTCCTCTTTGGGGGGTGCCTCTTTAACACCAAGCTTTAGAAAAGCACATCTCCTCTGTTGTGTTGACAAACAACAAAACAAACAATATTAAATGGAAGAGCTGAAGTTTTTCACATCATTGATGGATAGAAGAATCTGAAAGGCTGAAGGAACCCATGGTGAATGAATAGCTACTCAAGTTGGGAGACGGTGGTAATTGTATGATTGGTGCTCAGGATGTGTCGTTATACATGGGCTATAAACCAGAATGAGGAGCATTTGGAATAAGATGACTAAGTTGTGAGGGTGAATCTAACTCAGGAGTGTTCATAAGTATTCACTGAGCTGCTCCATCAGTTCTTTATGGGTGCATATTATTCATCTGTCTTGTGAAACCTGTGAGTGAGGAGCATCTCTCCCCCTGGTGGTAGAAAATAAATTTGTCTTTTTGAACTTAAAATTATCTCCCTGCTCAGGTTCGGCTTCTTTTCCCAAAACAGCTTCTTCTGAATTCATTAACCATACAACAAAAAATAGGAAGAGGAAAAAAAAGCAACTGTTGCAGGAAAATGCGATAATGTTTGTGAAAATAATAGTGTGACTGTTTTTCTTCCTCTGCATGCTGGGAGATGGGTACTGTATTAATATAGCTTGTGGCTTAATTGGGCTTCAGATGGTAGATTAATTAATTTGTGGCTAATAGGCACAAACATGAGAAAACAAACTTCTTTACTTTAAGCTGGAGCTCCACATGCATCTAAGTAAGTAATGTAAATTATGTAGATTGTTTTGATTATACTGACAAAGAGGTTTTTGTAGGAAGTGCTTTAAAAGATTACCGCTTCCTAGCAATTTATCTGTGAAACACTTCCATAAATAAGCCACACATGTGATTAGGAAAGCTTTGCTTCAACAAATATTTTACTGCAATGAATGTTAAATGAAATCATAGTATCAGTTTTAACATACAAAAGCATTAAGACTATAGAATCCAACGTAATGTAAGTTCCTTTGTTTTAAAATGTAATATTTCACTGAAAGTTATTAATCACTGTTACCATATTCTGTTAGTAATGACAGTATTAGTGCTTGTTCTAACACAATACAGGACTTATTTTAAATGCTAATTATAATCTGCTGTCCTTTAAATCTCCCCTTTTATCTTCAGCTTTCCCAGAAGAAACTGGATCTCTGATGCAACACATAAAAAAGATATGAGGCTCGCACGGCCTTGTAATTCTGCTGCAATCCATGCCTGCAAACAGATAGCTCACAGAAAAAGCCAACAAACCCCCTCTTACACACACACATACACGCAGACGTCAGTATTAAATATGCTTTAATCAGCAGAACATCAATTAAGAGTTTGGAAATAAAATGTCACCTTGGTGTTTCGGGGGGGTGGGGGGGGGGGGGTTGTCCCCTCAAGCTTTCATTTGGAAGATGTAGAAATTCTTTCTTATGTTAATTCTCTGATTGCACTGTGTGCAAACACTGGTCTAGCTCTCATTTAATAGGGGTATTAATTATAGCTATTTGGAAAGTTTGCAAAGTTTCCAAACTCAGCAAAGCCATTACATGCAAATAGCTGTACCAGAAAATTCAAATATGTTTTTGCAGAGAGTGAGTTCATTTAAAGTAGGAAATGTTTGTAGATTCTGTTGACACAGCCGCAACAAACTAGCTAGAAAAAAAGAAAGTTTGGTAGCATGCAGAATTACATTTATTTTAAAAGATGTAGAATTATTGCAAATACTTTTAACTTGTATAAACTCAAATATTTCTGCTTGATCAACTGTCATTGCTTGGAAAATTATTTGCCTTTGAAACATCAGAAAGAACCCAAGTGGTCTGCTTTTAATAAAAAAAATATATCCATACACTCAAGGTATAAGCAATGTGGAATAATATTCTCTTTGTTTCAGTCAAAACTATTAACAAAACAAAAAAAAAAAGAACAGAAAATGCTGGATGGTGAAGTGAGACCACTACAAATCTACTTCCCCTGATGATGTGGTACAAATACTAGCAATAAATCTTCCTCCTCAAATGCGTGATGCGCACATCTGACAATACACTGAGGTAGAATTGTGGAGCATATACCAGCAGGGTCCAACCCGTGTGATCATTCTTCGAAGTTAAACAGCCATAAAAGGCTTGAGAACTCTGACCTTCACAATCTAACTAAGCAAGAGGAGCCAATGATGTGGAACAGACCCATCGGAGCACTCACAAGATGATAAACTACACTCCAGCTTTGCTAAAAAATAACTGTATGTCTTCGATGACATATATAGCACCAGCATTTCAATACGATCCCAATTTATTTTGCACTAAAATGGTTTATTGTCGGCTATAAAGCATATGCAGCAAGAGGAGGAAGGACGAGGCTGCTTCAGTGCAGCGAGGGTGTCTCAAAGGCACATTGTTCTCTGTGTAGCACAAGAGCACATCTCAGTGATGTGTCTCAGCTCGACTAGAAGGCCGTTAAAACTATCAAAACTTATAAACCTTATCATTAGTCTGCTTCTTGTCACTCATTCCTGCTATTTCACTCACAGCTAGCTGTTTTTCGTTTCACGACTTTCTGCAAACTTATGATAAACTTCTATCATAAATGGGAATTTTGGAACAACAACAACAAAAAAAATCTCATTTGATCTCATTCGGAACGTTTTATAACAACCCGCCACCAGCAAGGAAAGCACACGCACAAATTAGAATTCAATGAATTTACAGACATTTAGCCTCTCCAGCAATATGCAATATTTGTCGCTTAGTGACAAAAGGTTGTCATAGAAAATAAAGAGGATCTTTTTAAAAAAAAAAGGGAGAAAAAATGGAAGAGGTGCATGTTGTGAAATGACATGTCCTGATACGGGGTCATTTACAACCCTATAACATATTCAGACACTGAGCAGATAAGCGAGAGATACATCTTTCACCATCCCTGCCCTTCACACTTGTCATAGCAGCACCATAAACAGCATCCATAACAACTGCATCCACCGAGGGAAAACCTGCAATATGCAGAGGAGCCTGGAGCTGCGGCAATCTTTGTAAAGAAACTGATATGCTTCTGAAGTCACAGGGAAAATATGAAAACATTTTTCCTCTCTCAGGCAATGTATTCTAAGCAGGTTTCATTAAGAGTTTCTTTTTGCTGAAAGTAGACCTATAACTGATAAATAATGCAGTATTTATTAAGAAAATGCTTTTATTTGTATTACCAGTATTGTTGGATCATATTGTATTTGTACTTGGTGGATGAATTCTTTATAGGCATGCAATTAATCATAATTAAGAATGTTCTGACAAGTGTTTGGGGACAGAGCAGACAGAATCCTCTTACTATATTCCCAAGGAGAGCAATAAGAAATGATATGAGAGGTATGCAGGCAACTAATGAGATGTGCTTCCAGTATAGGTCCTGTTATGATCTTTGGTTTCCTCTGTGTTAAGGGAGATCATTGAGTGTTTTGACCCCTGGCTGGAGAAGGGAGGACACACATCTCCATGTTTCTCTAAAGCGCCTCCTTAGATCTATTACAGTGCATTTCACAAGGCTAAGTACCATTTAATTTAGTTGCCCTCCCATATTTATCTTCTGCTGGTGATTTATGGGGTTAGAACCAGAACGTATGCGCTGCAAATGCAAGGTGCCTCTTTACTGTTGTCATGCTGCAGGATTTCATGAAATGTTAAAAGAAAAGCCAATTTTACCTTTGAATAGTCTTTATTAATGCAAGTCAGCATAATTACTAATAAATTTGTGTTTGGCATTGAAAAATAAGTACATAGTGTTAAAACCACACAAGTGAATATTAACTGCAATGAATGTAATGTAATGAATGCAATGAATGAATGGTACTACTTTGTTGTACTCAAATCTTCTCCTGCCTTTTTTCTATCCTTTTAATTTTTCACTTTAATACTTCAAGTTAATTTTTAAAAGAAGAAAGCTTGTCAGTGCCTTTCACAAATACACATGGCAGTCTCCAGAAAACAATCCAAAATACATGTTTTACATGGTTTTTTTCTTTGAAAGCTTTTGTGGTTACACAAACTGTCTGCCAATTGAGGGTATCATATAAAATAATATGCAGGTTATTCAAGTGGCCTACTCAATAAAGAACTAAGTTGATTTCTTGCCCCTCATCCTAAACATGTATTCTAGTTTCTAAACCTAAACGTTTGACTTTGGTGGATTTATCTAACCAAAGAAATACCTAGAAACAGACAATTAGGTCAAAGTTAATCTCTACAGATAAACTATCCATCCATTTTCTACTGCTTATTCCCGAACGGGGTCGCGGGGGGGCTGGAGCCAATCCCAGCTAACTATGGGCGAGAGGTGGGGTACATCCTGGATAGGTCGCCAGCTGATCACAGGGACACACATATACAGTCACATTTACACACAAACTCACACCTAAGGTCCGGAGAAACCGGAGAGGAACCCACGCTAACACGGGGAGAACATGGAAACTCCACACAGACAGGCCACTGCCCGAGCCGGGGATCGAACCGCCAACCTGCTTGCTGTTAGGCTATAGCGCTAACCACCTTGCCACCATGCAGCCCCCAATTTAAATACAAATATACTAAAATAAACATTAGTATTGCATCACTCCAACTGGTCCTGTCAAAGCAGCACTTCATGACACCATCAGAAAAAAACAGATTGGATGAATTAGCGAGTGAAAAATGAGATTTGAACATTCATTTTTTTCAGCTTGAGAAATGCTCATAAGACAGAGGTCAGTGACCTTAACTTTACTGAAAGTTCCTGGGTGAAAGCTGCTTGTCGGCACCTGTGTGTGTTTGATAGGTTTGTGTTCTAAGGTGTGGAAAGCTGACTGTTTGATTAAAGCCCTGAGACTCTTTAAAGTCCAGCATATGAGCAAAAGAAGCAGCAACATGATGAATGGCCTTGTCCCTCAGTCCACCTCTATAGTTCTCCTCTTGGAAATGAAATAAGCTTGTCTGTCTAAGTGTGCACTGCAAGTTAATTGCTTTTCACTTGCAATGTGGAGAAAGGGGATGAAAAAGTGAGCAAACCATCTGCAGCAGCTGCTGGCTGCAGGCGAATGTCCTGAGAGCATGCATACTGTCCTGACACTTACATTTCTCACTGCGCAGTTCGTTCTGTCAGGACCCATAACACCATGAGTTTGAATAATTCAGCCATCTCCTCCCTAAAAGTCAGCGATCATTCACAAAGACGCCCTGAGGAGGAATGGCCTCGAGGTAGTATCGCTTACACATGTTCTGCTTGGTCTAAATGTTGTGAAACGAACAGTTTTGTTAAAAATGAAAGATCAGCGTCTAGATCAAAGTCACTGTTTTGGTCAATGAATCAAGAGTGTGTTACTTCCTGTAATAACTAGAATTTCATTACAGGATTTTTATGAGCTGCACAGAGTGATTTGTTGAGTGATCTGGAGAGCTGTCCCACTTGGCAAAGAGCTGAATTGTGTTTGATTTCATAAATAATTGCAGTCATCAGGGACACACATTGTTTTAGGCTTAACTGTGTTGTTTACCCATGCCACATGTCTGAGGGAGAGACACTGTTGTGGATACACATCACCCTCAAGGAATCTTACCCAGGGCCCATGGTTGGCAAGTGTATTAAAGGCTTATCCAGGGTGTGTGTGTGTGTATGTGTTTGCATGTGTGAATAAGTGAGGGAGAGAACTTAAAAGGGAAGAGAAAAACAACATGCATCTAGTACTTGAGGTGTTTAGGCGAAGCTGTGAGCAAACACATCCGTGGCTAATGAGGCCTGGCATATGGAGTGATCATTGGAATTCATCATAGCTCTGTTGCTACAGCGCAGGAGCGTAGCGCTCCATCACTTAGACAACCACTGAAGAAAAGTAGAAAAGCTTCAGTGTTAACAAATTAACCGACACATATGTGGGCCAAGAAGAAAGCTGAAAAGAAAGGTGATTGATTGTTCCCTTGTTGCTTTCTTGTCAGCTCAGTTTCTGTCAGTAGAGGATACATGAAAGATAGAAACAATCTATGCCTCTGGCCCAAATCCCACTTTGCGCTCACAAATGTAGAAATGATTTGAAAATAAGAAAACGGGAGAACTTCTCCTGTCCTCACGACCCCAAGAGTTTTCAGAAAAAGAAGGAAAAAGAAATTTCTTTAAGAGGTGTGGCGCTCACTTCTACATTTGTTCATCTGAGCCTTGTGCGGGAGTCTCTCTGGTGGACTGTGTGTGTATGTGTGTGTATATTTCTGTGTGCAAATGTGTACACTTGCATCTGTGCTTGTGCTGAAGAGAGCTAGGAGTGGGAGGCATTGGAGACAAAGCTGATTAGGAATCAGCAGTTATGCTTCCTCTGACTGTTCGGTGCAGATGAAAGGAAGTGGAGGTGGAGGTGTGGGTGCAGGTGCTTGGATCTGTATCTAAGAATCTCCCTGCAAAGCGAAGGGACTGCTACGTCCCTATTATGGGTGACTGCAGTGAGAGAACAGTGGTGCAGTAGAACCGGTCTGGTGCCAATTAGGAATGAGCAAGCAAACATATGTCTCTCTCTCTCTCTCTCTCTCTCTCTCTCTCTCTCTCTAAAAAAAAAAAAAAGAAAAACTGATGAAAGTGCATATGGATGCCATAAATTAGCAAAGTACAATAGATTGTTGGGCGTTTGTGTGTAAATGTTTAATTAACCTGTTTGGCAACATAGCTGCTGTGTTTTGTAGCTAAGGAATCAATCTACTTAGCAGCCTATTTAACAATACCGGGCCTCGCTTGTGTGACATGTTCATTGGGGACAACTGAGCTGTTGTTAATGTCTTTAAATTAACAAAGCCATTAACCCAAGTGATAATGGTCCGTTCTATGTCTATGTGCAGATTGTCCAAGGACAATTGCTGCGTAAAAGCTACATATTCTGTTTTCTGTCTGGCTTCAGGTAAAATATCTGTACTTTAACTGACACTTTTTAACCTAGATTACAATGACTATTTACTATGTGCTCATCTTTGCACTGTGAATAAACATGATCCTTAATGATTAAGAAAATAATATATATTTTTTTTAATTTGGAGATTTTGAGGTTTGATTTGATATACTGCTTTGTGTCGACATTTAGCACCATAAATGTGTCATGCTAACGTAAAACATATTTACAGTAACGAATCAGTTTCACTGTTCCTATTGATTTCTCAAAAGGGTATTTTCTTCATATTAGGGCCACAGATTAATATTCCTCTTAGAAATCTGTCCAAATATGAGCATTTCTTGATACTAGATCATAGCATCAATATGCTCACACTGTATATGTAAACTAATTTAATTAGAAAATTGATATTTGTGAGCAATCAGGGGAAATTTTATGCTGATGTCAATTTCCCCCTTATTCAGCGGTAGCATAACAACACATGCATCAACATTTTAAACATTTCATGTTTGCATAAGAAAATCAATATATAAGGCTCATTCTAACATCCATTACAATGTGTTTTCACTAACAGTAGATATTAGTGAAAAGAGTGCACCTCCTCCCCTTTTTTGGAAAGATCACAGAAGACAGAGGGGGACATGATGACCCCATCCCAGAGGAGCAGGCTGTTTTGCCTGCAAGGTACAGAGCTGGGGATGCAGAGGAGTTTTTGATTTAATCACCGGGTTCCACAGTGCACAATATGCTGTAGGAGGAGATGGCAATTATAACGCCCGTGCCGGCCTGCTGTCCTGCCCGTGTGGTGATGTATTCCCTGGAGCGTCACAGAGAGACAGTGGTGGGGGCACTGCTACCATGAAAGAGAGCAGAAGTTCCCCCTCCTAACCCCCTACCTCCCCACCCATCATCCACCCGTAGACACACAAAACTCATCACTGCACTGAAAGCCAATGACGAGTCAGATCATTCTGGCCACATTAGTGAGAAGCTCTATTTGAACAGAGGAAGTACTTTAACTGAAGATGCAGTACTTGATATATTTTTCTGTTTCTTCTGTGGGTGCATTTCCTTCAATCCAGAAAAAATTCTATCACCACACTGACCCAGTTTACTTTCCAGCTTCCAAACTATTTGATTTGTATCATTGGTTAAGCATGTCCTTTAATCCCTATGTTGCCATCATTTTCACAGTCCAGAATTAAAGCACTCTTCCAACGACATTGTTTGTTCAAAGCAGAGAGGATACAATATTGATATTTCTCTAAATAAGTAGCACCAGCTCCTCCAAATACTGCATTTGTCAGACGTTTTCATACTGAGAGGAACTCGCTCAACAACTTTTCATATTGGATTAATCCTACAAGGAATTTTGTTGTTTATTGGCAAACATCCTGACACATCATCATACACAATGAAGCTGGCATGAATAATTAATGTCCTCTCATAGAAAATATTCACTCGTACTCCAGTGGTGTTTACTCCCCTGCAGACATTCACACTGAGGATAACCTCTCCTGTTTAGAGGAGCTCTGTGTCTCACTTCTCTGCTGCTGAGTGCTGAGAAGTTACAAGAGACACACTAACAACATGAAAGTGGAAAGAAGTGGATCAGTAAATACACAGAACTGCTGTTTAAAGAAGAGTTTGCTTATGTTTTGGAACAAGGAAAAAATGGTGCCACCGTGATATAAAAAAATGATGTATGCAT
>JBAMHX010000011.1:19465941-19478049 GCA_037177515.1 Pseudomugil tenellus
GCTTTTAATGTTTTATGTAAAGCACTTTGAACTGTTGTGTACATGAAAGGTGCTATACAAATAAACTTGCCTTGCCTAAAAAAAGGGAATTCAGACATTTTATTCAGGTGTGCTGGAGAAAGAATGCATGTAAAAGTTGTAGGATGGCATCAATCGAGGACCGGATCTGGGCACCGCAATTTTGCACAAAAAGTTTGCAGCCATTACAGCCAGATTACAATCATAAAAACTAGGAATGCAATTAGTTCGGCAAATAAAAATGAATTACTTGATACATTGTCATAATGTCAATAATCAAAATAGGAAAAAACTTTAGGTTCAAAGGGAAATTGGAAAACATGAGTTTCACATACAGGTGCTTTTTATAACGTGATATTATTAAACATTGTGTAGGCTCCATTGATCTTTATTGTACAGTAGGTGATATTGAAGTGAGTCAGGGAGACAGCAGGCTTGAACCTGGCCTGGTTGTGTTTATTGGATACCTGCTGTGCTAGACAAACTAAACGCCACATATGCGTTCAGCAACATCAAAACCAGTCTTTCCGTGTGCTCCTGAAGCACAACACTTCTGTGACAGTTTAGTTTATATATAGTACTCTGGTCTGTTAAATCCACTATTGCTAAAGACACAGATAAAAAAGTTCCTGCTACTGCACATACAAACAGAGGTCAGGGAGCTGAGGCGAGTTGATTACACCTCGGTGAAGCTGCAGCTAGTTTAAAGGTGACCTCACAATGGTGAAGCAGGAACGGAACTCTACAGAAAACAGAGTACCTGTACCACGAACATATACAACAAATGCTAGATGAATCACGGGGGAGTTTGGACCGTCATCAACGGCGGCCATCTTGCCACAGGCAAGTTCTCTTGTAGGATACACTAACTACACTAAGCGGACAGAGAAACATGCACCAGAAGCTCAACAAAGCAGTCCTTTCCAAGCCATGATTATTTTTCCTTTTTCCTTTGTTATTTAAAACCTTATACTTTTATTGCTGATAATTGTGTTGTTTTTATTGTCTTGCCATGTCTTGTGTATATACACAAGTTGCACACTTTTATATTATTGTTAGCTCAGAGGCTTTTCATTACTAAATTCTCTCCATCTTTTAATAAATTATTTAAAAAATATTATATAATTTTTACTAAGAATTATTCATAATATGCAGTGTATCATTGCTACATCTCTGCCATTTATAACAAACCAAATGCCTAATACAAAACTGAGCAGGTTATGGTTTGTTTATAAAGTACTTTCACCATCAAAACACTTTTGTGAACAACAGAGTTGACTGTGGCAAGATGGCCGCAGTCAGCCAGTGTGGACATTGAACTCTATTGGCCAACAGTGAGGATGAGGCATCGACCCTTCAATTTACCACTAGACGGACAGTGTCTTACAACAAACATATCTGCTCCAACATTCCCGCTCTGACTCAGACCTGGGCTGTGTGTCAGAAACTTAACAGCTGACATATGTCTACCCACGGTAGATGACTGGCTCCAATAAAGAACAATGCCCAATTTTCCATCATGTAAACTCTGGGGGGCTGAATTTTTTTCTAACGCTTCGGTATCAATGTTATTTTAATCTTAAATTTAAAGGCGTGTCCTTTTTAAGTGTGTTAGAGCGCTATTACTGGTTACAGCTGCGTACTTCCTGCTGGCTCCACTGCGACGGAGCCCTCTCAGCTCTACCTTTTCATCCATTTTGGGATTTTCCGATAATGACGAAACAGCAAGATGGCGACAGTAGGACCCACCTATTGTCTTCATTTTCGCTCTTCAGAAACCTATGGGAAACGTAACATATGCTCTGTCCAATAATTTATACTGTCAATGTTTGAAATCCAGGGTTGAACAAAGTTTAAGTAATTACATATCATTTTACTGCTCATATTGGCTGTTGTGGACAGATTGCACTTAAAATACTTCCCTGGTGGTACTAACTTTAGAAACCCCAAAATTAAAACTCACTCACATATAAACGTGTGGAATTAAAGACAGCCTGATGTAAAGTTAGCGTGTAGTGTTACGTATTCAATGTATACGAACACAAAGTATGTGTGGAGGATATATCCCTCTTACCAGTAGATGCTTACACTTGAAACATTATAAAATAAATAAAATCACACAGTCCTATGACGCAGAATTGACTAAGAAAAAGAAATGAGTCAGGCTTGGCTGCACCATGGCATAGTGATTAGCATTGTGACCTTACAGTAAGAAGGTCATTGGTTCAAGCATCAGCTGGGTGAAAGTTGAAACAAACGGCACCATGTATATGTGGGTCGTCTCCAGGTACTCCAGCTGACTACCATCCAAAGACATGCATCTTTGGTTAATTGGTCACTGTAAATTGTGTGAATGGTTGTTTGTCTCTGGTGTTTGCTCTGGTGACCTGTTCAGGGTGTACCCTGCCTGCCTGCCAATTGGTGAGAAGAGCTGCAGCTTCCTGTGACTCTAAATTGGACTAAGAAAGAAAATGAATTAGTCAGGCTTATTTCACCATCTCTTTCACTGGGGACTCAGTTCTTGCTCAAAGGCTTGTCAGAGGTGACTCAACTTTCAACCCCCATTCTGCCTGTTTTTATTTCCACAAATCACCATTCGCAACAAAGCAGAACTCCCAGCTTTAAAAAAGACATCAAAAGTCTTTAAGAGTTCCCAGTCTCATTTTGATCTCTATGTCCCACTCACTTAAATATAATTTCAGTTCAACTTATAAAAGTTCAGGGCTTTGATTAAGTTAGCTTCCAGTTATACGTCAGCTACTGTTAACACAGCAACCTAACCTCTGTCATTCATTCCTCCTATCAGCTGCAACAACAACAAAACAGTGTGGCGTAGCACTGAGTGGAGAATTTGACCATATAATAAAGTCTGGGACGTATAGCTTGATAACAACCCCATTGCTACAAAGAATTCTTGGAAGTTAAGATGCCAACTGAATAAATAAGTTCCTTCTCCATGAAAAGTAACAAGTGCATATCTCTTTAAAAAAAAAGGGTGACAATTAAAATTATAAATAATTTTAAGACCTTTTGGTCAAGATATGCATATAGTTTTGTGACCAAGAATTAGTATAATGGGTAACATGGCATGACAGAGGAAATTATCATACACCGATATGTATGAGATGACTCTGATGTCAAAATTTAATTATGGTCGCAGACATGAGAGTCCTGCAGCAGAGGTTACATGCAGTCTTATCTGATTTAATAAACATCACTGATTAAAAAAAGGAGGGAATAAATGATAAGCTAATTCAATCTCCTGAAAACCTCTAGGTGACCTGTAGCCTCAAGATGTTGCGCATCAAAATCACTCTGCTCACATATGCTCCAACATCACTCACTTGAATCCGCAGGAGATGTTTTGCTTCCAGTCGTCGGGCAGCTTTCTTAGCAGAACCACTTTGGATGTGTGTGCATTGATGTGAGCTACAGAGCCAGAGAGAGAATTAAAAGATTCACTAAGATCAAAATAAACAAATATATATTAAGAGCTTCACTTTTGTGTCCTTGCCATTCCTTGTCTGTGCTGATTTGCCAGCATTGTTACAAACATGAGCTGGTGGTGGGAGACAGTTGCTTACTCGAACAATGCTTTCAGTTAAAGTGTTTATACTGCCTGCAACCACAGACATAAATACACAGCTGGGGAATGCCGCATGATAAGCCACATGGTGAGTTACAAGTCACTAGGCAATGAGGGAAGTCACTGCTTTGTCCTGCTTGTTGCACAGACATTACCAAGGAGATATTCAAATATTTTACATGGATGAAATGGTACCAGTATTTGCCTCATATTATTCAGTTACTGTGTTAGAATAACACAGAAAAAAGCTGTTTTTTTTCTTTTTTTTACTAGTGATACTGGACTACACATGATTATTTGCAGGACTGTTTTTGTTTTAGCACTGAAGCTGAACATAAGGATTCAGTTCTTGCACAGTCAGCATTTCATGTGAACTTTACAAGCAGACTGAAGATGTATAATTAAAGAAAAGCTTGTTAAAAAAAGTCTTTAAACTGCACAACCTAGAATCCAATGCCGAAGAAAGGGTGGAGTGCTTGGAATCTTGAACTACATGTAAGCAACATAAACATGTTGATATATGCATTAAAGGGAATATGACTGTAGCCATCATTTAGTTTATCTCCAAACACTGTGCTCTTTGTCATTCCCCTTAATCAGATGCGGCTGTTGCTAAGGCAACAAAGTAAACTTAAACATCACTCTGTTTCAACACGATGAGTCATCTATTCAACTTGTTTGTGGAAGGATTTGCCTCGTGATTTCCTCTGGACTAAGGAAAGTATGAATGAATGTTCTTTTGCACATTTTCCTGCCATTGTGAAGGATAATATCAGTGCATATTTTAGTATTAAGGTTTTTTTTTTTTTACCTATGTAGGATATTGTGCTGGAGTGAAGTAATTGCTCAGTCCACAGCTGACAGGCCTCACTGCTGGTTAGACATTCAACACCATACGTGAGCTGGTACTCCAGTTTCGGCAAGACATGCACTGGCACATACTGTTTGGTTAGAAAATAATACACATTAAAAAGCTGTGGCACATATTTCACTTTGTGTTACTCCAAACTGTTGTACAGTACAGAGAAGAGGGTGGCTGCAGGGTTCCACTAAGAGGACAATTTCAGTCAAGGCTCCACTCTCAAATGTCAAAGAAACAACTTTCCCACACCCACCCCTGCCTCACCCAACGCCACCTGGGAGGTGATTAAGCAACGAACCAATAAAACACAGGCAGAATTAGAGAAAACCGACAGATAGAGAACAAAAAGCATAGCACCATCACTCAAATTAAAAGAAAATTTTATCATGTTATAAGGAGATAGTATTATTGTAAAAAATATAATGTAATGCAATATGATTCATGTTTTTACAACAGAGTTCTTTTGGGTGACAGCGCTACGCTTCTGTAACACTGAATACAATGACAACTAAACTAAGTCGAACCTCACTATAGTAACTAAAACCAAACAAAATAATAATTTTAAAAAATGAAAACATGTCATATTGTTCTGTCAGTACAAACTAAAGAAAAAAATTCTGCTGAAAATTTTAATTCTTACTGTTCAAGTACTTTTTATCATCCACAGTTAGCACTATTTCTCACATTAAAAATACACAGTGTCAAAAACATACAAAAAGGGTAATATTAACTGAAAAGTATGTTTTATGGGAAGGACAGGAGACCGTATGGTCGTTTCATTAGTGCACTTAAAAACATGATCCAGACAGCAACACTGTGGTTAGAACACACTATTATTTCGTCAGCGCATGTTATTTGGAAAAATCTTCCATGTAGGTCCTTAATGCAACTTATTGTGAAGTGTTTGTTTCTTGCTGTCCTACGGTGGATCAAGTGTTGAGTCTTCATAGGAACTGTCCTCACAGTGGAGCTCTGCAGCCAGACTGTCTTGTGTATACCTGGTTTTGGCTGCTCCCTACATTTCTTGTATGGGTCAGAGACACAGAGCTGCGCACCAGGAGGAACAAGTCTTGAAGACTGTAAAGCTTGTAGATCAGGTTGCCTTTTACTGGAGTTTCGTAATCTCGCACATCTTCGGCACAAACCTGAAGGTCCTGGGAAAGTATTTCTCAATGGGAGAAGATATAAAAAAACAATGTATGTTAATTGAATTTCACAAATGCAATTCAATCCTGCAAAATACAAAAATAAACAGTACTAACTTTTATGCTCTGAAATATTATTTCTGATTACTGCTGATTCAAGAGGAGCAACACAATTCTCGCCATCCTTGTTCTGGTGTCTTTCCAAGTACGAAGCCACACAGGGTTTAACCAGGGAGGTTGTATGAGACTGCACTAACGGCTCCACACATCGGCTCGGGGACTTTGTTGCAGCTATCCCACTGTCAGACTTGAACATGGCAGTCTGCATACGCAGAATTTCACCTAACTGATCCCCAGAGATGTTTCTTCTTGTAGACTGGCGCCTGGACCTTGTAGCTTTATGAGGAGATGAGTTTGCATTTACAGACGTGAACTCAGGGACAGAGTCTGCTGGCTCTTTTACAGGTGTTGCTGTTGAAAACACAGACTCATCAATAGCCAGCTTCTCATCATCTGAGTCGCCTGTAAATTCTTGGTCTTGGTCACTTTCTTGGAAAGAACCCCGTCTTAATGGATCACTTAGTGGTGGAAAGCTCTGATTCACAATCAGCTGCCGTGTTTTCAGATCCACATTTGTCAAAGAGTTTTGCATCCTGTCCTCTGAACCACTGCTCACACCAATTCTGTCCAGATGTTCACTGGACGTTTTAGACCCACTTATAACTGGAGAACTAGCAGCTTTTTTATTTATAACTACTCCATCCTGTTCATTCTGTGTCTTCTTCTTCATGGATGTTTTAGTGGTTGTTGACTCTCCAAATGTCTCTAGGTCAGTGAGGTCTGCCTCAAAGTCAAGACCACTGCTGTCTACAGGCACACAACTTCTCTTCGAGATCTCCTGAATTAGATAAGAAAACAAATAATGATTGATATAATATTTTTTTAAAAAAGATACAGTAAGTGATAGCACAAAAAAAAAGTCTGCACACTTAGCATACCGATGAGATCTGCGGATCAGGACGTTCCGTCATCAAATGAAAAACATTTCTGCTCCCATTCTTCATGATGGAGAGCTTCAAACTTTCCTCGTGATAAATATGACTTCTCTCTCTAACTGTTATTTCAGTCTTCAGAAGGGGTGAGTCTATGTAAACAGTCTTCCTCTGTTTACTTGCTGGTAATAAAACATGGGATAAATTACTTATGTGAAACAGCACCACCAGGAGGACACAGAGTATCGGTACACTGATTTTAGAAAAACATTTCCTCACTGCCACAGGCAAATATAGATTGTGCCAATGTTGGAGAAAAAAATCACTGCAGATCACAGATCACTAGTTTCTTCTTCAGCGTCATTAACGTGATCATATGTTATATTAAACCTCTGGTGCAAAAAATTATTCAGACAAAAAGATTAATAAATTTCCATAAAAAAAAAAAAAAACAGATTTGCATTTTCTCTACTTTACACATTTTTCCATCTGTCCAACATACCCTTTCCTGGGTTTACTTTCACTGAAACAGGCAGTTCCCACTGATCCCCAAAGTCGGGACCGTGGTTGTCCAGTAGTCTGACCAATGCATCTCGAGTCAGACATATATGAGGCTCATAAGAAGCACACAGTCTCTCTGCATTTCCATCGCTACTGATCACCTGAAGATAAAAAAAACAGAGAAAAAAAAAAAGAAAAACAGCAAGTTATGTAACCAAATCATTTACTACATCTGATACGGGTGTTCGTGATTGTAATTAAATAGTGTTTGACCATACTGTACACATCTTGGGACCTTTCAGAAACTAAATTTGTGCTGAGCAAAGACATGAACACCCTCTGGTGTCCTTTTGTGGAAATTGCAAGAGCTACAACAAAGTTAAATAGACCTGCGGACATGATCCCATTCTGGCAGTAAAAACATCTCGGTGACTTTATATGAGCAATTAAAAAAAGGAAGACAATTGCTTACAGCATGCATGTCCTCAGCTTTCTTAGCTGGAGGATTCTCTGATGAAACACTCTGATAATCCGATGCAAGCTGTGCATCAGCAGGCACTATCTTGTGGTCTGTAATATTCACACTACCCTGGAGAAATAAAGAGTACAAATATGGTAATGTAGAAAGTTAATCAGCACGGGGCGACTGATTTTGCAATTCAAAACTTTAAAAAGTATGGAGAAAAAAGAAAGAATACATGAAAATAATATTGTTACAACTTGTGAGTTGAAGGTATCGTCTGGGTGGATCTGCAACCCGGGAGTTCATTACCATTGTTAGCAGCTGTTTTTCAAAAGTCAGCGACAAGCCAGGATTGAACGTTCCCCCTGTCAAACTTGTCATCTCATGGATCTGATAAAACTGAGGAAGGGACTTAAGGCCCTCTAAACAAGCCTTGAAGAATTCCTGAAACACACATTCAGTCTTTATATTTTCTAGAAACGTAACTACACAGTTGATGACAGAAACAAAACCTGTGAAATCAGTACCTCCGAATATTGCATGGCTCCTTGTGATATGACGTTGTAGTCTCCAGCACAAATTTTAGCTACATCTTGCAGATACTTCATAAACTGCATTACTTCATTATTTAATCGTGTCTTTAAGCTCTGAAACATTAGAGATTACTTTAAAGGAAGCAAGAAAACAAGGAACAGCAGGCTAAATCCACCGTAAAGAAGAAAATAAAGATATTTAAATTGTAATTACAGTACCTGTGCTGGACTCCTGCCTTTCTTACTCATCAAATAGCCAACATATGTTTTCTGTTCTTTGCTGGTAAGACTAGACACACAGGGAAAGGGCAGCCTGGGTTCAGGATACGCATCACTGGCCTCGGTCTCATTCTGCTTTCGCTTAGCTCTGGATTTTGTCCCATGCTTACCAACTTTGCCCTCAGCACCATTTTCCCCACATGGACCATCACTATCAAAACTCTCCCAACAAGACACTTGGTTGCTGATGCACCTGTTATCTTTTAAGTCTACAGCATCATCTTTTGACAGAGAGCTGGAGGGTTCTGGCGGTCCAGCATCACACTTTTGTTTTATGTTGTCATTTTCAGAAGGACTAGGAAAAGAAGAAAACATTAAAGAAAAAATATGTCTAATGACACCTTAGTATCTACTCTTGAAAAACACTAAAAAATAAAACCATAATGCAGCTAAAATAACGTAACATACATGATATATTTACAAACAAACCTTTTGAGAGAGGTCCAGAGTTCTCTGATGTTAGGCACAAGTGTATACTGGTCGTAAAGATCTCTGGTAAAGAAGGGACCATCAGGGATTGGCTGGTCATCCCTGTTGATAGAAAAGAAAAATGAATGAGACTTGTTGTTCCTTGGCAGTTCCTAAATGTTCTTTCTCTTTAATGGAACAACATTAACTTGTGTCCCGAAGTGGTTCTCGTTGTAATAGTGAATACTAAATTACTCTATGCAATAGATGACTCGGGTGTAGCTGTATTCTTTTCTTTTTCTGCAATTATATCACAAGAAGGTAAAGTTTGTTTTAATAACAGGTTTGTCAAGAAGCTGGTATATTATGACTAAATTACTTCACCTAAAATCTACTGGTCATTTATTAATCAATAAAGAAAAACTGCATTATTATAACCAAAAACATATTTATATTATTAGTTATTCAGATTTAAATTATCCTGAAGACACAAATATGCCTGAACAAGAAGCAATACCACCCCAGAGAAAAAGGCACAAATAGCTGCCCTGGATGTTGAAACTTGGGGCCTTGGTGGATAGAACTGGTCTTCTTCAGGATGCTCTGCAGATACTTAGAGCTGAGATTTGAGGAACCGTTCAAGCCATGCCTTAAACTGAATGTGTGTGCTTTGTGCAAGTGGAGGGGGCATTTTTCAAAAACATTGACCAAAGCTGTCAAGAATACCACTTTTTTTTGTTTGTTTTAAATCAGAGCCCAAAAGTAGCCACACTGAATGACTAATTATGTCAAATTGTATTTTTCTTGACAGCCCTTTCTGATTCCATCTACATCCCTTTCAAATATAAATGTTAGACATCCATGCAGTCATCAACACTTAAAGTGTGATAAATCTGACCAGACCAACTTGTCTTGCTTGACTATCTGGTTCCAATATTCATATCTTAATTCTGTGTGCTTTCAACAATAGTTAGGAATGAAGACGTGTCAATCTGAACAATTTGCAGATAAACAGCAGCACATGTAAAATAAATTCAGACTGAGGTACCTTTCACTCATAAACCATCACTGAGGTTTCCATCAACTTGTGCAGCAACTCTTCTCATGAATACATGGGTCAACCTTTATTCATTTTCACCAGAGAATGGCTTTCAAGATGTTGCCAGTTGAATATTTTTCCTTTAAGTAAACGTTACAACATTGATTATTTATTCGTATAGTTTCTACAGCGAAAACACCACAACACCTGCCTTTTGGGAAACTTGCCCTGTTGTCTGCAACTGTTTGGCAACCAAATATCCTCCATATCTTTATACTTTTTAAAATATCTAACTCATATCATGTTTATTCACTAAAGAACTAAACATTATATTTCATATATGACAAAAAAAAAAAAAAAAAACACACAAGGAGAGTCACGCAAACAGAAAAACATGCCAAACACAGTTGTCTGAACAGCACAAGGAACATAAGGTCCCCTGTTCCAGCTTTTTCAGGTTTTATTCGTTTCAACAGCAACAATAAAATAATATTTAAAGGGCGGTTTACTTGATTATTACATTTAATTTAAACGAACTTTTACGGCTAAATTGAAAAGCGAAGTAAGCAATGGTCGGACTCCTTTTTGCTTACATTAGCTAGCAATAAGTTAATAAAGCTCATTTATCTGGCGTGATTGGCACAGCAGCTACAGAACACTATAAGGACCTCATTTTGTACCAGCGATACATAAACTTACCACACAAACTCCATTACTTTGTATATGAGGTGTCCACTGCCATCATCTTGTAACTACGAAATGTTTGTCAACTATGGTATTTAGCCACTTCTTCTTCTTCGGATTTTAACGGCGGTTGGCAACTAATAGAAAGAGCATTACCGCCACCTACTGTTCAAGAATGGGTCAGATAGTCTAACATGGGATGGGCTCATTGACTGTATAAAAGAGGATGGGCTAGAAAAAACAGATAAAGGAAAAAAAAGAAAAAACGAATTGATAACAACACTATACCACCAGAATCTACATCCTACCATATATCCCTGTGTTCTTTAGAACATCCTAATACTACTCCTACCTGTGCCCGACTATCACCCTCCAAAATACTCTTTAAATTGAGCTTTCTCAATTCATCCATCCATTACAGCTTATGCTCTGAGCGGGGTCGCGGGAGGGATGGAGTCAATCCTACCGGACATCGCGCAAGGGGAGGGGTACACCCTGGACAGGTTGCAAGTCCATCACAGCTGTCTGTTTCCTAACTCCTGTAATCTTTCCTTTCTGGCTTCCCTGCACACATTATAGCCCCTGCACCTCAAAACCAAACGCTCCATATACTCTTATTCCCGTTGACATACCTCACACTGCCCAGTTCCATGCTTACCTATTAAAAACAAGGTATGCCCAATCCTTAACCTGGTAATCACAATTTCTTCCCTTCTGTGTTACTCTGTGTATTTAGCTCTGCCCACCTCAACACCAACAATATTGCCACACATTCTCCACTGTATACACTCCCAACCCATTAGATACAGGCCTGTCAATACCAATGCTTTTGGCTGAAACTGCAACACCAAAACCAGCCATATCTGTTTCTGGAACCTTAGCTCCATCGGTAAAAACATGAACATAATCAGAAAACAGTGCTTTAACATGATGATAAAAGGGTGCTACAAAATCCACACTCCCTTTGCTCTTCCTCTTCAAGTCCATTAAAAACCAATCAACAGTAGGACAATGTAAAAGCCATGGGGGCACTCCTTAGCCAATTGATTTCCCATTTTCCCAAAATGATCTTTTTGGCCTTTCCCATACTCTCAACACTCACAAAGTACTTGTTTGGTGGGATGAGACTCACAATGAGTTTTCAGATGTACCCATTAATTTACCATTCTCTTAGACGGACATCCGGGACATTTTGACGTAATTACATAGCAACGTAGCTCGCCATCTTAGCGTAGTGGAAACAGACCCTAGCAACACTACAGAGGAGACATGGTAAAATTATGTTTGTGGTCGGCTACACATCTAATTTAAAAAAAAACAAGCGGTTCAAGACCAAGTACCATCGTATAAGTAGAGTCAGGAGAGATAAGCGGCTGAGCGCTGTCAACAGATGCCAAATATGATTACACGTAATGGTGACGATTAAAAGTAGTGGCAACCAAAGTCCAACTATGCTACATCTGTGCCCTTCATTTTACATCCCGGTAAGTGCACATTCAGTGATATTCTATACATAATAACATATGAACTTAATAATAACATTAGGGCTGCAAAGAACCCAAGACCTCTTAATTATAACGAGTCAGACCGGCCGTATT
>JBAMHX010000011.1:19478149-19499453 GCA_037177515.1 Pseudomugil tenellus
CATCTGTAATGCTTTTAATGTTTTATGTAAAGCACTTTGAACTGTTGTGTACATGAAAGGTGCTACACAAATAAACTTGCCTTGCCTTTTCACTGCCTCTACTCCACAATGCTCCATCATCTGCAAATAATGAACGGCCAACACTACAATGTACTGATGAGAACACATCATTGATCATGATAATAAAAAGTAAAGGGATAATTACACTCCCCTGAGGAGTCCCGTTCTCCACTGTATACTGATTAGAAAGAACAGAATCAATTCTAACCTGGATTTTCTGTTCAAAAAGGAAATCTTTGATCCAGTTGAAAACCCTAACACCAAATCCCAACAGATAAAGCTTAATTAACAGTCCTTCCTTCCATAACATGTCATGCGCTTTTTCAATATCAGAAAAAAACCAAAACAGATTCTTTATTATCTAGCGCCTTTCTCATGTCATTTTCAAGCCTAACAGCTGAGTCATTATACACTATGCCTTTTGGAAACCACTCAGAAAATTTGCCAGCACTCTTTTCAACTTCAAAAGTCAGCCTTTTTACAATCATGTGCTTCATTACTTTACATAAGTTTGACGTTAGGGCAATGGGCCATTAATCACTAGTGTTTGAAGCATCCTTCCCAGGCTTCTTGATTGGTACTATTACTACCTCTTTCCAAGATTTGGGGTGTCTGCCCTCAACCCACACCTGATTATACAAACACAACAACTTTTCAAATGCCTCACTACCCAGATTCTTTGAGTACCATATTTGATCCTTGCCTGGAGAGGTTTGCTTAGTCTTTTTAATCACTCTTAAAGCTCCTTGAAGGTAAACAAAAAGTCCAGCTGGTTATTACCACTGATTATTTGAGCTAATGCCGCAGGATACTGAGCTCTAGTTCTAGCTTCCTCTGACAAATTAATTGAGCTATGATTGCAAAGTTTTGAGCCATGGCCTCTGCTATGAAAACTTGATACGGCTAATCCATGATCTGATAACAACGCAAGGTAATCCCATTCCTGCCCAACTCCTCCCATCCTTTTAACCATTGAAGTAGTCCTTCCAATCTTAGAGCAAACACCTCTCCAACTTGCTCTCTTTGCTTGTCTCACTGTCCTTCTGACAATTGCTTGCACTTTTTTATATTAAACAAGATGATGTACTTTTATAGTTCGTCTAAATAACCTAAAAGCTTTATTTCTTGTTTTGTCAGCCTTTTGACAGCATTCATTCTACCAAGGGACAAGTACTCTACATTTATTAGATTTACTTTTAGGAATGCATTGACCTGCTGCTTCAATCATTACCTGGTTTATCTGGATATTCATATCATCTATACTATCTCACACATCAAGTCCTACTGCCTCCTCACACAGGTTTTGAAACTTCCTACAGTCAGCTTTATAGAAAATCCATTTCTGGATTCCATCCCTGAGAGTTGCTTGAATTTTAACCCCTCACCAAACTGAGCACAGGATAGTGATCACTCCCCATAGTAATATCAGTTCTTGCAGACCACTGGCTGACCCCTTAATAATATGCATTTTAAAAAAATATCATATTTTACTCAATTATCTTCAGTGACTTTCCATGTACCTAAAAAAATGTTTCATAATGGTGCAACATTTGGCTCCATGGTCTGACTGGAAGACGATTCCTCATGTGAGACTTTTAGGTGGTGTAGAAAATAAACAAGAATTCGAGTTAAAAATCAAAAACATTTAAACTGTTTTGGTGTGTATTGAATAAGGAATTATTGTTTACTGTTACAATGTTTTGTTAAGTTTTCGGTCTTGTCTGGTGTAGACAGAAAATGTATGTATGGACAGTGTACATTGTTATTTGTATTGATGTCGTTTATAAATATAGATGTTTCTTCTGGATATGGTAAACAATAATGAAATATTGCAGCATTAATTATAGGGTACCAAGGCAGGGAATTATTATTAGTTTTAAAGAAATGCCATTTGGTTAATTTATTTAAGAAAGAAAGGTAGATTGAAAAAGTAGACAAAAGAGATGAAGAATTAACAGGGAAAAAAGCCCATTACAAGCCGTAAATTTTATTATGGGATAACAGCACATAAAGCACATCTAAAATCGATGTGTCCAATGCACTTTTAATAAAGGTAATATTAAAGGTACAGTTTCTAAGTACAATATAACAACATTCATATTAGAATGAAAAGTATTTAAAAGACAACATTAAATTTCTTATTTTTCTTTACAGCTGTATTTACAAAATGAATCAAAATACTTATTTTTCATATTTAAGAATCAGACAAGAAGGAGCAAAACTACGCTTGTGAACAGACTACCTGCTAAAGAGATTTCAAAAGAGCTGGATAAAAAGGTACATGATCATCTGTCCCCATTTAACATCAGTAGCAAACATGTGACTTAGAAATTTGTGACAACCACACACTAGTTTGGGCTTTTCCAGAATTTGTACTTGTTTTGCATGGAAAAAAGAAATTCACCCCTGCTTCACCCACCCTTCACGTGGAGTTACCCCTGCAGACAGAGGGCACACTGAACACAGAACATTAAAATAATTCAAATGTGTTGTATACCTGTTCTACAAACACATACAAATACTTAATATACAATGCATTAGACAAATCTTCTGTTTGCAGTGAAATAAAAAATGGATGCCACAAACAGAAAATTGAGATAGCAGTTTTTTTTTTACTTTTTTCCTTCTTTTCCTTTTTGCTTAATCAGGAAAAAACAAAAGAAACAAACAAAAAATTTACATGTGCAAGTTTACAATTCTGTAATATTTTCTGCGAGCATTTATTGACCGTTTGAGATAAACACAAACAAACTTCCCAGCTTCTAAAAACAAGGTGAGGGGTGACAAGTACACTCAAAACAGACAATCTATACATTGAAAGCCTTCAACATCACCAACCAACCTATGTGAAAACAATAGACGAAATTTAAAAAAAAAAAAAATAAGCATGAGGGTGAAATTTCACCCGCATATACAAAATACATTGTCACTTCAGTACATGTCTGGAAAAACCACAAAAAAGAGACAATCAAAACCATGTATGCATTTTGTTACACCGAGAGGCACTCAGTGTGATACGCTGTGTATTATTGCGAGCATATTCTTACTGATATTTGCTACAGAGAAAAGAGAGAGAGGATCAACTTTTGTCTTCAAATGGCAATCCTTTCATGTACATTTCTAACACTTCACGTTGGTGCATTAAGGTTTATGCCACTGGTCTGGAGAAACCATTGTTTCTGGGTAGTCTGAAACGGGGAATAACAAAAGCATACCGAGGTGTTTTTTTCTGAAATCCAAGCACCACTTCCCTGCATCAAATGAAGAAAAATACAGATACAAGAGGTAAATAGTATCTTAAAAACCTGACAAACTAAAGCCTTAGTGAGTGGTTTTTACAATTAGACAAAGAAAAAAAACACAATACTGCTGTTTCATTTTGAAGAGCATATTTTTTCCACAAACCAGAAAAGCAACCTTAAATAGCTTGTTAATTATCAGATTCTAAATTTGCTATAAGTCAGAAGGAAATAAGTGCCTTATCCCAGAGCTAGCACACTGATACAGGTACTGGCTGGGTAATTTTCTTTTGTCACTATCATTTTCATTATCATTATTATTCATTTAGTCCTAATATCAATAATACGTTAATAGGCAATTAAATTAATGAACTAATAGGGCGGCCAGGCTTAGGAATCAATACTTGGTTCACAGAATTAACTTACCTAGCACCACACATTAGGGCAACACAAAATAAATGTCAGCACACCCTATCTCTATCAAACTAATCCTACAGGAGGGAAGCAAAGTAGAAACAGTTTTATCATACAGTATGATGAAACTGATAAACAGATAAATATTTTCACTGGGTAGGCCTTAGTAGCAGTATTTTCCTCTTACCTATACAGACAGAAGTTACAAAGCTACCTTTATACATGTGATTGATAATAATATTAAATGTGGTGAATAAACGGCTGAAAATGAGGGACAGAGTGAGAAAATAAGATATACAGCATACAGGCCATGTCAAGTTCTACTTTCTCCACCTGGGAACAGAACTGGTCAAATATACAGATGAAAAATGAAAAACATCCACAGAAATCAACACAAAATAAACCAAATAGTGATAAATAAGAGGTGTATTTACATGCAGATGTTTAAAACTACTATGCACAGAAGAATGAGAAATAATACACCGACATATATTATTGCTTGACATTCGATTATGGCTAAAAGTTGCTGTTCATCTTTTTTCTTTAAACTATATTCTTAAACATAATTTTAATCATAAATTCTTATCACCTGTGCTTTGGAGAATGAGTTTTATTAAAATGCAACAACGGACTTGTAATTCTGGGCAAAACATACTGGCAACTTTAAGCGTGACGTAACACCGATCTTTGCAATTTAGGGTCAAGAGTTCTCGATTCAACTATTTAAAGCCCAGATTTTCTGTCTTTCAGGCCTGCGGACCAGACTAAAGGCAGGGCAGATTTTGACTGTGAAGCTGGTCAATGATGCCTCACAGTGTTCTGCAGACCACTGAATTGTTGAAGGTATTATGTCACACTTCTTAACCTACAGTTATTACGGATGGTTTAAGCTCAGCATCATCAAAACCTTTTTTTTTTCCTTTTTGTCTTCTGTAAAAAAAAAAAGAAAGAAAAATAAAAACCTTCTTGATCACATAACCCTATTCCTCTGTAATTATTAAAGCCTTGTCTGGGGTTTTATAATATTCACACAGAGAACGAACACACACACACACACTCACACTATTGCTTTTTACAAAACAGACGACAGAGCAGAGACAGAAGGACGAGCACATTTTACTGTATACTATACACTGATTGAATAGCACACATAGCATCAAGTTGGATGTTGCAGATGGGCCTCTGTGAGGGCATACTTTATAATTAGACAATTACTTGTGTATTTGACCATTTTCTGTTCTTTTGTCTCTATCACAACCATACATGAGTAGAGGATGGGGCTTTATTACTTCTTTTTATAAACATTATTGGTTGTGTAAATACAAACAATTTTAAAGGCAGATGACTGCTATGTAGAGACCCGTAATTGTAACACAAGGCATATTGCTTGTATGCTGTGGAACAGTTGACTCAACATGTTCACTCAACATTAGTTAGACTTGAGAAAAAGCATAACGGAGTACATTTTCACATCGTGGGTAAAGACTCGTTTGGTGGCAGACATTAGCTCTTCATATTTGACTAAATGCTTCACTGATAATGTGACTATCAAGCAATATCACAAGATACAAAAGAAAATATAAATAAATAACTGAATCCTTTTTAAGAAACATTGTTTTTTGCAAACTGTCAATGGGAAATCTGCCAAACAGGAACCGCATGTTTAGTGTGCTATGCCTTAAAGTTAAGCCAAGCTCCTCTCATCCACCGAGTGCCTTAAAGAGATTCTTTAGATCGTACAAACTCAAAATCAGAGCTACTTAGCTGCTCTGCAGCTCCAGTGGAAAGTGAGCTAGATTTTCAGCCTACCTGTTACCTCCCTGAGCGTTCCCACCTCATCCTCTATTTGTTACTTTTGCTGGGGCCACTGGGGCCTCTAACACCTGGATTGTCTAGCAGTGTTCCAGACTGGGTTTCTTTTGTTCTGAGACTGAGGTTAACTAGTCATAGAGGGCTTGTGCATATCCAAACAACATTGGATCAAAACAGAGATTATTACTACAGCATATCTACTATAACCCAAACGCAACCGATTTAGTATTGCATAAGAATATTTGGTTTTCTAACAAAGAGGGTAATCATTTATAAAGACCCTGATGACACCATTTGAAATCAAGAGATTTTTTTTCATGTGACAGGAATATGTTGTGTGCTGAAAAACTGCAGTTTGTTAAAGAGATGGGTGTTTTCATTCATTTGACAAATGATTTACTGTTTTTTCTCTCTTTTTTTTAAACTTGGCTTGAGGCTGCTGATGGACATCAAAAATGTAAAATTCTGAATAACAAATTTCTATTTTTTTTTTCAACCACTTCTTATGGATCTCCCGTAAAACAACGAGCAATATCAACTAAAATGAACTAAATCTGACATATATAGAAACACATGTCCTCGTAAACAGAAAACACAAAAGAAACTCTTCCCTGAGGGGTGACAGCACAAGGCAGCAACGCCTTGTACAAATTGCACGGCAGAGGAATGATGGTGTGCAAACATAAAACATCAAGAAATTAAGAGAAAGTTGAAAACAAAAAAAAAAAAAAAATAGGATTCTATGACACAGTTGGTGACAGATGTGTTAACATGCTTTGTTGGGTTTCTAAAGGGATGCAGTTTTTCTTCCTTCTTTTTCCTTTTTTGCTCTTTTTTTTCCAACGATATTTCTAGAAGCTGCTACCGAGATTGCTGGAATGTCTTAGGAGTCCATTCTACATTATAGACAAGTAGACTGGAAAGCGGAAGCAACGACTACTGTTTGGCACATCCAAGTTTTTTTTCTTTTTTTTTAAAAACCACTTTACTACCACACTGACAGAAAGACACTCAACAAAACAGAAGCACAACAACAAAGCATTCTGAAAATAGCACTTGTCCTACCGGTTTTATGTTTCTCCCCTAATCATACAAACAACAGCTAGTCTAATTATTGCAGGGATATAGTTAAGTGCTACCTGACATCTTTTTCTCTCCCTCGTTCTCTTCCGTGAGTTTATTAACCAAAACAAGTTACAAAAATAGAAGCTTTACTACCAGACAAGGCTTTGAAAATTCACTTTCCCTTTGCCATTTCTTCTGTGTCCTCTGAAAGCGTTGCTGGGCCAAGGCTGCGGTGAGAAGGCAGAAAGCCACTCTTAACAACATAAAAAGAACATTTGAAGGTTTGTAAGTGTGCTTTTTGGGTGGACCCTAGACCTCTGTCATGCTTGCTTGTTGTATAATTAATCCTCCACTAGGTGGAAGAGTTGGATTGCAGTCCAAGTGGTTTTCCCAGTCTGAGCACACTGATCAGTGCTGGACTTTAAAAAGAAAAAAAGTGTGAAATTTTGATGGTAAAAATTTAATATTTAGAAATAAAATTATATATACAAATATTAGTTTTTTTTTTAAATATTTTAATCACACTATAATTTAAATTTTCAGATGCTAGGAAAACCAGAACTCACAAAACAAGTGTCAGAGCTGCATTTGCTTTTTCTTCTTGACTGGCAGCACTCTGGTAGTTGCTGAGAGAAAAGGTAGAGTGTCTTTAACTTGCCTTCTCATCCACGCCACTTTGAACACCATCCAGCAGCCCCCATATTAATAGACTTTCTACATGCTTCAAGTCCAAAATCATCTGCTGCTTCCAGGACTAACCTCTGTTACCATGATTCAACTCGTATTTCTTGTGCACATGCAACACATCACTAGGTAAATATACAAGTCTTAAATTAAAGGAAGGTGAAAATAAAAGTGCCTTATCAATTCAACAATTAAGAATGGTCTAACTACTAATATACATGTTATTTAAAATAGATTCTATAAACATTACTTTTTTCTGTATAGTAAGTACTTATGACCATATACCCTGTAGTACATTATAAAACAGGTGGAATGGACCCTTTTCATTGTGTTGGTGCCCTGTGCTTCTCCAGGGCACCTGTCCAGAGAAGGATTAATAGCAGATGGCCTTACATGATTTCACTATGCAACAATGGTGGATGGAGTCTTTGACAACTAAAATCATTGCGTTTTCATTAGAATTACCAGAATTCTAGTTTTTTTTTTTTGTTTGTTTTTTTTAAACGATTGTCCGTAGAGAGGCGCCGATTGCAACACCTTGCCAATGGAACCTCCCTTAAAAGTTGCTGTGAGTTTCATTCCAAGCACTGCATCCAAAATATACGACTGAACACAAATAGAAAAATGGCTGAACTTGACCAAAATGTGCACATTTTATCAGTCATCTATTTTAATTTGGGGATAGTTGAGAATAAAAATGACACATCATGGAAATACTTTAACTGTTTAAGGAGTGCAACCTGGAGAATAATACTGATGCGGTCATCTTCCACATGAAGCTAATTTTCCCAAAACTGTCTTCTTAATTGTTGATATGTGAAAATAACTTATGTCAGTGGGAATGACATTTAATGAATAGGGAGTTTTAGTTTAGAAACGCGCATAAGAGGGTCAAGTTCAGCCAAACAGAAGTTGCTTGTTCCGATTTTCCACTTCATGTCCCATAAGGTGTCGGGTCCCACATGTATTCCAAAGAGAACTAAATTCAATAAAGTAAACCTTGACAATCAACTCCCCAATGCCCTCCCCCTACAATGTAAAAGAAGAAGTTGAGCAGCGTGCCATCTGTCCGCTCTGGTTTGTGCAGGGCACCAGTAAAGTGTCTCAGATTCCTCCTCCACATTCCCCTATGGTGGGCACACTGGCACCTGGCAGGGCTGCTACCCGTCAATGGGCATGGACTGCTCAAAGTCTGATCCAAACAGCTCTTTGTATAAGGGGGGGAAGTGGGCACGCACAATGTCTGGGTATATTGCTTTGAAAGCTGTGAGCTTCTCTGTATGCCTACTGCACAGCGCTCGCAGTGTCGACACTTTGCATATCAACTGTGGAGAGAGAGAGGAGACGGGCTGTTTAGACTCACAAGGAAGCAAGGACATGGAGCAATGGTAGCGAAAAAACATTTCTCCCTACAGTGTTTTCTGTCCCACACAGGGGCAAAACAGACTTGTAAATATTGAGACAAGTGCTCAGGCATAAGGAAAACCTGACAGTTTCTATTAAGGAGCCAGTACAGTTGATAAATTGCCACTTCTCTACTGATAAAAAAGCATTTCATGTCGCTTTATTAATGTCCCCACTGAAATCTGTATTCATTCAATCTAATGTACTGAAAGTGGTTTATGGTCTGTTGATAAGGAGTCTAAACACTGAGAGAATATACTGCTACAATTCAGAGCAAGCTTAGCAGACAGCCACATTCAGGGGTAATAGATGGAGTGTGTATTGCATTGCTTTCTACCTTTGTAAGTATACCATCCTCTCTGTGGTTCTTCTGCAAAACATGCTGAAGTGCCAACTGGATTTTCTGCTGGAGTTTCTCCACCTTCACCTTCTCCTGGAGCCAGGATCGGTCTAAAAAGTAAATTGTCACAATTTTATTTACTTTAGAACAAATGGACACGTCTTGACCACTGATATAAGCTAATAACTGTTTGGGGGAAACAAGACAAAACCGAAAGAAAAAAACAACGCGGTAGGGACAGAAGTATTCATTGTTGTGGTGAGTGATAGTATGGCTGTTTTTACTCTGTGCTGTGAGTGACACCTACCAGCAGACATCAACACAAAGGCAGAGAACAGGGCGATCTCATCCTCAGACAGGTGCATAGAACACAAGTTTTTCCCAAACTCGAAGACGGAGCTGATCAAGTCGTCACAGCCTGCCACAGCAAAGGACAGAGAGAGGGGGCTTAGGATGAGGAAGACCAAAGAACAACATTCACTCTTGATCTTTATTGGGATAGAGGCACGCGGGGAGTGTAGAGGAAGGGGATGGGATGAAAAGGAGTGGCATGCTGACAGCACATGGGAGCATCTTAAGCAGAACAGGCAATGCTTTTACTGAGTTTTGCCTCCCAGACGAGTCACTTTTGGCAGTTGGGTGATGTTATGCAAGCTAAAATGAGGTCACTATTGAGGTTTTTAGTTAAATCAATTATCGAGGACAAAGCAAGAGAGACAGGCGGATGCCATCGCAGTTCGGGAAGCCCATCACTCTCCCTCCCCCGCCAAAGACCCCTTGAACATAACTCACAGGACACAGATGCACATGCTCACTCATATACCAACACACAGTCGGGGTGAATGGTAAACACACAGTGAGAAACAGAAATCTGCATTTTTACAACCGCTGTGGGACACATTTACATTTTTTATATGTCAAAGAGGTAGTTTTAAACAAGAAAAATCCATGGTAGAAAATCTACGCAATATCACGGCAGTCGAACATGATTGCTATTTGCTCTTGCATGAGATGTTTTATGTCAAACTATCACAGATAGTTCCGTTAGCACTCTCCCCAAAGACACTGCGTCTGGCTTTATTTATTCCAGTTACAGAAACCATATATGCAGCAGAGCCTTACTAACATGTCTGTTCTACCATAAATAACCACTGAAGAGGCAGAAATGCCAGGTGAGGAAGGGATGAGTGCTCAGTGTTTGCTTCTAGGCCTTCAGCATTGTACATAACAGAGGAGCCGACTAATTTTGGCTGTTACACCGAGGAGAGTAGGAAGACACTGTAAAGACACACATGCCGCACCCACTCCACTTACCTAATGACTTGAACACATCAGGTCCAGCATATTTTCCATCAAAATAAACTGTGTTGTTTTGCGAGTCAAAGGCACGGCACATTCTGACAAACACAACTTCCAGAGAGCCTGTGGAGACAAGACAGGAACAAGATGCTGAATCTGAGCTTTGTCTCTCTCGTCGTCTTCTTTTTTTTCAAACACTTACACATCAGTCAGAGATGCTAAACACGCGATTGTGCTTTGTGCTAATCTTCCACAAAATGAGTAACACAAGCACTTTGAAATAAAGAAGCTTGCCATCAGAAATGAAAAGATAAATTGCCTCAGAGGATGAAAATATCATAGAATGAAGGCTATTCTTCCTTAGTGACATGACAGATAAAAACTACTTTATTCAGTAGTGACATTGCTTATTCATACATCTTTATTTAGCTAGATAGGTATTTATTATACAGTACAATTTATATCAGTCACTGGGAGTGGATATGATGATCCAGAGTATGTAATGGAAACTATTATTTCCTCTGAGGGAGACGACACTATTTTAAAATAACATGTCTGACTCAAGATCTCAGTTCATATTTCAGCATTGATTTAGCTTTTGCTAATATAAAAACAAACATTTATGTGTATTTGTGCATAAATATAGGTGACAGTTTGTGAAAAAGGCACAGCAGTATTACATGTCCCATTCTGTAAGCAGATCTTAGGGGAGAGGAGTTTGAAGAGACATCTTCGTTGTATACGAAAAGTGAACTGGCAGCCGGCATGATAGGTACTATCAGAGCTCAGGAACACATGACTTATCTAATACTGCGTTCGTCCCTGCTATACATGTAACGAACAGAGGAAAACGGGGAGACAGGGAGGAGGAAACAGGCGGGGTGGGGTCTCCTGTCTGTGACACTCTGTGCATGGGAAGCAGAGCGCTTTGTGCAGTCAGGTCAGCAACACCCTTGTGACAATGCCAGGGAGGGGTGGTGGTGGTGTGTTGAGTTTGACAGCAGCAGGCCATGTTGACAGGCTGTCATACCTGCTTTCAGCAGCACTATCTGATCGTTCTGACACAGCTCCATGAAGCCGTCGATGCGCTTGGCAAACTCCACCACATATTGAATGGCCTCTGTTATTTTGATAGCACACAGCTGCCACATGACTTCCCGGGGCTAAGAACAGATAGGACAGAGAATGGGTTATCTCTTTAAAACAATGCTTTTTTGATTACTGTAACTGCTGTGGAGGCCTAAGAAGGTCCCTGTGTGGTCAAGCTACCTTGTTCTGGTAGTTTTCCACCTCCTCTTGCAGGAAAGCCTGCCAGGTCATCTGCTGGAGCTCCTCCCTCAGGTACTGACATGTCTCCATGTGTGATTTTGAGATGTTCTGGGCCAGGTGTTCTAAATAAAAAATAAAAGAGGAAAATCACAAACACAAACCAAGTAGATAACAGAGGAGATCTGATGTTCTTCACAAGGCTATATGAAACTAAAGACCTCACTGATGAAATACGCCATAGGAAAAGCAGATTTGTTTACCGAGCTTTCATAAAGGAGGAAATGCGTATATGCGTGGGCTTTTTTTTTTTCTTCTTTTTTGACTGGGAAAAAGCTTGTTGACATTTTCTTTTAATGCCTGCAGGAAGCTCATAGCTTAAGGTTGAGGTAAAGCCAATCTAGTTATGACACAAATGCATGGAAAGGGGGAGGGGGTACAATGTTACTCACTAAAACAAAGGTCACATTTTCTCTGAGAGAAATATTGAGAATAAGAATTTAAATGGTTTTGAAAACACATCTGTTAAAAGGAGTTCCTAGGCACAGGGGAGCCTAAAAAAATGATTTCCCCAGACTCCTGCCCTGCTGGATCCTGATTGGCCCTAATTAATGGAAACTAATTACAAAAAAGAGGCTCTTTTAATGAGTGTTGGAGATGAGTCTCCAACCTCCTGCTATTTTAAGCAACCTTTGTGTCGTTTGCCCCACGGTTGAGTTCCCCCGCCCCCCTTCATTTTTCTGTTTTTTTTTTACTTCTTTCTTTCTCTCCTCTTTCTTACCAAGTTCAGCCATAGACACGGTTGGAGAGGTCTCTCCATTGGTAAAGGAGCAGTAAGGGAAGAAGCCAGAGCCAGGGGCAAAATCGCAGATGGGCTCCGGCTTGATGCCGTTGATGTCCAAGCCTGACTGGTCAGGAGATGGCTGGATGTCCAGGTAGAAGCTGCTGACTGCTGAGTCTGGTTTGCTGCCATCGGGGGTGTGACCATCCATGTAGCCGCTGAGGTCATCGTGGAGCTCTGTGAGGCCATTGGCTGAGAGGCCATAGCTGGGTGTGAGTGGCTCTGCCTCTCCGGGCTGTTGTTGGTGGTCACGCTGCTGCTGCTGCAGCCGGTGCTTCTGGACCTCAGCATACAAGCTGTCTCGCTGCTTCTTCGACATGCGGCCAAACTTCACCGCTGTTAATACCAAAAGGAATAAAATGTAAGGCAATGTTGTGATATGACATATGCATTCCTAAAACATTCTTTCCAAATTTAATAGTATAACAAAAATTTTAGACCTATATTTACACTCATTTGATACAACATAATTTCTGGGAAGCAATAATTTGATGATATCATAATTTAAATAAGTTAAATCATAAATGATAGGGGTGTCTCTATAACTCAGTCTTTATGGATGGTTTAGAAATACCAGAGATACCATTATGAGAGTAAACTTAATCTTATGTTGCTGTGTCATTTTTTTTATTTAAAAGCAATTAAAAAAATCTAACCTAAGACAAAACTAAGGAGGGGTTTTAGACATATCATTTACACATCACGTACAAACTCTATCTATTTTTATTAAAATACATTCTACATTTAAAAAGTTCCACCTAGATGTTTTTAATAAATGGTCTTCAAATCCAGCTGTTTGCATGAATGTTACTTTTTGATCAAGTATTGTAATTAAGTATAGCAGAGGATGGAGGCTAACCGAAGATGGTTGCAAACCCTTTGATTGTCATTAAAATGAATATATTCTTCATTATCATATTCTAAAGAACAAAACAAGCAGACACACAGTTAAAACATTATCTTCTTTACCAAATTCTGCCTGACTGGAAAATAATCACAAATCTTAATACTTTCTCATTATTCACATGAATCCTAAGTGACATAGCCCAATGATAGATTTAGACCTTCCTCAGACAGAGGAACACACTGTAATTTGAGTAATATTTTACCATCAGACCAGAATAAATCAGCCACAACCAACATACTCCATTAGAGTCATCATCAGTGCCAGACAGACATAATCTTACATAACAGCGTGAAGATGTAAATTAAAAATCATCCTATTTTAGCATGGATCATGAAATCTTCCACAAACAAGCATACAAGTATAGAGACAAATGTGGAATGTAACGAGGCGACGGAATAAGTTGCTGCCTTCTGTTTCAAGATTTCCAGACTAAACAGTGGTGCTGCGAATGAGACTCCTTGGCTTGTGTTTTTGGGGCCTGGCAGTAAATCAGGTGGTCGCAGTGTGTGTGTGTGTGAGTGTGTGTGTGTGTGTGCGTTGAAAGTGAGTGGAGCGACACAGAGGAGAGTGCGGGCAGATGGGCTCTGGTGTGTTCAGTGAAGGTAAGAGTCACCTTCGTCTGTCCTGAGTGTACGCTCATATATGACTGTCTGTGTGCTTATGCAGTGTGTGTACTACATGGCTACACACGCACGACTAACTTACGTCTGCATTCATTGATATTCATGAATATGCATAAATGTGTGTATGAAAAAGTGCTAGCCTCTGTGAGGATGTTTTTTTTTTTACCTTATTTCAAATCTGTTTTATTCTTCTACATGTTCTACTTAAATAATATTACAGTTCTGCTCCATTGTCAGAGGATCTTCTCAGCCCTGTTCGCTCTGAGATCAGTCTATTGAAGCAAAATTTCTCTTGCACACACCCCTAATTGTGTGCTCCTTTTACTGCATTTCAGCTGCAGAAGCATTATTTAAACCACCTAACAGCCTACCATTTAATAAAAACCAGTTTCTATAATAGTGAGAAATTAGAATGAGCAACAATTCTAGCAGAAAACCGACTTGATATGTATAAGTTTATATAGTTCATTATAAGATAAAATGAAACCTCCTTCTTATGTTGTCTATGCATCTGCTGCAATAAAACATTTAAAAAAAATTAAATAAAGTGATTAGACCATTTCACATGAGCTGATGTTTAATTGTACCACAGTAAATATATTAAATAAATAAATAAAAGCATGCAAAAATATAATGTCAAACAACTCGTTAATTGCATTTACCAGGGAGGACACATAGCAGCATACCTGAAGCATTGGTCTGAAAGCACTTGAACAGGGCAGATTGTTACCTATACAGGGCCCTGAACCTGGGCTTTCTACCCCTCACTATCTATCGTACAACCAGCTTTTGCTCCTCTTCCATAAGGCACTTACCATCTCGTGACATTCCCACTGCCAGGCACTTCTGCAGCCTGCAGTGCTGGCAGCGGTTGCGGCTGGTGCGGTCAATCAAGCAGTTTTTCTGACGGGGGCATGAGTATGCTGCATTGCTCTGCTGACTCCTCCGGAAGAAGCCCTGCATGGGAAGAAAAGGCAAAGATACACCTCAGGTTGCTGGATAAACCTCTTCAGGTGAAATCATCCTCTGGCATGAAAGCATCAGTTCAGGTTTCCATCATGACTTTTGCGCTGGCATGATTTATTGTAAAGTGATAAAGAGTTTGTGAACTCCCAGTGATATTTTTTTATCTCCCTGCTGCCAAACTGATAAATAACAATACAATTGTGGTGATATTTTCCATGCTGTTAAAGCATAGTGTCTGGCATTTAAAGAGCGCTGTATTTCACCAGCGTATACAGCATGAGGGTGGAGTGTTTGGGTAGTCGTGATAACAGGGGATAGTATTTTTCTTCTGAGGAGTTCTTAGTGTAGATTAATACGATACTGGCATGTGGACTGCTAAAGGATTGCGAATGCATACCGACTGGATTCCTCATCCTTTGACTTAATGAATTGATTCCAGCACATCATTAACATGCCCCACTCTACTGCTCCACACACATATGTCTTAATTAGCCGCTCATTGGCTGTTTAATTACAAGAAAACAGCTGACAGCTGCCAAGTTGCTTTATAATGGAAGCCATTATGGAAACAGAGTAAAACTGCCAGTGACAAGCAGGACTCTTTAATAATGCTATGATTTATGATCCAAACTTTTATACTTGCACATATCATTAAAGGCTTCCCTGCCTGGACTAATTAGCAATCATTAAAGATAGATTTCAGCAGTTTATTCTTGAGTGTTTTGTCCAGTGTGCCTCAGTGTGAGAGGGAGGAGCGCCAGGAAGAAGGGCTGAAAGGAACCTCTTTCTGTCCCTCACAAACATGCACATGCATCCACAGGAGCCAACAGCAAAGGTGCAGGCTGGCTGAGGAATGCTAATGATGTGCCTGGTGACAAGCACAGTTACAAGAATACTCTCTAAGCACAAAATTCCTCTTGCTTGTGAATGGCTGGGGTATTTGAAACAGTACAAAAGGTGGCTTCAATAGAAGCAACACACTGTAGCAAACAGCCAACAATCTGCTGTAATTCAAAGCACTCTCCTTTTGATCATCTTATTTCAAGAAGAGCCGCTGCAGCAGAAGCAAAAGCAAAAAAAGAAAGGGAAAAAAGCAAGACGTCCCTGGGAGGGAAAAGGCAGAGCAAGGCAGTGGAATAACTTTGTCCCACTAATTGTGGTTTCTGTGATGTCCTCCTTGGTGCTTGACCACTTTAATGATTGTGCTCTGTGTTTACACTTTGCAGTCCTCTGAATCATCGTCAAACTTCACCAACATTTTCAGATGTTTTTCCTTGCAAGCAACTTTTTTTACCTTCTCGTTTTTTTCCTGTCTTTCCACTTTCAGCTCTTCTGTCTCTTCCTCTCTCTCACACACACTTTCACGCACACCACCTCCCATCACACTAACTGGTTCAGTCTTTTGATGCCTACCTTACAGCCTTCACATGTTATCACACCGTAATGGATGCCTGATGATTTGTCTCCACAGATCTTGCAGGGAATTATTTCGATTTGAGCTGCAGAGAAGAAAAGGAAATGAAAGAAATAAATAAATAAGAAAAAAAATCAACATTTTGCTGTCACAAGTCACTGTACAACACACTCACCATGGATCCATGTTGGTACATGAAAGAGCACTGTGCTTCTAAAAACATCTCATCCGGTGGCTTTTGAAACCTCACTTCCACAGAGCATTAGCTGAATATCTAGAGTGAGTTTGTGTGTATGTGTGTCTATGTGTGAAGGGAAGGATCTCATTTTAAGTCCCTACAAACAGCCAATGTAAACATAGTGTCAATTTGCATCCAGCACATACCCTGCAAAAAGAAGCTACCCACAGACTCTGATATATTACAGCAGTAGTAATATAAAGCTTGTGCAATGACAAAGGCTCATTTAGCTACATGAGAAGGTTTATTCCCTGTTGGAAAAACCTGACTTCATGCAGCCTCTTAAATTTCAAAACCATAAAACCCCAAGGAGCAAATCCACTGCAGCCACAAAGAACCCAAACATGCCCAGTGTGCTGGATGGAGTAACAGGGATGACTGTGTGTTTGTATATCTGTGTGCACTACAGGAAAAAAAAGGAATGGATTCAGTTGCAGTTTGGCTGTAGTGTTGTGCTGTTGACAGGCCTGTGATTCAGTTGCCATAGAAGACAAAAGCCCTGAAAGGATGGGCCTCATCCATCGTTGCCCCTCTCCTTAGGAGCGGACCACAGGGCAACGCAACACAACAGACAGAACACACAGACATCAGAGACCCAGAACTCCCAGCCTGTCCCACTGCTCTCAGCTTTATCACTGAAGCCACCGATGCTACAACCCTCTGCATCTCCACCCTCCTGAGATTTCTATCACACAGCCCTCCTCCACATTTCTAACACCTCAGTCTCGCCATTCCAACAGTACACTACTGCGCCAGACAAACGGCCCTATCTGATATAAATCGAGGAAAGATCACTGTAGGATATTTTTCCATGATGTAATATTTATTTTCTACACAACGCTGCAACCAACCAATCAGAGCACATGTGCTGATGCAATGTAATTCTAGGCCAATTGAGGGAGAAATGTTATGATTTGTGTTAATACAGTGCAATAAAAATTATAACTCCTAAAAAATGGTGGCAAATTGTCACACTGTTACATCAGCTTTTCCCTTCTAACCAGATATAACTGTCTGTTATAATGCCTCGGGTCTCTTCTAAAGACAAAAGGCTTAAAATATCTGTTGCACACCTTAACAACCAACCTCTTTATTCTAGTTTGATCACATCAAAAGTACTTTTATTGAGCTTCAATCCACAGATCCCTGCCCATTTTAATCAGCTGCCTGGAAGCCTGTAATATGTCATGTGGATAATGTCCTTGTCCCTGAGGCATGCCCGGGAGAGGCCCTTAACACAGAGCCTCTAATCCACCAACCCGGGAGCCACACTCTGTTCATTCAGGGATCTCAGTCTGTTCTCCTCGCGCTGCTGGAGTCAACAAGACCAGCCATGTTTACTTGGAATTAGCCTAGATTTTAGTAAAATGAACAAAAGGGAGAGGTGAAACATGCACGCTTAATTCTCCTCCAGACAACACCTCCCGTGATTTCCGATTCTTACATACAATAGAGGGCACTGCACCTCGTCGGCCTGGATTAGAGGGAAATCCAGGCAGGAGGCGGGCTGTGACAACCTAACTGAGAGGGTTAATTTATAATTAATCTTTTCCTTACTGTGCACAGTTGCTTGTTATTTCATTTAGGTCTATCGCTGAATGAGTGCACTCTATTGTTTGTTTTTGTGTTCTCCCTGCATGAGCATTAGCAGTGCTGTGTGTTTCGACTCCTTTAGCATTTTCAGCCTCATTACTTACATAATTTGTTCTGACATGCACTCACAACAACTGAAGCGTGCTGTAATTATGACTAGCTGCGAATGTAGTGAGCTAGAGGTTGTAGTAACAAACCCCAGCCATTGGGTGGCAGTGCAGTGCTGTGCCTATGGTTGTCTTACCGGGTTAAGCCAAGCTTCCACCCACCCTATACAACCCACAGGCTTTTGGCTATGAGCTCCAGCCTCTGATTGCTCCAGGCTTAGGCTGATGCTAGCTTCCCCCACCCCCACAGCATGGCTGTGAGATGCCTTCATCTCTCCTGAAGAAGCAGAACTGGCTGGGCGCTTGCTCAGGCCTGACAGAGGCTGTGCCACATCAGGTGAAAGCAGTGGGAGTATAGACATAAGGGTGCCAAGCTGGGCAATGCATGCATTCACACAAGCATGCTTCACAAAAGCCATATCTGCAGTAGGAAGGCCCAGAGTGCACACAGCCTCACCAGCTAACACACCACAGCTTTTTACTCCACCACTGCACAAGCCTGTAGATGTTCAGTGCACTCAGCGGTGAAAAGGGTTCATCTCTGGACCAGATGAGGCAGGCTTTTTAGTTTTTGTATAAGTAAAGTCATTAATGCATATGTGCACGCCACACAAAAATGAGATGTGTTTATAAATTGCAGATACTAAGTCATGCCACATCCAAGAATACAGTTTAAGTCAAGGACTCATCAATCAGTATTTGTTCATTTGAATGATTGGCCATTGGGCTTCCAAGTTGTGCTTCAGACACTGAAGATGATTTAAACTGAATTTGCACAGGAGGCTCAATCAAATGAAAAGACTCACACTTAAAGGCACTCCCAATCTAGCAGTCAATATCTATTGACATGGGCTGTGGTGTTAACTGCTTCTTGGTGTGAAACAGGCAGCTGCTGGCTCTTTTGAGCTTGACCAGTGCAGTGCTACTGATCCCATTCACTGCGCCTGCCTGCCTCCCTGCCTTCCCGCCTCCCTGCCAGCCAGCCCTGCCTGCTCTGTTTACGACATCAAAGCTAGGCACAGTTATACAGGCAGCCATGCTGAAGCCCATCCCAGCAGCCTGCCTTTCCACGCTACACTGTGACATGGCCTCATGCACATAGGCCACTTCAAAGACACCTGCCGAGATGCCAAGATTATGTTTGAGTCATACCACAGCAAAATCACACCCTGGCCATTACCATGATTGTCCAACGGTTTCTCAGGTCTGATTTCCTGAACGGAGCATTGCAATATGGCATATGTTCTTCCATAATGGGTACAGAATAGAGAGGAAATGGTCAAGCAGAATGTTAAAGCTTGTTCTTTGTCTGTCTGTAGCAGAGCAGCTCAAGGACACTGATTCACAACACTAGCAGGCCCTTTGAGGGGATGGCACGTCACTCAGCGCACATGTACAATAGGGTAGTGAGGCCATTGCATGCTCACCCATTGCCCTTTACGGTCTTCTCCACAGCACTGATATCAGGCTGCTGCTAGAACAGTTCGGCACATTATTAAAGACCAGGAACACAACACTCAAAGATATAAACCCAAGATTATCTGCTAAAAGCACTTATAATGGTTTATATAGATCCTGTCATAGCTTGTTTAATAGTAAGCACTAAAGAAAGGATTAAAAAAGTCCTTCCAAGAACTAAAAATGAATGCAGCCTTCCTTAAAGACATGAGAATACTTTCATGAAGTAGCTGAATTGCAAAGATAAATAAAACACAAAAAAATTAGTTTTTCCTTCATAAATATGAACCAGAAGTCACAACGGAGTGTAAACAGCTGATGAAAACTCAAACATGTATCTGCCTCCATTTTCTGTGTTATTGTCAGATATTCATAAAGCTGTAATTCTTTGGATATTACTTGGTTTAGCTAGCAAATAACCCACACAAAATAAAGGAGAAAAAAGTGTAAATCCTACAGGCATGTGCAAACAAGGAAAATCTCAAGTCAAAATCTCCTGGCTGTTCCCACTGAACCCTTGGTATACTGACATAACGTTGCAGGATTAAGATTATCCCTTACATTACAGACCCATGCTCAGGCCACCATTATAATGCTAAGAGCTTAACCCATTACCTGATTGGACCATTAAATCAGTTTCTCATGGCCTTGTGATTTACAATAGACATATATAAAACAATAAGTCTGAAACCAAGGACTGGGGACAATTTTGTGTAAGCTAGTACATTTTTTGTCTATAGCCACGTTTAAATCCCCATAGACATTTAAAGGAGGGCATTTTAAAGAGTTGGAGAAAACACATTGGCTCGTATGTGTGTGATGGTGTGTATGTGTGTGTGCCAGCCTTGTTGTGACGACAGCTGTCAATGACAGAGTGACGCAAGTCAACGGGCTCCTGTCAGAGATTACATAAGATGGACAGGGCACAGCTTTATGAATAGATTCTTTTCCCATCAGAAAAAATAATGTGTTAATACATTGTTCTAAAATACAGTATTTTACAAGAAATGATCCCATCTCTGCTCCCAGGACTGTTCTGCAAGGTGCAGTTTCTTAAAGAGACAGACAGCATTTACATCTGGTCAACACACAAACACAAAAGGCACTAGCTGTTTTGCAAAACTCAGTGTCCCTCCTTCATTATGTGCAACTATTTATTTTTCTGCACGAACTTCGCATTTGGCAACAGCTGTATGCTGACAAACGTTCTTTTCTAAACCGATACCCACAACAATGAGATGGAGCTGTAGATGGGCGACAGCCTAACAAGAGACTGAATCAGAATTCTGCCTCTTTATCTGCCTGGGCTCTGCTGTCGTGTTAAGTCACATAACACATCCTGTTTTTATTCCCATTTATGCAGCAGAAGAAAGGTTATATGAATGTCAGCAGGAAAGGACAGCAGTGACACAGAACGCAGCCTGTCCCGTATAAATGTGATATTTGTTTTGGGGGGGGGGGGGGGGGGGGGGCCTTGGCCCTTCCCCCCAAAAGCTCCTTCACTGTCCCAGGTTCTGGAAAAAAGCCCCCAACCAACCTTCCCCCCCCCCCCTTTTTCATGACCCCCCAAAACA
>JBAMHX010000011.1:19506575-19527281 GCA_037177515.1 Pseudomugil tenellus
TATATATATATTTAGTGCAACAGTATGTCCAGGGCTGTAAATAGCAGGAATACTGTTAAAATGTGACTGATTTCTGCACCATTGTTCATTCATAGTCACTTTTGAAGTCAGATCCACTGTTATAGAGTGAAAATAACAAAGATCCCCCCCATGCACACACACTCATACGCACACAAACTTAACACTCACGCATGGAGGATGCCTGAAGCATTTACCTACTTTAATGAGAGACATAAGTCTCATGTATCAGTGATGCACAGCATGTGAACAATGAGGTTGGCTTTAGTTCTATCAATCTACTGTATTTATCCTTGTATCACATCAATACCCGTCAGTTAAGCAGGATGAGATCAACCTGCAGCGCTCATGCACACTTGAAACTTCAGTTGGATGTAGTTAAACCCAATCACCAATGAATTTAGGGGATGGGTTGCATGGAAAGAAAAAAAAGATCACTTTACATCGTCAGATAAGACATAAAGATCTTTCTTCCTACCCTTACTCTAGTAAGTGATTAAAACGCTATGAATTAGCAATGATGTTGCAAGGTATTTAGAGGAAACTATACACCTCAGCTGTCACCTAAGCCTCTAATGGAAATATCTTTACTTACCTTATTGTAACAAGGATCAAACCCCTTTTAGTAGTTTAAATGAAAAACTGACACCCCTCCTTCTGATGCCTCAAAGAAAATTGAAAATAACTGTGCAATGCTACTGAATGACACAGAAAGCCTGACTGTGACGAGAAGAACTGAGATAAAAGTCGCTCAACTGTGTTTGTGTATTGTTTGTGTGAGAGTGACCGAGCTTACTACAAAGCAAATGTGCATTCATCAGTGAGCACAGACATAACACTGTGTGGGATCTTATAAAGCTCTTCTGCACATATGTGCACATAAGATTTATCATCTGAATTTGAAAAGTAACATATAAAAAGACTTTGAAAATTGACTTTGAGGGATGGCAATACCGCTACAGGCGGCCAAATAATGATTTATATACTTTGGGTTTAGAGTGCAAGGGGCAGTAATGTATATATTTATGCCGGGCTTCTCACTGTAGCACAGGAGAGAGTCTGACAGAATACATTTGGTGTAAAATTGCTTCATCTGTTTACAATTCCATTTGGAGTTTATGAGAAAGACAGGCAAACACAGCCTGATATATTGCCCCCGTGTCACGGCATGGCAGGAGCATCCACACAAAGATTCATCTCTCACTTAGAAGCCAAATGATACGTCTAATTTGCTGCAAGCACAGTTATTTTTAACCTCTCAAAGCTGTCAGATAATGGAGCCTGACTGTCAGCTCTGGCGTGTGAGTGTGTTAAAAGGTTGCAAACTCTTTTCAATTTGCCATTCCCTTTGAGGGAATTACAAAATGCAGACTCCCATTAGCTCACCTGATTGACATTACTTTTTTCTTTCATCAAAACCAAAGGAGTGGTTCAAAAAGAGTTGACTGGATTAAGATGGATTCATCCAACAGCAATCTAAACTTGGTTTTCACGTGAATTGTCAATGACTGCAATGGTTTAAAAACATGTCTGGAAGTTGGCCAAATGATGGATGTTGTTGTGGTTAATAATTAGACAACATTCTGACTTCTTTTTTTTTTTTTGCTTCAGTTTTGTGCCCCTTGCAAGAGTAACATTATGTACTAATCTGATAAATCACCTACCCTCTACAACTGTTCCTACGTTATTCAGTCTCTATTTAGGAAGGTGAGTCACAGGGTTGAAAAGAAAATGTGGTGCTTAATCTCCTGAGCTTTTATTTCATTTGGACATTTCTCTCTGACAAGAGACAGGGCTGCTTGTTTCCTGTCTTCTGTTTTTCTTTTTGTTGCCACTTACAGCAGAACTGCAGCACTATTAAACAACTGGAAAAGGCCAGTTACATAAAGCCACTGACAAATCTTAATCAATGAATGGTAAAATGTGATATGCGTTATGTCTACCAGGCATGGAAACATCTGACGTCAACAAAAAGGACTGGTTACTGACAGCATACTCAGTTTTACAGACTTAGCTTTCAACATATCTTTTATAACTTAACTCCATTACTCTATAATTGAACTCTATTACTAATAAGTAATTTATTTAATTCATGGGTACCAGGAATTGAAAGATCGTTTGCCTCACACAGCCATTTAATTCTCCTACTGTAAATAAATCCACTGTCCCAATAACCAGCTGACCTCTCATGTTTGCTAACTCCAGCTTAACTGCATGTTATGTAAGAGAAGTGAAGGAGACACGAGCGCTTTTCACTTTGACCATGCCAGAGCAGGCAAACGTCTGCTTGCTTTTAGCCCTTGCAAAAAGTACTGTGGTCAGAGCAGAGTGACACTTCATACTGATCAGGTCTGACTTCTGCTTGAAGGAAGCTTGTGAGTTCCAAACAGGCCACGACTTCAGCTGCTCTCAGCCCTGTAATTACACCACCGGACAATAGCTCAAGTGACCTGTTATCCAATAGTGAGGGTCACTTTGCTTTGAAATACTACTACATGGTGTAGTATGCCTCTAAAAATAAAAAAATAATTAATAAAACATCACAAGACCAACAAAATGTCTTATAACATAAATCTTCGTGGCTACAGTTACTTTTTATTCTGCACTTGATTAGATGAGATGTGACAACTTCATGCAACTAGGTTGGATTTTTTTTTTCAGCCAGAAAATTAGATAATCATATGCTGTGCTTATGAAGAAATCAATAAATGTAGGTGCTCCAAAATAAAAATAAAATGGCAGATCATGTTTTTCTTCTGCAAAAGATGCATGCTTATCAAAACAGATTTTTTTTTTTTTTGCAAACAGGCTGATGCAGAACAATGCTGTTCTTGCTAAAAAAAAAAAAAAAAACCCTGCTGAAAAAGCTTTTATGTATTCTAACCAAGCACTGACATGTCATGCTGTTGCAGGTGAGCAGCAAGTGTACTGTGAATATGTTTCCATATTGGCAGTTTCTCCTGCCTCACTTCATACCAAGCTGAGCTTCATACCCAGGTGCCAACAGCATTGCTCTTTCGGGGTTACATAAGTAGTAGCTACTGTTGTTGGGTCAGTTTTTGGGACGTAATCCTTAGAGGTAATCTGAGCTGCTACAACCGCTTTCTACTTGTTGTCCTCCTCTATAAGGAAACATGGCACCTTTTATGAAATTGAAAGAAACCACGCAGCGTTGGTAACAGCAGAAATAATTATTTCATTCTTTGCCTTCCTGACACACCAGTTTTATTTCTGCCCGTTCATTTGGCACAAACATCATCAAATTACAAAGAACACAAGGATCAGGGAATTTTCTAGCAAAACCCATTGCAGCTTTCCTCTGTGCTTGTTAAATTACAGAAAAGGCCACAGCAGGAGACTTCAGAACACAGCCACCAATCAACCGCAGCAATTCTCCTGTTGTGTTTGTCAACACTGCTGTCTTGTGTAATTGGCATAATTGTCAGGTTAGCTCGCAACAAACTGGGCGTCCTTTTGGCGAGCTTGGGCCGTGTCATTAAAGGGACATGTTTCTGGAAGCACTCCCGGGGACACGTAACACCCGAGCATGTTGGAGCGACAGCTCGCCTGATAAAATGGCTGCCTCTTATCTCTACTATGCATATGAAAGGCTTATGCCTTCTCCATGACAGATTCTCTGCCACATCACCGCGGGATTTGCCCAGATACACCAGAACAGACACTGGGAGAAAAACAATGTATCACTCATATAGCTTCCCCTCAACACTGTTAACTGTTTGCATGTGTGTATTCTATGTCCAAACACATACATTCCTGCTCACTTGGGAAAAATTACAGTGTGCATGAAAGCACCACTGAGATTCAGCACAGTCTGCTATGGATAGTAAGATGTGTGTTCTCTCTTGCACAGTAATTCTCTGTTTAATGGCAGCTCAATGAACTTGGCAATCCTGGAGCAAGCTTCAATTATCTTAATAATCTGTAATGGCTACGTGATATAATAATGATATAGTATCTGTAATTACGACGATGATGTGGGGTAGAGTGTGTTGAGAAATGATCATCTGTATCATCACCATTGGGTAGCAACATTATTAATGTGACGGCACTCATAAAGCACTTTGTTTGTTTTCTCTGATTGCTCCTTTACAACCAAAATAAACAACTTGGCTCCTTTAAATTACACTGGTATAATTTGTTGGAACAGCAAAAGCATTTATCTATAAATTTATTTTCAATTTGAGGTAAGCTGCAGTCATGAAAAACTAAATCACTACCAGGGAGAAGATTATTCTAATTACTAACCAGCTGTTGCGCATGCTGCATGAGCACAGGATGTGTCAGAACACAGAGCAACCAGTAATCAGTTTCACAGAATCATTTGAGCACTAATTTACATCTTGCACTAGAAATTAAACATGAAATTGTCTTGATTTGTATGGTAATTTTGTTAAACTAAAAGAAGCATAGACAATAACATGCCATGACTGAATTTAGAGGCACACATTTTATGGTCAATTTGCCAGGCAAATCTTAAAAGGTGAGTGTTTATTTGAAGCTGTAATAAGCCTAGTGCCAGTTTAGATTCAGCTCAAATTATAATGAAAGATATACTGACCACCTGGCAGTAAGAATATAAGTTATATACAAGGACTAAAGTGTATAATGTTTATTTTAAGAAGTGAGAAGCAAAAGTGAGTCTGAAGGTAGGCTGTGATTTAGTCATGCAGTAAGTTGGGAAGGCAGAGTAGAGGAATTTTCTCATATGGTAGTCTGTCTTTTCCAAGCTTCACTATATCTGAATTAGACCATAATGCAAGCGTGGCTTGGTCCCTAGGGTTTTCTCTGCCATTTGCACTGCTAGCACTGCAATCCCCCTGACAGGCCTGTTTATGACTGCTCCGCTATCAGAGGGCTGAGCAGAGCCAGGGACGAGCCTTCATTAGAGATTAAAGTGACCGTCACAAAGTCCAAAATCATCACTGCATCCCACAGCAAGGCGAAGGAAGACACTGAATGGGCTTAAGCTCATGCGTCAACAGCAACTCAGACGGATCCTCTGCTTAACGCAAGTCCTTTTTTTAATTTCTGTAAGCATTCATGAATGACATTTAAAGACACTTTTTAAATTGGCTACAATCAATCTTCTCATGTTTACGGCTTTGCAGTGATAGCATAGATGCATTACGGCAGTTAACAAGCATGATATTACCATCTAAAGACAGCAGAATTCTATGCTTTTCTCCGATTTCATATCATGCTAATTACAACAGGCAAACAAGGACGTACTGCATCCAATGAGGATCTGATACAATTTTGTACATATTAGACGTACTACATTTGATGTCTGCTAACTGCTAAGGTTAGCTGAACATGCCTTTATGGAGTACACCGTATCCATCCCCTGATTCCGATCCACTGGACATTATTACTTAGTTGACTGAATGATATGAGACAGAATATGTGCAGCAGGATTAAATTCTTGGCCTTTTGACCATAACCCATAATTACTACAGATGCCTTCTCCCTGAAAGCCATAACATATTCTCTGCACTAATCTGTGTCTTTCCTAACCCTGCAAATTCATTATGAGAAATTTTACTCTACAAGGAAACTCATAATTTTTCAGTGAGAACACTGGAGGATAAGTTTAAATTCTGCAGATCTGTGCGTTCTTTTACACCTACACTGTAGGTAACAAAGAGCACTGTAGCACGGAAAATAATAGCAGACGGAGGTTAAACAAAGCAACAAAGCCTTTATACACATTACGGCGTTCCTCCTCCATCAACAGTCTTGCTGTAACTCCAGAACAAAGCAGCTATTCTCCGAGGAACTTTAAAGAAAGACACCTGTCAATCACTGCTCCTGCAACTCCATATATCCTGTGTCAGAGGCAGCAGAATGGAAAAATGTGCAATATTCTGATAATATTTCATGCAAACTAATACGAGTCAGAACACTTCCCTGCTGGCCAGAAGGAGGTGGAATGAGAACAGGTAATTATCGGATTGCCTCAAGGCAAGAAATGATAGAGATTGCAGAGAACGGGATATTTAGCCCTGCTAATGAAGGCCCATGTTTTGGGAGTACTGGGAAGGGGAAGCGAGAGGAGGAAAGTTGGGCTGGGACTCAGCAGGAGGGAGAACCTGAGAAGGCGATCTTACATAACGGTGATATCCATGCCCAGCTTGCTGTTGGGACCAATGGCTCTGTGTCCCTCATATTATACGGTGGGTATTCTATGTGTCAAAATAATAAAGTTTGCGTGAGGTACACCATGTGAACTCGGTGTTGTGCTCATTTATAGATACAGATACAGAGTAATGCTGAAAAAAATATGTTATAATAGTTCAGAGACAAAGACAAGTGAGTGAAGGATCGCTCCCTTTGGCCCTGCCTATTTAACCTCTCTGAAGGGTTTATGTTTGCCCATCTCGACAGCCTCACTTAAAGGGCGGAAAAATAAAAAGAGATTGCTTATTTTGTATATGCAGCACTTCCCCCGGACGGATATGAAAGTTTAATCATGGCATTAGGATTCACAGGCATTCCCTTGCTAGACCTGCTTGCAGACATCAGAATTGCTAATTTGCCAGTTTGCCCAGGAAGGGCTGGCTGATGGCTGAGGAGGGTATGAATGGAAACAGGAGTCTGATTTGTCCAGATAACCTTGAACCCCAGCGCTCAGCTTCCTGTGAACATACAGAACTCAATCAGTCCCCCTTTTATCATGCTGATCTGAGCTGCGGCCGGCAGTTCAGCGGCCGGCAGAGTGCAACACTTACCTGACTACTTTACCTATGCATGATCAGTCCAAATCATTTCCTGCCTTCTTGGACAAAGCCATTAACTCCTGCTGACATGCTATGGATAAATGCACTAACAAACAATAATTGCTTTAAAGAAAATCTAGTGTTTGCAGGACAATCGCAATTAGATATCTACTTTAACCAAAAGTAAGTCGTTAACAAAAATCACAGTAATTGTGTCTCAGTTTCTAATCGGGATAATTAATTTCCATTGCTTGTGATGAGACTCTGCCAGAGGCAGAGACATGATAAAGAAGAAAGGTCCTGACAGGGTTATGAGTCAGCAGAGATGTGAAATTAAAATTAGCAAGGCTAAGCAGTTTGGAGCTGATGTTGATTTGAGTAGACTCTCTGGTCAGCCCTACAGTTCAGTACAGGAGCTAAGGATTGAAAGATGGCAGCGTTATTAATGGACACAGGTGCTTTATCAGCAAACCTCACGTGAGGATGAAGCTGTCATTACTGTAAGCTGCACTTGTGCATTTCTGTTAATATTATCAAACAAGCTACCATTTCTCTGTCTCGCTTATCTCCATCTGAGTGAAAAATGACTGTAATGCCTGTTCCGAGTCTGAGAGCTAGCCTTGTGTTATTAACTAAATTAAAGTGGAGATCTATCATTGGTAGGGAAAGATGGAGCAGCAGGAGCAGAAGTCTTACTGTTTTCTGTCACAGCCTCAGCTGTGTGCACACACTCTCCTTGCACACTGCCATCTTTCCCTCAGCCAGACACTCACCTCCTCGCCCACTGTGCCCACCAGGTCCGGGCAGCATGCGACGCTGCAATAACATCCATTTACTCCCCGCAGGACTCCCTTGTATCTGAAGTGGGCCTGTCATTGAGACCTATTTAGATTTCACTGCGCTGAATGCCAGGTTAATACCTGTTATTTCATAAGCTACACACACAAACAGGCACAACGCATGTGATTAAATGCTTTTTGTAAAATCAGCTTTAATGATTTCTCAGGTAACACTCTGAAAAGCTGCCTAGCTCGAACGTAATTGAGGGTAGTAATTACATCCCTGCAGTGAAGCCAGAAACCTTTGGAATTAGCATATAACGTATCTTCAGGATTCAGCTAGAAAAGCCATAATATCAATGCCACATATTCTGTATGCACATCTGTGAATCTGTTGTACTTATGTGATTATAAGCTCAAGCTGTGGGAGCAAACATACAATAATCAGTTAATATATGAGAGGCAAGACCTGATGACCAGAGACATTTGCTCTCCACATAGAATCCCACCTCCAACATCTTAGCCTGGAGGCAGATTTAATGCTAACCTGCAGATGCTGCCTTTGTCTTTGAAGTAGAGCGATGGATGTACTAGAACAGATGGAGATGTTGGATGCTTTCAGGAATTATTAATGGCATGCTATGATCCCAAATGACCTTCAGCAAATAGTCTCCCAGCACTGGAGTACACAGGCAGCTCTGCACATCCATATTGTATTTGGACAACACACCTGGTTCAATGAAGAAAACACCAAGCCATCATTACTGTACTGTGAACACTACAGTCATTTATTTGGGAAGGATTGCTTTCCTTTTTTTCTGTATAACATTCAATCATTTTGACCAAAAATCCTAGATTTTAGGCATAAATCTGAGATTGATGCTGTAAATACGCAAATAGAATTTGTTGGTGAACAATGGAGTCATTCACTGGAATTAATCTGCAAAAAGCCTTTGGTGTAGTTTCAAGAATAAACTGTTCACCACTGGAAACTTTTGTGATTGCTAAAGTGATAGGATACAACTGTGACATGAAAATTATGCTATACAACATTCATCACCAATAACCATAAAACTGCCTTATCTGTGGATGCTATTTAGTTTTAGGTACCAAATTATTTATTGAAATGTAAAGAGAAAGGCTGCAGAAATATCACAGATTTTCTTCTTTTAATGGGTTTAAAGTACAACAATTGTGGAAAATTATTCATTAATACTGAAAGCACATGAACATATAAATGCAAATGTAAATAAACGCTAATAACTAACTAGGCCAACTCATCCCACTGTGGGTTTTAGTTTGGGATTTTTAGTCACATCATTTTGCTTTGTCATTTTGAGTTATGTTTTACCTGTTTTATTTTGTAGTTTCCCCCCCTTGTGTATCTTGTTTTGCTTCCTGCTTCCTGTTCATGTCGCGGCACACCTGGCTGAATTTGTTCCATTTGCTTCACCTGCTCGTCGTTAGTTTTCCTTAGTATATACACCCCTTGTTTCCACTCACTCTTTCCCAGATCATAGTTGTGTTTCCCATGTTCGATCTGTGTAAAATCTCTAGTTGTTGTTATTAAAATTCTATTCCTGCACCTGCCTGCCTCACAATTCTGCATTTGGGGTCAAATGCATTGTGGGGGAAGAAAAAGAAACTATTCTGATGAGATCATGTGCCTTCATTTCAGGTTTTACAAATGTCTAAATTTAAGTTTTATTAATAAAACTAGCTCTATAGATGGTTTGTAATGACATACCCACTAATGACAACAAATTTATCATCAATCTTGCATCCTACCTGTACTATAAGATCTCTCCTGACAGTAAAAGTCAGTCTGATGTTTGTCTTATATCTTGCTTTGTTTCAGAAATGTGCATAATAGATTTGTGCCATCAAATGACTCAGGAAAGGAATTTTTTAGGTGCTATTTTGATACATTACACAACTAATTATTAATACAAAGTAGGGATATTACAACATAATTGGTATTTTACAATTATCACAATTATTATTCATTAATAAATTTCCTACCATTAAAAAAGTGTAAAATCACATAAACACTCCTTATAAGTCTTCAAGCTTCAATTAGAGCTTCCAAAATTAATGCAGTAATGCAAAGAGATCTGTTAATTCAATATTTATAAAAATGGAAATCTTTCTTTAACACATAAACAACTAGATTATTTCTTATGGTGTATTAAAAATCCAGATTTGACGTTGCATAGTCACATGATGACCTATCTGATATATGAACAATGTTTCCACAAGGTTCACCAGGATCTATATTGGAAAGAGACGATAATGACAAATTGTTTTTTGGAGCATTTAATATTATGATTAACTGTTAAATCAAGCAATCGTGACATCCCTTAGAGAGTATAATATTCAAATAACTGTTTTTAAGATTGTGAATGCATGGTGTGGTTGTGCGTAGATAATGTTGCATTGGTACTATAACTTCAAAAATCTTTTAAAGCTTCCTTTTATCCTTTAGTCACAGTAGGACTGGATGATACGGTAAAACTTGCATTATGATTTCTTAATTTCTGTCTAAGATATAATCCCAATATCACAAATATATATATATTTGTGATATTGGGATCACAAATATATATATATATATATATATATATATATATGATTTTTACACTATCACAAAATTGTGCAGTTTACAACATGAAAACATAAAAGACAGCCAGGCAGTATGCTACATGGAAGCTGGTGCTGGGCTTGGTCAGGCTCCTGACGGTGGTGTACGTCATCACTTATGTAGCCAATGTGTTGCAGCTCTTTGTCTGGCTTAAATCACCTGCGTTGTGAACGCCAGTAAGTGAAAAGCTGTAATCATATACTAGAATTTATATCAGAATATTGGAAATGTGCTCAAAAAAACTCATATCATCATTACTGACTAAAATTATATTACGATACATAATAAAATTGGCATATTGTCCAGCTCTAAGTCACATATAGTAAGTCGCTGAAGATTAAATGACTCATATTAACATCTATGAATGCTCTCGTTATTTTTTTCATTTTGACTTCATTATTTGAATATAAATACTTACCAAATACTTGACCAAAACTACAAAAATAAAAAAGATAGAGTCCCATAAGAAATTGATTGTTTTAACAAATTAAACACATAAACATAAACCTTACTTAAATGTGACATTTAAATTAACACATTATAGTGCATATGTTTACATTAGTTTATTCAATAATTATTCATTGAATCTCAATAAACCACTATCTGAACAAGGTGTTAGACCTTTACTAACCCAATGGGAAGTCAGATAACACATAGCAATTATTTGTAAACATAGTGAAAGAATGTGTCACCATTATTTGTAAAATATTACAAAATGTCCAAAAGTTTGGTAAAAATGTATAACTTTAAAAGCAAACATACTCAAAAGCTAAAATAAATACTAATGAAGAACAGCAATTTATATCACAGAATAAATGCTACTTATTGAAAAAAAAGATGTTATCAATAATCATTTCAGGGTATATAATTGTTTTATAAAGAAGTTGTTACTACTAATTTATAGTCTAAGGAAATGTGTGTGTATATATATACACATATATATATATATTTGACACTTTGACTATAATATCACCTATAAATCATACAATTCAGTTATTTTTAGACATACTTAATATTTTTCAGTGCTTAATATTTATTTAGATAATTTCTTAATTTTTTTTCATTTTATCTACCTCGATTAAGAAAGAATTGCAGACTTTAAGAATGATTCAGGAAGTGGTGCCTTGCAACATTTGTAGAGCATATGCACGATCTGCAACCTTTAGTTTTTGGAGTATAAATACTGTGGTGGTACCCCAGTAAGACACTGAATGTCTTCAAAGAGCTACATCTGAGGGAGAAATTGATCAGACACTTTTCTCACATTCAGTATGAGTAGAAAGGAATAAATTATTTGAACAGTGTCTATCTAGTTATTTGCCATGGCCTCTGATTAATTACCTTAGGGCTTGCTAATGAGAGTTTGTAAATGAATGCACTATTAATCTACTATACCATGTTTACTCAAGTTAGCTGAAGCAAACGAAAAAAAAACAAACAAACAAAAAAACTAAAAAAAGATCCCCAATGTATAAATTATAATAATCCCACATCAAGAGTGGAAAAAAAAATCCATGCGGAGATCAAAGCACAAAGGCCCAGTGTAATCATGTGTCAAAAGATAAAAAACAACCTCCTTACCAACTCAAGGGGGCAAGGTACGTCAGATAAGCTGTAACTGAACCTTGATCCTTCCCAATTGGAAATCATGCCAAAATCATGCCTGTGGTAATTTGCTTTTTCTCACCTTTTCGTGATTCATTCACAACCAGGCTGATACATGTAGAGAATAAACATATTATGTTGAGCAAAAAGAAATCTTATTGAAAATGAGATCTAAGCATGAATGTCCTGAGGTTTAGATCTGTGAAACACATTGCAAAAGATAGAGAGTGAAAATCATCGGATTTTATAACAAAATAGTCATTTTTTGTGCACACAAACACTCATAAACAAGAACACTTTTTAGTTTACTACTCATCTCAGATGGATCAGGATGTCACAAGGAACGTGTTTGGAGCTCTTCACTGCTGCAATAACACTTCTCCTGTCTTGATATTTTACTTACTCATGAAATCTGAGCTTAGACCATTGCCACTTATGTAGAGTGGATCGTAATGTCTCTTCATAAACTCTAAATTAGTAATGAAATAAAACAATAGAATAAATTAAACATTTTTATTATTAGTCAATGCAACCAGAGTGCCGATAAGGTTTTACGTTTGACCAAAACTCTGTAGTATACAATTAACGTTTTTCCATGGTTGCATTGGTGAGCCTAAAATTTAGTGGGTCTGTTATTATCCAACCCCCATTTTTGTTACACATGACTGTGTGTTGGCGTCTTTTCCTACCAAGACTCAGCCAAAAAAAGAACAGAGTCTGAGACAATCTAAAGCTGAGAAGGAGGTTGACTGTCCCTGCCTTGAAGTTTTTTGTTGCAACCAACATGCATGCTTCTTGGGGAAAAAGACAAGTGAAAAACAATAACATAAAAATGATTTTAAAAAGTTAACTACTGGTAAAAAGCCAACACAATGCTGGTCACTAGCAATTTGAAATGAATGATAGTGTCTTTTTTTCTTAAAAGTGTTCCATTTTACACCTTACACCAAACTCTAGTCCAAAAGTACCAATGTTCTAGATGTTTTAATTCCCAAGTCCTTGTTTCAAATTAAATGAATCCAAAAGCTTGTTGTTATATTCTCCATAATGAGCCATTCATTTGAAGAAATGAAATATTTATTACCCTCAGAGTGGCCCTCGAGGACCAAGGTTTGAGATCCCTGCATTACATTAACAGTGATTGTAACCCGTTAAATCATCTGTCTCCCCTATCCTTCCAAGCCTCAAAGTTAGCATCCCCTCAAACTACACACAATATGTCAAGACTGTTAGCTCACTTTCTGTGACTGTGATACAATAAAATGTCAGATGCAGAGGTTTCGCTAGACTTTCATGTTATCCATCATTTTGACTGACGGGGTCATAAAAATGCCGTCATAATGTATTTTTACCTATCGCTTTAATTTTTTACATTATAATAATGACAAATTAAATGTAATTGTATTTAAGTTATTTCTTTTAAATTCAGTCTGAAAAATGGTGAACAGAAAATCTACACTATAGGCAGATGAAGTTGATGATCAACTTTTCCCCGCTTGCAACGCCATGTTCAGCAATCAGTCAAAATGACGGACAACCTTCAGATTTTTTCGTCACTGCTTTAAAAGAAATGGTCAACAACGGGAAATATTGAGTTAACGCGACCTCTGGTCAGATTTGGATAAGCTGTATCTCCAACAAAGAATGCAGCCAAAGCTGGTAACAATGCTTTAGTTGTTAGAGCTAAAATGTTAAAACAAAAACAACACTGTACTATGATTACTGCCTGACCACCAAAATACCCCCCAGCAAACCAAAGCAGATGGTAATCAGGAGGATGATTTAATTTGTTGCTTATAATATGGCCAAAGAAGTTGAAAGCTTGCAAATACAGACCATTGCTCTGGAGAGGATACACATAGAGATAATAAGAAAAAAATGCTGTAATAACATGAAGAGGATATTGTTCAGATCATTCAATGATCCATTAACAGGTATTCCTTTATCGATTTGTTTTACAGTTACACAAAATGCACAAAGAAGAAGGTGCACATAAATAAAAAGAAAAAGTGCATCAGTTATAGTTTCTACTCTTTATTTTAAAAACCTTTTTACTAGATAATCTAATGATGCAGATGATAATATTTAAGCTCTAATTAGCTTCTACTTGATATATTGATTGTATTTGTAGTGGGTGAGGAAAAACCTTAAAAGCACTTAAGCAACTTGTAGTAAAACTGTGGTTGATGTGTTTGACAGTAGGATGTCATTAGCAATGGGCTGTGCAAATGAATCTGTTTGGGCAGATGTGTCCTCTGTCTTCTCCAGTAGCATATTAAAGGCTTTTAAACCAGTATCAGTGCAGTAGGAAAAGGGCTACCTTCGTCTTCCTTGCAACTACTGACAGAAACAAAATATAGTGAAACCACAGTAGCTGATTTTAACCAAATGAAAGATCCATGCAAGCAAAAAAAGCAGGTGTGCCATAGTTTTTGCTAGAAAACAGTTTTTTTGTCAAAGAAAATTAATCAAATTACGTAAAAACCCTTTAAAGTTTATGTAAAGACATATTTTTGCTGACTGTTTTTTTTATAAATTACTTTTTTTAATAATTATTATTTTGCCCACGTTTTTTATTCTAGACACTCTGAAAACAAGAGGAAAGAGAAAAAAGAGGACCTCTTTTCCCCAAATGAAGCTCCTGTGAGAGGACGATGATACGCAAATCCAGAGACTTTTGGTGTTCGCTGTGCTGACGCTGCTGTTGTTGAGGCTGGACCAGGATGAGCTGAGCAGCCAGGTTGACAAGGACCTGTGCTCAGCACTAGGAAAGCTCTCATCCAGAAACAAGAAGCCCAGGGGAACAAAGGCAACAATATGCCAGAAAACCCACTTGAAAATAACAAAACAACCCAAAAAGCCTCCAAAGGAGTCAGTGGTGGGTGATTGCCAGCTGCACTGCAGATTGCCAGGCTCTGAGAGTCTTTTAGCAATTTCTGAGGGCTGTAACATCCTCTCCAGCTCCTTAATCAGTTCTGCTGGGGAGGGATGGATCCTGACATGCAAAAGGCTCAGCACGATGGGGAATAAACTCATAATCAGCAATCAGATATTCCACATTGCAAGAGGGGGTGGGTAGCTCATCTCAGATGGGTCAAGGATCTCTCCACAGTCGGTTAACCCCACTGATCCACCAGGAAAACATGCACACACTTCATTGTCAGTGACAAGACACTGTGTAGTTGGCTCCGATACCTGACTTGCTGATATAGCTTGCCAAGGCCAACAAATGCGCACAGAGCTCCATGTTTTCCTCCATGTAAATACAGTTTCAATTTCAAAACACACTTTATAAATCTATAAATGGCACTTGGATTTCATTAACACACCATGTCTCTGAATAAGCTTTCTGCTGTGGCTTTAAACAAAGTTCATTGCCTTGCACATTCTACCTCCTTTCATCTTTGCAATTAGCACTGAAGCAGCATTTCTTTTATTTCAAATAAATGCATGTGCATAAAAATCAATCTTAAGCAGACTGTGCTGGCAAGGCTGTTTTACTTTGTTATCAATGATACATTCCTTTTAAGTATGGGACAGATGCCGCTGTTAGATTCTGCCTGGTGGCAACACGTAACCTGTGTCGGCAGTTACAAAGAAATCGGGAAACAGTCACAACTAAACTCTGGGGAACACATTTTCATATCATTTGTCCCTCTTGAAGAGCACCCCCTAGTGCTCAGGAGGATTCACACTCTTTGTTCATTAGCCCAGACACCAGATCAGATGAGTGTAAATGATGGAATCCTACAAGAAGAACCCCTAATAGGCTCTGCTGGGACACGTAATCAGATGCCTTACACACTTCTCTCCTTTTGTAATCAAGTAGCAGAGCGCATGTTGTGACGACCTTTGTTATAAAGCTGCCTGTTCCCTTGTCTCATCAAAATTCCATGCCCCTCTCATTTTTCATCCCTGCTTTCTCACCAGGATCCCAAGATGCCACAGCAGCTCTCCATGGAGTAGAGGGGAGTGCGTCTTTGCAAGCCATGACCTCTGACCTTTCCTCATTCCTATAGCATATTTTTGCTGCAATTCAGCTCCTATGAACTAAATTGCTTTATACGGATTCTCCTATGAGCAACCGATTATCCGTTTCATCAAACTCCACTGATGACTTCACTGAGCCACATCATATCTTCAGCACAAGTGCTGAATAAAGCATAAAAGTGACAAGCTCTTATCAGCAGCTATCAGTGAGAGCTCCTTTTCAGACACCCTAGGTCACATTAACACTAGAAAAGTACTCCTCTCTTGTCTCACCACTGCTGGGCTGACGCAGGAGGAGGATGAGGGTGATAAACCACACAAACAATACTCCTCTTCTTGCCTGCTGCCAGCATGCTTGCCTAGCAGAGAGATCTGATTACAGCTGAGAAGAGAGCAGCTTGGTGTTTCATGGAAAAGCAGGTCAACTGTAGAGCGCTGTCAGACCTCGGGAGTCACCGGGCTGATGGAGGAAGAGGAAAACTATCCGACAAGGTGGAGAGAGAGAGACAGAGGTTTGTCTCCAGCCGTACAGTAATGGGCTTTATTTACTCTCCCATTAAGAAGAGAGAAGAGAGTAGAAATGATGGAAGTGAAAGCACTGAGCATGGGACTCTAGGGAAAGATGCATTAGTGTTGTCTGCCGTTCCTCCTCACCTTTTACCTCTTTGGGTTTCTGCCCCCGTTCTCCCTGTGGCTCACTCACATGAGACGGAGCTGCCCCACTGCCAACACCTAACTCCTTATGTGTTTTTCTGTCCTCAGTGTTCGAGTCAGACAAAACGCAAAATCAATAATGCTTTTTCTCCCCCATTTCCTCTTTGATGCAACTTCAAAAAGCCAATGGACAGCCCTCCAGAGGCCCACAGAGAGAAAAAAAAAAGCCGATGGTATGAAACACGCTCAGAATGAAAGTACAGGGGGATATAACTTCACCCTAAACTGTCTTTAAACACTGTTAACTTCTAAACCACAAATGGCAAAGCACATAAGAGCAAAGAAAATGCACAGGTTTTTAGAAATCTCCCTTTTTTTCTATCAAATTACCTACTGACATAATTTATCTCGTCGATACTGCACACACACAATAAAACTAATATAGACAAAGGATGAGAATGTGAGTAATCTAAATACCTTAAATGAATAAATTATTAGGATGTGAATTATCTGAACACCAGCAGTAAAAATATTACATCTATATTCTCTGTACATCTTCTCAAGAAGAAGCTACAGGGAGAAAGAGTAAAAGAAATGAAAGTAAAAACGGACTGCGGTTTATGATTATCTAACCAGTGCTGACAGAGAAAGTATTCTATCAGCAGCTAAATGCTGCATGACAGGGAGACACTTCAAAGGATCTATAAGTGACTCCTGAAATACTCAGTGAAAGTAAAGTAGGAAATTACCCTCAAGTTAGAAACGTTTGACTAAACCCAGCTGAAGCCCTGAATGAACTTGTGAGTGTGTTTTAGAAAAAGCGAAAATGATCTCATGAAACTCAAGATGCTTAGAGCCACTGCTGCTTGTTGCATCCTGCTGTTTGACTGGCCACAAAGCAGCAGAGCCGTTTAACCTTGCCTGTGACAGGGCTAATCTGTCAAAATCACAGGGTATGACTGACAAGACAAGATGACAGAAAGAGCTGTCTGCTAGATAAAGGTTTGAGCAATAAAAACTGTAGTCAGATATAGCGACTGAGAAACTCTTTTCTGCAAAAGAGCAAACAATCACATCGTGACCACAACAGCACCACAAGCAGTAGCTGTTCACAACTTTTGTTTTACTAATTTAAGTAATCCGTTTAAGCTTTAGTTTAATTTTTTTTTCTATTTATATCTTGTAGATTATGTGAGTAATAATGACTGATCATTAGGTGATTTAATTATGAATTTCTTGGAAATTTAAAATCCTTTTTTTTAAAAAAAAGAATAGCTAAAATTATTTAGAAAAAAACTCTAATGAGAAAAGTGAAATATGATTAAATCTTAAGATAATAAATAATATCAGTTTCAGGAATAGGTTTTCATCATTGGAGATGTGTTCTTGCCAGAGTTTTTCTCCCTCTCTTTCCAACTTCTATGCAGCCAAATCAAAAATCCATGCTCTCAATGGGCAGTCAATATCTCATTAAGCAGCCCCTCTACACACAGTCAGGCAGCCAGAATGTTTGTCTCTGTGTGCAGAAGCAGACTGGCACACCTCACACTCTTTAATGACCTGTGGGGACTAAATTTCACTTCCTCAGCCAGTTAGGAGGCAAGAAAGATGAGAAAATCATCTGAGCTGTATTTGTTGCTGTGAGTTGGGATTACCTTAACCACTTTTGTTTAAACTATCCCTGCATATGCTGGTATTAAAACACATCAGAATGACAGGAAGCAATTCAAAATATGTTAAAGTGGTTTATTTTTTTTCCAAATCCTTGCAGATGATTTGGGCTATATTTGTCTGCAGCAGTTTTTCTCCTTTGGCTTTTCCAAGTCCTCAGTCCCTAACTGGATAATAGCCAATCTTGTTAACCTCTGCTTTAATGTGCGAGAGCCTGCAGCACTTGTAGTGAGCGCTTCAATCGGCCACTGATAGAAAGAGACAAAGAGTGCCAAATCTACAGCAAATATTTACAGCCTTGTTAACATAGCCTTAAAGCGCCTATCACAAGATATTTGGCTTTACCTTCTCCAGGGCCCCAGAACATTTTTCACAGTCTAGTACACACTCATGGTAAATCACATATCTATGTGCTGTCTACGTGCATTTTAGTGGCTTATTGGGCCTTGTTTTCAATCATTTTGTTGCCACAAAAATGCTCTTTTTCAAGGATTAATTATATCTACTCTGGATAAGAAGCACTTTTTACCTTTTCTATTCACACATCAAACAACTTTCTTTAATGATGTAATTGGAATTTTCATCTTAATTGTGCTGAGTAGGCTGGCTAATTTGCATGGGGTAATGAGAGGGATGTTTCCATTACAGGTAATTAGGTACTTGAGAGGCAGTGGTGTGGTAGAGAGGCTGAATTGAGAGGGAAAAGAGGGTAGACAGTGGTGCAGGGTAGAGACAAAGCCACAGAGACGTGTACGGTGTTTGTTTTAATATATTAGCATTATTTAGAGGATGAAAACAATCTTTGAAAAATAGCAAAAACGGGCCAATGCAGTAGGATCGGGCAGCAATATCAACATAATAAGTGAGTGTCTGGCACGGCAGTCATTGTGCAGTTCATTTAATTCACTGACCATTTTCTGGAAGAAATTGCTACTGCCATTTGAATTAGTTTCCAATTATGCTGCTTGTTCACATTTTAATTTCATTTCTGACATCATCACAGTATCCCGTCATGACACCAGTGACCTCTGTCAAACTGAAAGTACCACCGTGGGAAAAGACAGAGCTAAAAGGAGACATTAAAAATAAGGAAACAGACCAGTCCAGTCACATTAACTTAGATTATAAATGCAGAAAAAATATAATAAAAATGTTTTTCACCTCCCTTAATAAATCAAAAATTCAAATGGACATATAAAGAATAAAAATGTGTTCTCCAACAGAATTTTATAGAAAAAAAAAGAAAAAAATAGTAAAATGTTTCCGCTTCTTTGCCGCACTTTACAAAGTTTGAGAAATTCTACACAGCACTCTAAACTTTTCCCCCAAAATAGGTGTAACCTCTCACGGATAGTGGCACTGGGTCAAAGGCTCTTTTGAAATGTGGCTCACTGAAAATAAACTTGGCACCTTTTCATTTTCTCTTGTCAAACTAATCACAAACGTCTGAAAGGCTCACTTCATAAATGAATTCTACCGGACTGCCATTGATACAAAAGAAAGGAGAAAAGAGATGAATTAACACTGGTCAGAGCTGCCAGTTTTACATCATTCAAGGCAATTTAGCAGCTCAAAAAATACTAAATTAAATTAAAATAGCTTCTAGTGGATTTTACTGTTAATCTAAATTGTCCTAAAGTTTGTTAATTTTTAAAATGTAGATACAATCATAATGAGAATCCCTGCTGTCTTTGAGAATAAATAGCCTTCGATACAAAAGCCAAATTTATTGTTTAGGTGGGAAGAGACTAAAACAGCACGTGTCAAATCAAATTATTATTGGATATATTTTCCCATGCAACACGGAGTGACAGCTGCGTGTGCATCCTCGTTGTTATTGAAGGCGATTTGGTTGTATGCGCGTGCACACGTAAACACACGTTCACATCTCTCATTGTGGAAGAATGCCTTCACATACTGTAGAACGTGATCAAATGCATGTGCGTGTGCAAGCATGCATGACACAAGTGTGTGCTGCAGTGCATGTCCGGTTGCACGGTTGTGTGTTACGCGCACATGTGCGCCCTGTATGATGGAGAGGGTGGAAGAGCTGGGATTAGGCTGATAGATCAGCATCAGAGCCACTGATATAGGACCTATGGTGATCTCTCGGTCACACATGTAAACCCCGACTACCCCAAAAAAATAGGTCAGTGGAACACAACACACGCACGCACACGCAGACATACGCACACATACAAGCGTCGGCATCAACTCAGAGAATCACAGTCTGACATTCGCGCCCTGTCGCCGGTCTGCGACTCAAGTTCAACACCGCCACACACATCTCCCCGCGGCACAGGCACGTTCTCTGGGCTGAACAACCGGATTAAAACCGGGCAGAAAGGAACAGCGACAGGACCCAATCATACAACCTCATATTTACAAAAAATAAATAAGCTTAAACATAAAAACTTCTGTTCTGAAGCCCGGAAAGTGCAAAAGTCAGATGCGTAAATATTACGCTCGCTGCGGTTTACACAGCCCCCCCACAAAACATCAGTGGAAAACACACTGTAGCCTAAATAATAAAATCAAAAAAAAAAAACAAAGAGGGAAACATTCCCAGACCAGCCACGCAATGGGTCATAGGATCCAGGCTGCTCCTTGA
>JBAMHX010000011.1:19527312-19568993 GCA_037177515.1 Pseudomugil tenellus
ATATAAATAATCGTACGCGAGAAGAAATTAAATAAATCTGAACTGCTTTGGACACAATCAGAAGTGTTAATATATCTCTCCCTCCCTCCTCTCTGTCACACTCACGCCTGACAAATGAAACGCAAAGAGTTGGCAGACTATGAATAGCGGAGCTGCACTTCTCTACTTGTTACTCTGGCTGGAGGATCAGCATGCATTTGGTTGTTCTTACCTTTCATAGCTGAAATCACAAAATACATCATTAAGCTTCGAGTCCATAAGAGAAGAACTATCACCAGCGCAAAGCCCTCCACTGCTGTCTCAGCAGCAGCTGGCCAGCACAGCTCTGTCTCTCAGCCTTGGAGCATGACCACACCAGAATCCATGTGACTGTGACATCAGTGTTCATGTCTGACTGCTCCCCACCCACCGGCCTTTGATTGGCACAGCGTGCAGCCAGTAGGGGCGCTGAGAGCTCAGGCAGGGAAGCTGGCCGTCTTCCCACTGATTGCAGTCTTGTGTACCGGCTTGCTAGACACAGCACACTCCAACTATCTTCTGTGGCTTATCTTTTTATTGCAAGGGTAAAGTCAGGCATCGTTTATTCCACATTCTTGTTCTACAACTCTACTCTGCCTCTTCATTTTTTTTCTAAAATGTGATAAATCAAAAGTGGATATAGAGTCAAAGAAGGGACAAAGACAGAGGTGATGGAAGAAAAGTGAAACCAGAGGTGATGAAAAAATAAATAAGTAGAAATGATGGATATGAGAGGATGTGTGATTTTTTTTTCCTGTAGCTCAAAGATAGAAGAGCTCCTCCTCTGTGTCTGTGGAGATGAGTGATCAGTGTGGGGCCAGATGTCTGCAAGCAGCGGTGGGCCTTTCGCAGAGAGAAGACAAGTGGAGCCGCAGCTTCTTCCTCTGACCTCTCAGAGGACCTACACGCCCCTCTCTCTCTCTTTCACATACACACTCTTTTTGACAGGTGAGGAAAAGGAGATAGTGACGGAACCGTTTGGATGATCCCCTCCGCCCCACAGCGACTGGGCGATGAGTTTCTTGCTATCGCCTCTCCGTCTCCTCCTCCTCCTGTGCCCCTCACTCTCGCCCCCTGCTTTCCATTCCAGCCTCTGCCACTCTCTCCTCCCCCTCTCCTCACTCATCCTCTCTCATATGATAATCTGTTCTGACTCCTAACCAGCTGCCTCTCTCTGATACAATATTCTGGTTTTAGTGCAATCCAGCCTTGGCCAATAACCATTTGGCATTTCCACGAATAAGCTGGAGCTCATATCATCTTGTCTCAAGACAAACATCACACAGCTTTGGTTTCACACACTGCAATATTTCATCCAGAAAAATGTAACCACAGAAAACATTTTTTCTTACACCGTAAATATTTCAGATTTGCAAATCTGAATTTCGGAGGCTCATTTCACATTCTCTGCAGTTGCCTGATTTTAATAACTCTACTTCAGGGCTCCATCTTTTCCCCAGAATTCCAACTCTTCCACAAGACACGAATTTGAATTTATTGAAAGGATAACCCCCCCTGAGATAAAGCATTTTTTTTAGCTAACTGAAAACATAAATACAATATCACAAAATGACAAGTCATACATGCCAAAGCAAAAATAAACCCCACTCCCCACACTGGATGCTAAGCCTGAAGAAAAGGTGTTAAAAAGCTTCATACAATACTTTACAATGTAAAAATATATATATATTTGAATAAAAATAAAAATAAAATAATTTTGCATGAATAAAAAGTGCAAAATGACAAAACATCCAAGTGTTGGTCTACAATGAGAAAATATAGATCATGTGCGAGAATGAAACATTGATAAAAAGTAATTGGTTAAATATTCGATATGTAGCTATAGATTAAATGTGAAGCTAAAGATTACATGGGTATTTCAAAAGGGTAACAGTAATAAACAATAACTATAGCTGAAATTGCCCTCTAGAGTCTCAAATTAACAAAGCAACTGCTGCAGACATTCTGATTATTTATTCCTGTGTTACACTCTTAATATCTATGCTCATTTTGTGTCTTCTCTTGTGTTCTAATGATTAAATAAAGGTACTTCTAACCACATAAAATATGGAAATGAGGACTCAGCAGCTTGCAACATAAATCTTCCCATGACAATGTTTCATTAGGACCTCTATGATCCATTAGAATAACTAAACAGATTAACTCAGGTTGTTTCAACACTGATTTCTCATTGCACACTGCAGCAATAAACAAAATATCATACAGAGGCTGATAGAATCAAATGGAGCGTGCCTGGGATAAGAACGACATGAAGATGGGCGGCAGTGGGTGAACTGTTCAAAACATTGTGATGTAAGAGACAGTGCAGCTGTCTCATTTTGATATCTGCATCTCCTTAAAAGATCTTCAGAGTTCACCAGATGAGTCAAGGCCAAGGCCCACGCAGGAACATGTTTAACTGCCACTATCTGCGGTTGTCTCTTTGAAACTGGCTGCTGCGATCAGCCTTTCTGCTGAGCATGGCTCGAGACAGTGTGGCTTTAAAGTGAGGAGCGGTTAAAGAGGAGAAAGCTGACAGACAAAACAAAAAAGAAAAAAAAACTAAACAAAAAATAAAACAGGATAACGTGAGTTCTGTTATCCAAAAAGATCTGAGAGGAGGATAACACCCATATTACAATCCGAGCATCAGGAGGACAGCGCCATGCTTCCTACAGCATTTATCTGCTGTGCGCATGTAGAAAATTGCTTCTGAGCTGGGGCTCCTCAGGTCAAGAAGATTACTTCTACAAAACAAAACAAAGAAAATAAAACTAAGAATATCACCTTAAAAATAAACATGGGTCTGATGGATATAAAAATATGCTCCCATGATCCAAGCTACAACAAACATAACTACAGCAAAATAAAAGGCTCTTATTAAGGCTGTTAAGCTGCATTGAGAGCTGCAGGAAGAGATGTTGCTGTTGGTCTGTCCTCCCAGCTACACAACATACATGGTGGCAACGTGAGTGTATAATTGTACTTGAAATCCACAGTCTCCCGAAGGACAAATGTTTCAAGCAAAGCTGCTTCATTAGCTCTTGATCACACTGTGGCTTGACGGCTCTACATTACAAGTGACAGCATGCCGATACACTGCTGATGCATGTTCACCGGCGCATTGATTAAGCCACTACAGTACTGATGGTCACGTGTCTATGAGTATTAATGCAGTGATGTGAAGTCATTAGAAGAATTATTTTAGCTGATAAATCCTTTATAGCCCTTGGTATGGCAAAATAACAAAATGGGATGATGAAGTTTGGGCCTTCCAGTCAGTAACAAAACGCTACATTTGCATTTTGATTCACAGTCATGTGTCTCACGTTCCTCATGGATTAATTCATATAAATGTATTTACTGTAAACAGGCCTTGTGGAATCAAATTCAATTGAGATGTGTACTGAACATCCACTGTTTCCCCTGGAGAAGAGGAGAGGATGAGACCCGATAATGGCCTCATTAGCAGTCTGTCAGTAGCCATTCTATACACAGTCTCACCGTGCAGCTGATCCACATTAACTCTTTCAGCTCTAGACTAATATAGAGGACCTGTGGTCTGCATGTTGTCGCACTGTGTGGCCTTTAACCCTTACAAAATATATTTTTTCGACCTGCTCATTTTTGTGTCCTAACCATGTTTATTTTAGTGAGCTGAGGTGTTGGGAGCTGCGCCACCAGCCCGAAGCAGCGGCAGAATTAACAAGCTCCAACAAGCACTCCATGAAAACAATACAGATCAATTTAAAATAGATGCCAAGCAGTGGAGGGCATAATATCAGAACCATAACGGCGCCAACCCACACTACACAATCATAAACCAATTTAGGGCCATTTCAGGCAGTTTCCTGGGGGCTTCCACTTGTGGGAAGACTTCAATAAATCACACAGACAACAAAGGAAATATCTATCTCATTGAAAATAGAGGACACTTCTGGGCTCTGTCCAGATGACTGCAGTGGATAGCATTTAAAGACTTGTTTAAATAAAAACAGTGTAAGTTTAACATTTGGTACACTACTGTTGTGCCAGCATGCTGTAGCTGCACGAACTGCTGTTAGCTCATTATGACTAATGGATTTTTCTATGAAGCAGTGCAATGTGTAAAAAGCAGAACACCTTTAACAATTTCCATACTTACACATAGCTACAGATTAATAACTATGAATGCTGCCCTTCATCCTTTATATGCAGAAAAGCCCCGGGGCCTGATCATCTCTACTCTTGCTTTCTCTGTCACTAAATTCACATACACACAAACACAATATTTATAGAATAGAAAGGTCAAAAGGAAGAGATGTGAAAGCACATCATTCCTACATAGGTGAGGTGCACGCCTGTCAACTGTCATGTAATCAGAATCAACAAAACAGCACTTATAGTGAATAGTTGACAAGGCTATAGCCTTTTGTTTTACAGCCATGGTTATTTATAGACCTGAATTTCGCTATATTTTTTCAGGCAAATGTATCCTCTGGTATTTGACTGAATCATTGTGCTTTTGTGACAAAAACAAAGACAAGTAGCCTAATGCAAGAACTCATGTCTTCACTGCTGCTAAGTATGACTAGACCTCACATCATTAAAGGCCGGCCTAAGTGATCTCTTGACCGTATGCGGTTTTTGTTTTCAGTCACAATAATGTTTTGTGGCAGTTTAGCTGTTGCCGTTTCTTAGCAATGAAAAAGCCGGGCCATTTCTTCCTGTCTCTCGGCAAATCAGCAACAACAAAAGGGCTTATACTCTGCCTAGTGGAACTGGATGTTGCCTTGAAGAAAAAAAAAACTGCATCCCATACACAAAGTTACTGAATAAAGACATTGAATTGACTAGGAAAAAAAACTGTTTATCTGTGTGGTTTGTCAAATGTAAAGGCAGTGGTAAAGAGGGCTCATTGGAACTGCTTTACTGCCATCGTATAATATATCTCATGGAACAATTTTTTTCAATAGATCAATAGAAATCAGATTTAACAATGAATTGCACTGCATCTCTTTTGTGTGAAGCTGCCCTTGGGGACAGAAAGGAAAGGGATAGGCGGATAGAGAGAGAAGGAGCGAAAGAGAACGAGGAGAGGAGATTATCGCAGGCATGGCAGCCTGTGTGAGAGGCTTAGCATGGCTAGGCAGGGAGGTGGAACCCTGTGAATTCTAATGAACTGGCAAGGCTCCCCCTAAAACCAGCTCCATCTCCATGGTATGGGTACGATAGAAGGGAAGGAGGAGGTGATTAGGAAGGCGCAGCCTCTCCATGGCAAACCAAACAGAGCAGGTCATTTTCCCTGTGATAATTATGGCTATAACCAGGCATGAAGGATTGGTAATGGACCTGCTTATTCTTCATGCTATGCAAAGGCAACTACTGAGCCTGTCAGGGGGAAAAGCATGATGATGTCTTTTTTTTGTTAGTAGGGTGACTCTGGTAAGAGTTGCAATGGCTGTTGAAAAGGTCAGCAGGGGAACTTGGCCTTTGAGGGAGAAGTTAACGAATGAACTTCATTATTGAGGAGCATACCAGGGAGCCCCCCTGGTGGGTGTGATGTATCACCTAGCATCAAAGTTACAAACTCCCCCAGCATCACCCGTATAGCCTGACATCCGCTCTGGGGGGAGGTCTGCGTGTAAACTAAAATAGTTTAACCTTCTGGCTTAAGGCTAGAAGAAAAGAAGACAAGAGAGGAACATGCAGATCTGTATCAAAGAAGAAAAAAGTAGTATTTTTCTGGTTGTGGGTTTAGCAGTTTGACAATTATCTTAACTCCAAAAACTCCAAAGTGAATAATGAGGCAGTACTTTTTCCTAGGGACAGTAACCCTCAGAAGAAAACAGTTTTGGTTTAAACTAACACATATTTAACATTCTCTCCGTGTCTTCAGGTAAAGTGGTTGGTCCACTGAGGAATTCCTGGTAAACACATTCATTTATTAGCTCTGTTCAAGCATTAAAGTTAAATTTCCAAAGTTGTCTGAGCTTAAAAAAGAAATAAAGAAAAAAAAAAGACCCACCAAAGGGGCTAATGTTTTCCTCAAGATTGAGGGAGATCTTCAGGCTATATGCATGATGTGCACCACTTAGCACCCCCCTTCCCCTCCTTTTCCAGGCCAGGATGGAGTTCCTCTGAGGTGGACTGGACGAAGGATCTCTTTACTGAGCGTGTTCTCAACACTTTTACCATTGACTTATGAGGATGCCATGGGTGCAAGGGAGTGATTCATCATTAGACGTGTTCCTCTTGCACCCTCACACATTAGTAATGTGGTCCGCTGAGGAGGATTCCTGTCATCAGTCTGTATCTGGACCCTCCGAACAAGGTAGGTCAACAGGAGGCAGCAGCGGCTGGCCCACTTTTAGTCTTTCACTGCACCTTTAAGTTTCCTCCAGCTCTGCCACAGCTGAACCTGATGGACATGCTGAGAACAGCTTGGTCAAGGGTAGACGCTGCCATGGTGGTGAGAGCGTTTACCTCATATTATCTGTTGACTCAGTGGAGTTTGTCCTCAAAGTGATAAAGCATATTTGTAGTGTGTTTAGTTATGTTTTCTGAGCATCTACAAAGGAAATAAAAAGAAAAAAAAAACAAAAAAAGCTATGAATCATAGATTGGTTAAAAAGTTCTCAGACTCATCCATCTGAAACCACCTGAGGGAATTTCATCACAAGACTCCCATGTCCTCTCTTATGCAGCAGCAAAAAGAAAAAAAAACATTATTGTCTGTTCTTTTACAAAATATAGAGCCACTTTAAGTCAGCATAAGCCTTTGACCTTAACATTGCAGGTAATGCACGTTTAAATACCTACCTCAGTATTCATGTTTGTCATTTTACTTGTGAAGATTAGGTGTAAAAAGGCTATTTGAAACCAAAACACAGGATTAAGGGATAATGCTGCTCTGTGTCTTGTGAGTCGACCTTGATTCTGTAATCCAGTACAATACTGGAGAACAGCATATTTCTCGCTCTTGTACATTCAATACACTCACTGTAGAACAGCTCACTCTGATGTAATGGTACAAGCATAATGGCACCATGCTGATAGAGAAAGTAATCGGAATTAAAGGGGAACTTCATTGTAATATCTGTGTAATAGAAGTGAAAATAGCATTACAAAATTTGTACAAAGGCCAAATATTGTTGGCAGTACTTTGATATTGATGTGATATGAAAGAAGGGAGTGTGATAGTTTAAGTTGAATTTGTTGCTACAATAATAGCAGAAAAAAAAATGTGTATGAATATAGAGCAACAAAAGTAAATTGTTTTTAGTTACGCAGACCTGTGCTTTAATGGCCACTTTGAGAAATGAACTTGATCTTTAACGTGAACCAACCTGCAGCCAGCAGTGGTGTTATTAAGGGTTGCACCAATTAATCAGAGTGGACGCCAATTAACTATGGAAGTGGGACCCTCTGTGTCATCAAACACATTATAGAGCATTGTGTGACTCCAGCATACTCAGTATACATGCTTTCCTCTCTTTTCTCCAGTCTCCTTTATTTTCCTCACTCCAAATCTCCTTACCTGTTTTTTTTTTCTCTCCCTTCACCGTGCTGCAGACGGTGTAGAATGAAAACCTGCCTTTGATGTCTGGGATCCTATAATGCTGAGCAGTAGAAATCCGCATGCCTGTTATCTGCAGAATCTTAATGATGACAGCTAACTTCACAATGGGTTAACCACATCTCTCTGTTCTCTCACTGTACACCCACAGAAACACAAATTAATAGCAACGCAGAAAAAACAGCATTCCTCTAATAAAGCAGATTCAACAAAATAGGCCCAATGCGATCAGCACAAATGTCAATGTATGATATCAACGAAAGCTTTTGTGAGCTCGTCTGCTTTCTTCTTTGTATGTGCAACTTCTTCTACTTGGTTTTGGTTTTTGTTTACAGAACAGAATGACATTGTCTGTTAAAAAGATATAATCCTCACCTCAAATTACCTAATTCCATTACAGCACATCTTTATATAACGCAATTTATTTCTTTTGTGACTGTAATGATTATTATTGATCAGGAAAATGTTGGTTGGATAATAAGAAACTTTAAGAATATTTATTTATTTATTGAAAAAAAGATATGTTCTAATTTCTAGAACATAATTATTTCATTCTGGTTTTGGTTCATTTGTCTGAAAAGATTTGGATCATGCTGGTGTTGTAATTAGTCCAGAGGAAGCTGATAAAGGTGCAATGGAGGATAATGAATGAATGATGCCCATCTTAAAGCTGCTCCATCAGCATCAGTCAGGATCATATCTGGAGGAGCTCCATGACCTCCGCCTCTGTCGCCCTCCATGAATCAAACCCTTCATTACATGATGACACTTTTGTCCTGGGCTGAATGTGTGCACACCATGGGACAGGGATGAGGCATCAGAAACCTGATGAGAGACGGATAACTTGCGCCTGTGCAAATGTTGGCCGACTGCATGGCGCAGCGACCGTGTGGCCGGCCGTACCCTCCCAGCCATGCCAACTGCTTGGCCTGGCAGCAGCCGACGTCTCAGAACAGCCCTCGCTCCCCCGGCCCCTTTCACCTGAGGCGGCAGACAGCCGGCATAAGAGAAATCGCCCGCAGCAGATGGGGCAGTTACTTTGGCTGGCCTCATCCAAGCATTGTGTCCTTGTCATATGTCACTTACTCCTGTTTCCTGGTTTGACATCACTTTGAGGCAGGGCCTTTCAGTTTTGCATGAGACACAAAAGAGAGAAGGTATGGAAAAGCTGATGAGGTCTCTTTTTGCTCCAACTCAAATTCTCTAAAAGAGTCAGCATCCAGAGAAGAATGAGATTAAGAGCCAACAAAAGCAGTGCCCACAAAAACCTATCTTGCACGCCTAGAGCTCCCCTCACCGCCATCCTAAAACACTCTGAGGTTCTGGGAGGTGATAAAAAGAAATGTGTTTGGTCCCACAAACTTATGCAAAGAAAGTGCATTTACAAAGGCCATTTGCAATTTTCCAAAATGGCAGACATAATGTTTTTACTGAAAAATGAGGAGTTGCCATATTGAGCTGGAGAGGTAAAGACATGGCAGGAGAGAAAAAATTGAGAAAAATCATGCTGGCCTGGTTTATGACAAATAGATAGCTCTATTGATTTCCCTTTTACAGTGACTTTCCATCCCTCACTGCTGTGATTACACTGACCCATTTCAAAAAAGGGAAAAAAGGAAAAATAAAGAAAACAAGAAAAAAAGCTATTTATTATAGATTAAACTGAAGCTTTAAAAAAATACCCCTTTTGTGTAACAAACAAATAGAATAAGATGAAACATAACCTACAGGACAGAAAGAGAAAAAGATTTTGTCAATTTAAACATTCAGTGTTGCTTCAGGAGAAGAGGAAACAACCAGTTCTAGTACCATGCTGGGAATCAAATAACTTTTCACAGAAAGCGAGGTTATATGTGAGGCCATTATCATTTTCAGCTCCAGCAAAAACACATCGACATTAAAACAGCTGCAAGAACCAACATTAAAATAAAATAATGGCAATTTTGTAAACTTAAAACATATATCTTTTTTAAAATAACAACAATGTGTAATATATCCAATTATGATCTGCTGTGGAGTATTCAGTGTTGCATTGTGTTTATGTTTATTCTTAACACACTACAGCACGGTTCAGCATGGCAAGTTTTTTTTTTGCCTGTGATTCCTTTGTGTCTGTGTGTACTGCTCTGCTATGTCTGTGCCATGCGTCTCACTAGACTATCTCACTCCGTGCAGCTCAGGGGACTCTGGATGGCTGATCTTCATTATCAGCCCTAGCTTAACAATGTTCTGGATGCACTTCCCACATGAGTGCAACTAACAAATCCCCACAGAGCTGAATCAAGGCAACAATGTGATGAAATACCTTCAAACAACCACTGAGCATGGAACACTGAGTTATGCAGAGACAACTCACACTGCCCCGGGCGATTCCACAGGAGTGCGCCTGTTGCCAAGCAAAATTAGACAGCAACTGGGACATATTATTCTCCTAAATTGGCAATGTACAGCACTATTAAGGACCACATATCTCATGTTTGATTAACTGAAAACTCGCTGAGCCAATACAGCAACGATGTACAGCTCAAAACATCACAGCCACCTGTGTCATATCATTTAGAAAGCCTCTATTATGCCAAATAAACCTCATAATTTAAGTTTGGAGTCAAAATGTATAAAGATTTATGCATTTTGATGTGATTAAAACACTATTATGTCTCTTCCATTCAACCATTAATGACCATTCATAGTAGTCTGACCCTCACAACCGGCAGGTCTGAAAGAGAGATGAGCTGTACCAAAGCTTCTCTGCATGAATATGAGGCATAATTGTTAAAATCTGTCTTGTTATATTTGTCTAACTTAAAAATGGAAAACCTGCACTAAAAATGAAGCAATACAGGAAGTTGAGGTGCATTAACTTCTTCAACAGTAATTCTTACATTTGTGTAAAGTTTTAGTTTTGTAAATCTATTGAATTAAATTATTACTTTACACCAAAAAGCTATGAAACACACAAAAAGAAAACAAAAAAAAAACCATTATATATTATCTTTCTGTTGAAAAAAATGCATTCAAATGTTAAAAAGCTTCCCTTATTAACATTTATAATTATAATATTAACATTTATTAACATTAAAACTTATAATAATAAGTCAAGAGATTAAATAATTACTTAAGATTAATAAAAATGTTGTCAAATACTTAAAATGAAACATTACTGCTTTTATTTTAAAATAGTGCAGCAAGAATAAAAGTTCCAATAAACAAAGCCTGGAAGTCACATGTCTCAGCTTTGAATTGTTCACAATGAGTGCTATAATTCACTTGTAACTGCACTGATTTTTCTGCTGCAGCACAGAAAAAAACTAAATCATCTGGCTCTTTTGAAACAGATTGGTTGTACTATTAGTATGTGAGTGCACGTCATTGACAAGAGAAACTCAATACAAGCTGCTGGCAAATAAATGAAGACGCAGGAGCAAGACCATGTTTCTCAATCAGTGTAAGAAGGTTGTCACCACAATGGAGATAAATATAGGATGGAAAAAGATCGGGACTGTCTAAAACGCATTTGCAGACTGAAGAGAGGAAACCTCATCTGTCTGCTTTTCTCTTTTCCCAGAGTTACATTTGTACTACTGCCTCCCTCTGGCCACTCTATTCCAAATCTAAACCAAGTGGCACAAAACTCTTTCAGGGGAGTGGAATAATAATTCCAACACATGTGAATATAAAGAAACTGAATAAAGACATGAACATTAATGTATTCATTTCTTGGACTCCAAGGAATTTTCTTTTAGTCAGGAAATGGTTAGACACCAGGTCAAGATTCAAAGCAGGACCAGAAACATAAGGAAATGTATTCTCCATACATGGAGCAGCCTCTCAAGTTAAACGGTTCAGGATGAAGATGATTTTGAGGTTGTGGTTTTAGATTTTGTTTTTTTTATGGTATTTCTGTCATATACATTAACATAATCTTATTTTATTTATTGTGTTTTGTCTTATATTTGAGGAAACTAAATGAAGATGTGCAAATATTTGTATCATTAAGAATTATGATTAAAAAAAATCAGGACACAATCAATATATTGATCTGCTGATGCAACCCTGTGAGAAGATTACTTCTAGGTATTTAGGAGATCTGCTCTGTTCGACAGAAAATTCTGGCTACAAGACCTTTGTGTGTGTGCGTGTGTGTTTATGTGTGTGTGTTTGCCGTCTAGCCTTCTGCAATACGAGCTGTGAGACAGAGTACCAGACTGCTGATAACAGATTAAATGTGAGACGAGGAATCTAAACATAATCAGCTGCAACATCTGAGCCATTGCTCAACACTAACCCTCTCAACAGGTCCAAAAAAAAAAAAAAAAATCTTATAGTCCTGGTGAGGTGAAGAAATGTGGAGTCCATGGACAAATTTACTACTAAAAAATGTCCAATAAAAGCTGTCACTCATATTTCTACTGACATGGACTCTCGACACAAAACACCAAATGTTTCTGAAAGTCCATATAACAAAGTTTTTGTAAAACTGTCAAGGAAATGTACAGGACAAACTCAGATGACTTCTTGCTGAGAATTACAGTTTTATGGCAGGATGCCGTGCTGACAAGGGACTGCCCCGTCTGGTGAAGAAGAAAAGCACACAGATAAAGAAAAGACAGTGTGTCCAAGAGGTGCTTAAGCAATAAATCTACGTAAGGACTGAAAAGGGAGTGGACATCACAGCCATTGGCACAATGATATAAGTATCGGTTTTCATCTGAAAAACTTTGCCTCATGATGGCTCAATGATTAGTGAATTTGGGTAAGATGGAGGAGAGGAAAGGAGAGGAGTCTGCCAGTGAACAGCTGCCCCTGTAATTTATATTGATGAGGGGACTGGCATGGAGGGGAGCTTCCAGCAGTTTGATCACTCAGGCAGAGTGGGGAGTTAGTCAGACACAGAACATCCCTGTGGTCTGGGTTGGACTGGGAAGACCTCCTAAACAGTCACACACACACACACGAAAACCAACATACTTGCATAGACATAAAAGCAAGACAGCCAAGCTCACATTACAAGTGGCAGAGCGGACTGGTGTAACAGGGAAGCCAATGTTTCCACTCCAATAACAGAAATAGATCTACAGGCTGGCTATAACCATTTAGGGCAGAGACATCTCCCTCATTATTCCTCTGCCAGCGATATGATCATCAGGCTTTTCTGAAAAAAGATCCTCCCCTCATAATCTCAATGACCATTAACTGGCCCTTGAACTACTACATATGCACACAGTTCTGTCAAAGCTCTGCAGCCACTTCCTGTCTGTGAGGCACAGCAATCAACTACTTGTTAAGGGGTTTTACTTTGATTTCCTCATAAGAACACGATTTGAATATTTCTAACTAAAATGAGACAGCGTAGTCCAGTTTCTGCCCAGAGCTTTAAACCTAAGACTCCTAAATCATGCTCTTTGATTTGAGCCCCCCTTTCTGTGCAGAGGTGCTTCAAGTCGCACCAATTAAGATAGCAGGACGGTGGATTGTGGGTCAAAGGATTTCTGTCTACCTTAAAGATTTTCTGAAACAAACGCACATTCCTATAAAGAAATATACCAAAGCCCCTCCGGACAAGCAAATAGCTTAATACGTAATCATGCTGGTGTTTTGATGGGGCTGCATGAGTAAGGTAGAGCCATCTACAGCAGTAAAGATCGCATCCTTTGCTTTGCTGTCTGATGTAACAAAGAACCAGGGCGTTTTACAGGGAGAGATGGAGCCTTGCACAATCTAAAACACTCAGACCACTCTTACAGAAAAGCCCTCTGGCCTTCCCTCTCCACAAGTTTCATCAGTGATCAGAGCAAAAGAATAGCCTTCAGGGCTAGTTTCTTCCATTCACACAGTGGGGGATGAACACATATTACAGCCGCACACACAGCAGAACAGAGCACGAAGGGTTTTTACATGCCTTTCCGATTGCTTTGCACATGTGTCAAAATATAGTACAAATCTCTTGGAGATCATTGATTTTTCCAGGTTTGGCTGCTCATCAATTCTTAACACGCAGAGAGAGATTGTACTACAGTATTATTTTAGAGCCTGATAAATGCTTGCATCTTACGTGTCAGCCGTGTCACATAATGTCTCTGTATCTTGCAATTCTAATGATATGATCTGTATTGAAGAATACAAACTCTAGTAGTTAGTGCTGTCTCAGAGGTTAAAAACCACAACATTACACCACATCCGTGTTGTTCAGCTGCAAGGCCTTGCAGAAAACAAAGAGGTGCTTCACCACACTGCCTGCATCAAATGTGCATGATTATGTCGCAGTCACAAGATTGCACAACATTTTAATTTAGTCTCTGGGTTTATAGTCAGTATAGAAATTAAGAAATAAGAAATAGCGAAGGTGGTACAGATGTAACGGAAGGTGTTGAGTTATTACTTAACTAGTCAGGCAATATTTTTTATGTCATATGTATTTTTTTATGTTTACAGGCAAAGGTGGGGAAAACACACAACTGAGAGACAGATATGCTTTCTGTGTATATAAGTGATAAGAGGTGTTTTCCCAAATCAAATATAAGATTTCCCCTAAAGTGACTTATCTGTTTTATCTGACTTATAGGTGGAATTAAAATAAATGTTTGTACTCACAGGTGTGTGTCTTCTTTGTTACTGAGATACCTGCGAAGGAAACACAAACAAAAACAGAAACATATGATAAATGCACCTCATGTTACATTGAGTTCTGCTGACAGTGCTGACCATCATGAAAAAGAAAAGTGTGATTCAATAGATGTGGGTGAGCAAGGTCATTTAGGTGGCCGTCTGACTTCCAGCCATGCAATCTTAACATCTATGACAATGTGGCTGAATGTCTATTCTCTGCAGGCAATGACTGAAATTTTAAACCAAAAACAAAGAGTATTTGGAATGCTAATATGTTGAGAAGCCACACTGAGCGGGCCGAGCACATGACTAAGACTGGGGCCTCCAGGGGCATGAAAGCACTTTGACCTCGCTGTTAGTTAATCCTCAGTCTAATAAGTTGCAAAAACATATTTTTAGAAACCAAAAATGCTGTATCTAAAAATCAACACCAATGAAATCAAATCGTAAAATATGTTTTTGTTCTTATACATTTAAAAAAGAAATACCTGCTGTAGCTAATATATAGGAAGGAAATTTAAAACTCAGTATGTGCATAATTTAGACAGTTTTGAAATTATTTGCAGGCTTCTTTTACATATTATGTGTGCAGCCACTTTGAAAATGATGCAATGCAACATTTGTTCATTAAGTTTTCAAATTTAACTTTACAGCTTTTCTTTTTCTGTGATTACTGCAACAAAATACATTTCATTAACCAATGTATTTTCATAAGATAACATATGATCCAAATATATTATTTTTGTGAGTTTTTTTTATTATTTTTGTGACTCTTTTCTTTTTCCTTTGATCATCCTGGAGAGGATTTGAAAGAACACATACAATGCATGTATCTACAAAGTGAGCATGTTGCCATCTGACCACTGTGAGTCACACTTGGCTGAGGCAGAGCTGCATTGCTTTTGCTTATTATGCCTGCCGCTGCCCCTTCAGGTGTCACCCATCGAATCTTCCACTTTGGATTTTGCAGTGGCCTTGACTGCTACTTGTGTTTGCAATATTGGTCTAATGCCCCAAGAGCCCGGTGCGGACAAACGGCCAGCTAGCCAGGGTCCCCTGCGGCCCACTGGATGCTCATGCTTTGCACGACGAGAACACACTAATAGATCCCACTTGTCATGCGGAAGCAATGGCTAATTTTTCTACAGCTTGCATCTGAAACTCAGGGGATCGAAAGTTGACATGATTCAATAACTCTAAGCAAAAAAGGCGTCTGGCCACAGATAACAATGTTTCAGACACGTTTGAGGGGAAACAAGTCAAAGAGCAACGAGGGGGAAAACAAATAAGCCCTTCAGTCTTCTATAGACATACACAGAGAATGCCATAAATGATATCAACTCCACTGAGCAGAAACAGGGAAAACAGTTACCTAGGGGCTGGCAGCCTGTGATGTAGCTCCAGCATTGTTCCATTGCTCAGGGCAAAAAAAAAAAAAAAAAAAAGCTTCTGTTCAGTCCAACTGTGACATTACACAAGGAGAAAAATAAACTGTAATCCAGTCTTAATTCAGGACTTCAATCAAACCACAAGTAAGCAAGCAAGAACTGATGGCCCATGAAAGACCGGCAGCATCAAGGTGATGCAACACAAAGACTGTAAAAGACTGTATGAGGCAGGTCACCGGCTCTTTTTTTGATGAGCAAACAACTTCTTTGACCACATGTGCACTTTGTGGAAACCGTTATAGATGAATAAAGAAAAAAATGGCTTCTTTTTAAAAGAATTTCAGTCGAATACAGGTTAAAAATAGGTTACAGGTTAAAAAATGTATCCTTTTAATTTTTATTATCTTCACATATTAAACATCCATATTAGGGAGTACAAACAAAAACACAACTTAAGAAACATACTAGCAATACAACATGTTTGCATACGCCATCATCTGAAGTGTGACATTTGTGCAAAAGGGTTTTTGCCTGACAGAAAATCTTAAGGTAGTAGGAAACCTACTGTTTAGTGAAATTCTTATGGTAGCAGGAACAAGAGAGAGTTTGTGTGCACAGCATATGTATATACACATGCCAAGATACTTGCTCCTTTCCCACCGAAGTCAATAAACTATTGTAGTTAGTTTTCACCTTTACATGAAAGATGCAGGGATGACTTATAATTGTAATCATATCACAACATTTCCTTGTAACAGCATTGAAGCTCCACCCCCCAAAAAAGCACATTGAATTACAACTCTGACACCCGGAGGCCCCATTTATGTGCCCAAAGGCACAGCTGTTGGAAAGGCAACGAGTAATAATCTCACAAGATCCTTTGTTTAATTTTAAAACTACAAAGTCATCACTGACAACTAAAGATACATAAATGTACCTTTAATAATCTTAATTATAAGCAGCTCAATACAGGCTTATAGTTTCCTGGTTGGGGGCAGCTGAAACAACAAAAAATGTGTACCTTGTTGGGGATATTCCTGCACCTGATTACTTAGTGTATACAAACAAATTGTCTTTTGCCCCAATCCAGTGCAAATATTCAATCTGTCTGCTACATGAAGTCAAGTGTATGTAAAGAGGGTTAATAACTACAAAGGTACAGTATCCTGGGGGACTTTAAGCATAAACAAATAGTTTTATTTGCAGGACTGTGGCCTTATTTATTTATTTTTACCCACAATGCTTGTGTTTATCCTTAGGGCTTGAGTTCTAAATTAATTCTCTACCATGTGAAAACAATTCTTTCAAAACCAAAGAAAACTTGTTTAAGTTATTCAGGAGTGGCTTTCTGCCTCTCATTTCAGTCAATGGTACTTCCTCATGTGGCATTTTTTGTGCTAATGCATGACTACATGCAATACAAATCACTGCACTTAGCAGCAAAAGCTTTGGGATTACATGTTACATGTTAATGCACAAGTGCATTAACATGTAACATGCCTGTGTTGGCACCAGGGGATTTGCAATTAAATAAATTAAATGCATTGGAATAGATAAAAGGAAACAAAAGCATATATGTAATATTTAAAAAGTGAACATAGCAGAGGTTGTTTCCTTCAAATCAGTGTGTGTGGTTTGAAGGTAACATCAGCTGTTCTTCATCTTCCACCCACAATATTGTAAACACCTTTAGACACAAGAAAGTGTAGTTTTTAGGTTCAAAGGTAAAAAAAAAAAAAAATAAAAAAACATTACTACCTTTTACAGTAGCAAAATCTCCCCAGCCTGTTGCTATGCAAGCCACAGAAAGCAGTGGGGGTGGCAAGTGAGCCCACTTCACCCTCTACATGTCATTCAGCGCCCTGTGATTGGAGGTGGCAAGGAGAAGGGGCCACAAAGCCAATGAATGAGTCAGACGGTGAGAAAGAAGGAGCCTGCTCTGGGCACTGACATTGGCAATGCCTGCCAGCTTCTGTCTTCTCCACTGGATGGCAGGTTCAGAGGTCAGTCTGGAGGTGAAGCTCTCCTTGGCTGACAAACACGCTGCCATAAACATGCTTACAGCTTGAGGCTCCCTTTTGGTAAACATCTCTGTACTGTGGGTGTTTATTGAAATCAAAGGTAAAAGACAATCCTGTTTAGAATGAAAACATTAGAAACCATGCTTCATTGTTATTTTGTCACAATGGAAAGAGGGATGGTTGTCAATTTGGGGTCTTTGATGACTAATATTAGCTCTTGTAAAAAAAAGTTCAGCAAATGTTCTCATGAGATGTAGAGAAAAGACAGCTACTACGCAGGCGACTTGTGGTCAACCTCCACCACATCTATCTGCAGGGGGATACACATCCTGTAAACATGCCACTTAGACTGTAGAGGAGTGAATCTGAGGTTTGGCAGCCTCAGTGCTGCAGCCAGCTGTGAAGCACGGTGCCATCGCAAACGCCTCAAAGTGACAGCACTGTAATGAAGTCTGAGGCGGACGGGAGGCTGTACGTCATAATTCCAGGTTCCTTAAAGCCTGACAGGGAATGATTATCATGGATGGTTATTGTCACCCTGCCTCCTTGGTAGACGATGCATGCTCTGGGGTTGTTGCACCGTGACATTCAAAGTTACAGTCTCCTTCATATAATGGAGCTGTCCTCTCAGCGCGCTAATGGGAGCGATCCATTTAACCTGTGCCAGAAACACACAGACGAGGAAGTTCCTAATGCGAGGCCTCTCCCGTGGGGACATCACACTCCCCCCCTGGCTGCTCCTTTCCTGCTGCTTGATTCATTGACTGGCGCTCCTCACTTATCCTCATTCACTGTTCAGTCTGGGGAGACAGGGAGGCTCGCTTCCTGCTGCCTGCTCCACATGCCACCACTGCACGCCCCCGCACACAAGGACACAGTCGGTGCAACAGACCGAGTTGCAGGAAAAGCCAGTGTGGGTCCAGTGAGAGACTGGCTAGACACCCACTGGAGTTACGGGTCAATGGCATAGGCTTTGGGAATGCTAATAGTACCCACTTTCCACAGTTAATTAGTTAATAAGGCCTCTTCTTAAAAAAAATAATGGAAGGTTTCCTTATTGTCTTAATGATGGCAGCTGCATGGGACTATTCATTTTGCAGCAGTCCTGAGGTTGTTGAAATGATATATGCAGCCAATTGAGCAGTCCATCTTCTGACTGCCACTACTAGCCAATTGGAACTGAATTATTGAGGAAATAATCATAAAAACATGAACATCTTTTTTCTCTCTGGCCATCAACTCTCTTAAAAAAAGAGTTCCATTAGTTTAAGCAGTGCATTACAGGTGCTGAAATTCAGGTTTTGAAAGTAAAAGAAGCAGAAAAGAAAGCACACAATACTTTCAACATGTGAAAGTTCAGCATTTGGATGCTCAGCTCACAAAAGAGTCAAAGGTATGATGGCCAAGCTGATCTGGGGACCTAAATGTGAAGACTAACTTTTAAATACAAAGTCTTTTAGACAATCCTTCTTTTTCTGTGACACACTTAGCTTTACAAGCTATAAAACAGCTATAAACTATAAAGGCAAAAATGCAATGATTAAAAAAGTACAATGATTCTAATCAGCTGTCCCCTAATATACTAAAACATTTAATCCATGGAGAGGCCAACTCTCTGGGGACGCTCAAAGAAAAATGACTTCTTTGTCTCCAGGCGCTGTTATTTCTGGTCATTTCTAATTGGTTTTAACTAAAAGCAACCACTGTGAGGCTCCACAGGTTACTTCAATGCATCGCTATGGAATTGTCTGCAAATAGAAGATATACATCCAAATTAGTTTTAGAGGACACCACAACTGTCTTTCAGAAGACGAAAGTAGAAAGGTCAGGAAAAAATAAAAGGATCTGTGAAATACTAAGAGAGGAAAGAAGGTGGTGGGTCCCATTGGAAGAGCAACATTATCAGGGTGACCCTGAGATCACAGAAGCCCTGGATGTCTTGAGGCTCCATGTCATATGCACCTCGACCCTTACAAAAGTCTCTCAGGCTCATGGCTCATGTACAACATATCCCTGATGCAGTTCTGCATTGCTGGGTTTGCGCGTCTCCAGGTGAGTCCTCGGCGCTGTTTGGTGGCTCGTGAATTATACATTGCAGCAGAGGAATTGATGTGGCCCAGGAGGGCCGAAAAACAGCAGGCATGGCTGGAAGGCAGAGTGAAGACTCAGACGGAATTTTAATTGTACCACAGGGAACGCTGCGATAACTGCTATTGTTATTGGTAAGACACAGATACACAGGTTCACTTAGCTGAGAGCATATAAATGACTCAGTCAAAAATCTATGTTGGCATCAACTCAACATTTTATGCTGGGCAGTTTATTTGACTGCTGTAAAAACATTCATAACTGCAAAAAAAAATCCCCTGGGATGTCTAAGAACATCCCAGCGACCTCTAAGGTGAGTAACTCATATAAAATTTGATGTGATTAAGTCCAGTTTTGCAGTTTAAAAGCCACAATGGTTGCTTTTCTGCTACTCTTGTGTTGTTCACTCAGCTCCTGGTTCAAGTTGTATTATACAGTAATTCTCCTCTGACTGTGAGAGTGTCCCCGAGGATCTGATATGATGCAAAAAGGCACTTGGCAATGGTCAAAGACTGGCCACAAGCACAACCAGGCCATTGTGTACTTTCTGTGAGGGTGGTTCCCAGACCAACAGTAATCTCCTGATGATCCAACCTCAACCACACATGAAACCCAATAGCTTTACAGTCTTCACCATAAATAAGGACATATCACATTCAGCGGACCACCTTGGCTTATTTTACTACACCGAACAACACTGACAGACCACCACTGACTGTGTTTACACCGTTTTATAGAAAGGTTTAAAGTGAAAAAGTCACTTATTTCAAATTGTGCTATTTGACATGACTGCATTCTCATGACTCTTCTGGATTTCTGTTTAGACATCACCATGCTAACATCACATTGTTAAGGTTAAAGAGCGCTCCGCCTCTGTAGTATACAACGGTAACATCCCTCAAGGGAGAATAATTTCTATTCACGATACAATAACTTAGCCCTGCACAGGTTAAAATCTAAAGAGGAGATACATTTACCTCCAGCTCCTGGGGCAAACACTCCAGTTATGCAATTTCTACAATAATGAGTTGTAACAGCTCTACACTTGGCCAATGGAGAAATGGAGAAATTTAAATATTCATGATACCCACCATACTGCAGTTGAATTAGGATGATCTCAGAGCTGCAGCTTGCTGAAAATAACATGTTTTCTCTTGATTTGTTTTTCTCTGTTTGGTTTCAATGCCTGCGTGCAAAGGATGATTCACGGGCCACCTACATCAGGAAGCCACAGTGGTAGACTGCTTTCATATTTCATCTTAAGAGACAAGCCATTGTTCAAGATTTGTTTATTTAAAATCTCCTGTCCAAACTTTTATATCACCTTAGGAACAACCGTTGTAAACAACAGGATTAGAATAGCTGAGTTGATTTGTGCTCTGGCAGTTACTGATAACTCGTAACCATAAAAGCCCCGGTCAGTCAATAGATTGTACACATAGGGCTACCTTTATAATCATCCAGGGGGAGAAAGGACAATAGCTTTTATGACAAACTAATGCTGGCTAATACGAGTTTCATAAAGGCTGAGTCAGAAATATACAGGAAACCTTTCATTACCATCACTCATTCAGTCTCACTTCTCATCCAGGAAAGTACAGTACAGAACACTTGTCTAATGAACAGCGGTCTATAGGGAAGGATCGCTCTATGAGAGTCTGGTGGAAGTCAAGGTCCCACAACAGTGGACTTGTGGCTCTGCTGATAAGAACTTGGCTATAATTGCTCAAAAGGGAGGGAACTGGAGCCCCATTAGGTCTAGTCTAAGCACTTGCCAATAAGCCAAACTGCCCCTCTGAAGCCTCGCATGTAATGAAAACTTCCTCGGAGATGAATTACATGTCTGTCAATCCACTAATTAATTTCCTGGACTTGTCGTTTTTGCTTTCTTGCAGTAGCGAACTGAATCGGAGAGACGTGGATTAGGTAGCGGAGGCACTGGAAGGCATAAGGAAAGAAAAGGCAAACTAGTAAGTGTACTGCTACTGCAATTCAGTGCAGTCATAGTCGACATTTAGAGCAGCATTTATTTTTCATGTTCTTCATAATTAAAACCTACAAGTTCTGTAAACCCACTATGCTTTATCTAGATCAAAGGTTGTCCTATTAGCAGGGAGTTCATCAGTGAAACTACTCCATTTCCAAGCAGAGGTGCCAGGCTTTAAGCAAAAACACCCTGTAATTACACACACACAAATGATAACGGGACAGTCATGGAGCTGGACTATGATTAATAGAACACAGATCACAGTTTCCACCCCCTTTTTCAAAGCTTACACAACATAGGACTTTACACACAAGGATAACCCAGGCGTAGCAGATAAAGAGGTTGATGAAAGACTGAATACACATTTCTCATATTGTCCCTTGTGGTGCAGGTGGAGCGTGCTTCAGTTTGTTGCCTTCTCCCTCCCAGCTGCATACTTTATGTAAATGTAATCGGAGGATAACACTGGATAAAGCTCTGCAGAGTGAAGACATGATGTCGCTCTTGTGCGAGGATAGGAATAAAAATCTACCCAACGTGGTGTAATGAGTGAGCCATGTTGCGTTATTTATTTGTCCCACTGACTCCTGGGTAACTTTATGCCACAGGAAGCACCTGTCTGGAAGATTGCATTGAGTTACTTTCAATTAACCATGTAAACAGGCAGCAGATAAACTCCTGAAGTATGTGTGGCTCTGATATTAAACATGATGTAAGATATACACATTTCTGGGATTCACAACATTTTTGATGCATGGTTCCTTTATAGTAAAGTCTGCCTGCGAGACATTTTCACAAGTTGCCTTTGTTGCTCCATCACCTTGAGACCTGACGTATGCTTACATGTTTTATTTTGTCTGTTGGTCAACAAGACTGTGCAAAAATATAATAAGCCAATTTACATAGACAAAGAGGGGAGCTAGAAGAAAAGGAAAAGAAAAATCAATGACATTTTCAAGGAGGCAAAAATATTCTAAAGTAGAAAAGGAGGACATTACCAATGAAAAAGAGGTATTTGTGGTCATTATTTAGTAAAGTATTAAATCATTATAATTTCACACACACACAAAAAAAAGATTAGAAGAAAGTTTGAAGAATGAAACATAATTTGGAGCAGTGATGAATAAAAAAGTTCACTAAAAAAAGACATACTTGATAATTTCATCTTAAAAAACACAATTCTTCTAGTAAAGGCGACTCAAGTGAACCTGAAGAAGGCAGGACAAGACAGTCTTTATGGGATTTCATTTGTGGTTAAAGGAGCCAGTTGATATTTCCCTGAAACCCATCCATTAACTTGCATATTCAACTTGCTGAACAACATTGAACAGAGAAGCTCCTATTACAGCATGCAGTGGGGGGTCATTGAGAAAGTTTGCTCTATGGTAAAAAAGTTCCATCCATCTATTTTCTTAACTACTGCATCCGATTCAGGGTCGCAGGTAGCTGGAGTCTATCCCAGCAGCCACTCTGGACAGATCGCTAGTCCATCACAGGACAACACAGAGGCACGAACAAGCAGACAAACAACCAGGCACACTCATATTCACTCATAAGGATAACTTAGAATGACTAATTAACCTAACATGCATGTTTTTGGATAGTGGAGGAAGCCGGAGTACATGGAGAGAACCCACACTAACACTCGGAGAACATACAAACTCCACACAGAAAGGCCACTGCCTGATGCTGCTGCACTAACCATCCTTGACACCGTAGCAAGAACAGTTGTATGGTATGTTTTTTTTTCTTTTGCTGTTAAATTGCAACTTTTTTATGTACTGCATATTCAATTTACTCATTTTCTATTCCGGTTAGTCCAATTCAGGGTCACAAGAAGCTGAAGCCTATCCCAGCAATTGGCAGACGAGAAGCAGGATACACCCTGAACAGGTCGGGAATCAAGATGCTGCATTTTGTTAGGAGAAAGTATTTCTGTTCAAAATATAATTTGCCTTTATCATGTCGCAAACAATGTTAGATGTCTTCACAAAATCTTAACAACATGCACATGCAGTATATTGTACTATTTTAATCTTTCAGATTTAAAACCAGAATTTACAATACAAGATTTACTCTCTCAAATGGCATCTTTATCATATTTATAACTTACAAAATATTACCAAGGTGAAAAATTAGGATTTCCTGGACGTTTATAATTTTTCTATAAATATCGCTGAAGCCAGAATGTTTTTAAACATATCCTGAGATCTGAAAAGGGGTTAAAACCCACACATTTTCCATCTGCTGCCAAATGCATACTCCTGCTACAAAGTGTCCTACTGCCAATAGGTTTATTCTTAAATCATTGCATAACATTGTCAGACAAAGAAAGAATCATGGAATCATTTGAAAAGCTACTATAATTAGAAATACTAGTGTTTGCACTCTCTGGCAGAGCAGTTGGGATCTTTTCTCATAATTTCCAATTGAAAGCCTACATGCTCTCACTCTGAAGCAAAGTTAGCAGCAGGGAGAAAACTGCTGAATTTCCTCAAGGTTCATGGGGTCAGTTACAGTTCATGGTATAAATGCGCTACATAAATAGCTGGATGAGTAACTGGATGCACCGTCTGTTTGTTTGTTTAGTGGGAGGAAGACAATCCTATTAGACCAACACTCTGACTGTTGATGCAGGCCAATAGGTTTATGGAAGACTTCACAATTCAACACATGTATTTATTTATTATTGTTTCTATCTTTTCATCGTTTTATACAGCTGTCTTTCTGTGATGCGCCTGATCAGACACTTGCAGAGCACATCCAAAGCACAAATGGACCCATTCCCATAACATGCATGTCCAACACATGCACAAACAGCCTAATGACATGAAGTGCAATCCTAAAGTCATGAGGGGTGTGAGGTAGAGCCTGGTATTACATCTATACAGCAACCAGCGCCATACATTCTCAGCAATATAAAAGCTTGCAGCCATGGCCAGCAGTAATAATTAATAGCAGACTCTATACGCATTCCATTAGGTGCAAGCAGCTGTCATAAACATCTTAATTAATTTACAAAGCAAGCAACTGGGGAATTATGGCAACGTAAAAATCTGCTTCCCTCTGCCGCTCCATAGCACTGGAACAGATCGGGCTTTTAAATTTTTAAACATGCCTTTCATGTTCTCTAGAGCACTAAAAAGCCTTTGAACAGTCAGCTTGTTAGAAGATGCACCTAGCAGCCCAATACCTACGGGTCGTCTTCCTATTCTTTTCATACTGTGACAGAGGTTTTGGGCTTCTTCTTGCTGCTCCTGCTTGACTCAGGGAATCTCCCTGTACCTCTTATTTTCTTTGTCACAGTGATTTAACTGCACAATGTGTTTTTTTTCCAACTGGGCTCACTGAGATTATGCTGCTCATCTCTCTCACTTTGCTCTTGTTCATATATTTTGTTTTTCATGGATACAGTGGACTTTTAAGCATTATCCCTCAGTCACAACAAGATGGTGTATTTGAAATATGATGAACAGAGGCAAAAACAAAAGCATCACACAAAGTGATTTAAGTGTAAGGGCCATTTGCTTGAGCAGGGTTGATGGTGCAGCTAAGGGGAGCTGCTGCAGAGCTCTGCAATATGGATACTACGGTGCAAAAGCAAGGGTCAGAATGTTGTGGTAAAAACTCTCCTTCTTACCTGCTTTCACCCAGAGAGGGAAAGATTAGTCTGGCCACTCCATTATATGAGAAAGGCTTAAGAGCATTTCCACTTTCAGGGCTTGGGTATCAACAGCTTGTGACACTAAGCGGGGGCTGACCCATCATTTTGGAGGGGTGAGTAAAAGGCACTGCCTGTCCTCACAGCTATACACTTAAGTCCATTGTGATTTTATTTCCCTTTTGACCACTACAGTCAAACATATATATATATAATGTAAGGTGATGGTAGACATTCTTGAATAATAAATTAATTAGGGAGGCCCAACACACCTAACTGTCATGAATTAACTATCTTTAACTATGGTTAACTTTTACTATTCATTTCTAGAGCATGCCACTTATCAAGAACACATAGAATTTTAATAGAACTATTACCTCCTGATGGTAGCCCAGTATCAAATATCCTTTTTTTTCTCACTTCATTAACTTTTCTTCTTACCTCTCTCCTTTTCAGCCATATTTGTTTAACCCCACCAGTTTGACAGCACTCAATGCTAAAGTACTCCCAAGGCAGATGATCAAAGTCAGCAGTCAATTCACATTACAATGCATTGATTTGATGATTCCTAACCTCCCAGGCCTTTATCTAATACTGCCAAGGACCTTTGGGATATTTTACAGAGCAAATCAGATTTCTCTGTTTCTCTCTCTCTCTTTATGTATGTTCTTAATTTTACAATTTATTTGTTCAGTCATGTTTACATATGATTTGAGTACATTAAATAGATTAGAAGAAAAAACTTCTTTCAGATTCAGTAATTTCACCACTGCAAGACCACCATCCTTTTCCAATCTCATTTCTACCCTTCACCTCCTTTTTCAAGTATTGTTAAAGAGTAAATCACTCTCTTGTTCTCATATACCACACTTCGTTTGTTCCTCATCATTTATTCATTTGCAATTCTTTACAGAGAAGGCTTCTATGCTTTAGTGACTACCATTTCCCTTTGAGGGGATGTTCAGAGCACGTCCATGTTTTATTCAATTATGAAAATCTAATATGGTGGAAAGGTGTGCAGAGTGTTCACTCATAACCATGCATCATTTTCACACAAACTGATTCCATTTCTTTTCTTTTTTTGCTAAACAAGCTGCCCAAACTGATGCATGCTGTTTTATTTTTCCCATTTGTTTTTACCATGAGCAGTAGAAAAAGTTACCATATCCATGTTTGACAGATTAATCTAATGTGTCTGGCCTTTGGAGGGAATAGCGTTGCTTTGTTTGTTTGTTTGTTTTGAGATAAGTTGTCAAAATGTGTAAGCATCATTGCTACGGCACAGTGACACACTGACCTACAAGCACAAAGGAAAACTTTGTCTGCCTCAATAAACACAAAAACAAACATGCAGAAAAACACAGAAGAGGATGGAAAGTGTAAAAGACAGAGTGAGGGAGAAATAAAAACTTTTGATTTATGTTTAAAAGGCCTTCCTTAAGCAGTGTTAGCCATCATGGTCATGTGAAGAAAACTAGCTCTTTAATTATTCACCAAAAGTCAGACAAACTCAGTGCTGTGTGAAGGAAGACCATTGATTTCTGCTTGGCAGATGGGACACACTTACTCATGGCGATTCGCAGACAACGCGGATGATCAGAAAGACTGAGATGATACTTACCTCTCTTTCACTCTAAAGGGTATCACAAGAGTAACTTTTTAAGCTGACATAGACAGTGGGGAAAACCTCAAGAAACATCAGGTCAAATATCTGAGTTTTTGAGGGAGTAGTAGGAAAATAGTTAACTGAAAGATGAGCAGTGCCTGTTCCAGTATATCCCCTGAGAGATCCCATCATCAGAGGACACAAGTTATTCTGTTAGAACTTATTCAAAAAGAGGGTTAAGCAAGAGGCTGGTGATGTGTGTCTAACTAGCAATTTACTTTGACTTCTAATGGTGTTATTGCTTTAACACAACAGGGAAATTACAATAATAAATTTCCTGCTAATATAATTACCTTTATCAATAAACTAAGTTATTTCCTAAATGTAATAAAAAAATGACAATACTATTTTGAGTGTTTTGATTTTTTTACTGACTGTGTCAAAATCTGAAATTAAAACACAAATGTCAGTTCTAAAGAAGTATAAGTTGACTTAGTGACAATTAGAGGAGTCTGAAAATGCAAAGAAATACTTGTTAACTTCTGCTAGTTGCATGGGCAGTAGAGAGGATGCTGTTGAGTGAATAAATGTAAAAGAATGAACAAATAACCTGTCAGTCCTCATGGTGTGTTGAACAAGGATATGAGAGAAAAAAAAGTTTGTGGAGCTTTCACTGCCTCTATTGTTATTTACCAAAAGTTTTACAATACAGGCCACACACACACACACACACACACACACACACACACACACACACAAACACACACACACAAACAAAAAAAAATAAATGTAACTTTCTGACTTTAAAATGATGATTTCCTGGTTCATTTAATGGCACAGCAATACTTATTTTGTGCATTTCTGCAGTCATTGGTCCTAAGCAGCATGCTGAGGTTAGGTAACAGCACCTCACAACTTTTACTTCTGGGATGCTACATGAAGTTGCAGCCGAGTTTCTCCTTATGCATTGGGTCACATGTTAGAGAAGATGTTAACACACTGGCAGTTTTAAACCTGCACAGTAGCTGATTCAGAAAATAAATGCAAGATTACATTACTGGAGAAATAGAGAAAAATCTAAATAAAACAGAGTAATAGATGAGACAATAGTCAACATCACATTTGCTTTTATTAGCTGGAGAGAGCTCATAGATAGGTAGATAGGATGCAAGATGCCAATCAGGTGTTGATATGGTGCACGTCACTCAGGATATCTGTATTGCCTCCTTAAAGGATTAATTTTTTTTAAATCAAGGAAAAGTGTCTAGAAAGATTTTTAATGGCTACTTGATAAATTAATACTGCTTTACAAGGTTAAAATATTTAACTTATTAGTTAAATAATCCAACAGAAAATAAAAGAGGCAGAAAAGCTTTACAGTAAAGGTCCATCTGTCTTTCTAGTGTGCCTTTTTGGTACTAACATTTCATCTTCTGTCAGGTCTGTGTTTTAAAGTGCTACTCCATAGTTATTTTATGAGCAGAGTTAAGCACTAAGCCAAAGCCTCTTCTGAACTCTGAAAGAATTCCCCTGCATGGCTACACAAAACACAGACGGCACATTTAGAGATGTCAGCTCCTAACTAGAGAACAGTCAGTGAGGTGAACCCTTTAACCCCATGTATCTACCATGTCTAGCCAGGCTGCTCTGGAAACCCCGCTTAAAAATGCATTCAGACTGCTGATGGAGTGGGTAAACCTTGCTACAAGGCATGCTGGGAGACTCGCTTGTGGTGTTCACGACCCTGGTTAGTGAAATGCCACCACTGTATGCCTCATCACTGCTACTCCCCCCTATACTTACATAATTTACACAAGCAAAGAGCGGGGAGTACAGAAAGGAAGGAGGTAGGGGTGGGAGGTTGGTGTGGCTGAGCTACAGGGAGCTCACGTCCAAATGCGTTTGGCCATGTGGAGAGACAAATACGGCTGTATGAGGGGAGCTCATGCCACAGCGGGATTTGATGACTACATGCTGAGACATGCCTACGACATGCTGATAGACAGTATAAGACCCCACCCCTCCCTTACATTTATAAAGTCAAGCGGAATATACAGTAGATGCAACAGGAACAAGGCAGAGAGTCTGAGCACATTAGAGGTGCACTGATCCAAGACCATGGCATGGTTATTTATTAATCAGCTGAGCTTAGCTAACTGCCAACTTAGATGAAAAGCAAAGGCTTGTGCTACACTGCAGCAAGACAGCAAAACTGTTGGTACAATGCTATGTAAAATATGTTACGCATTCACTTAGAATGCTGCTGTTTAGTAGTGCAATTTACTTTTCCTTGTATGTACTTTTTCGTTAATATACACAGAGTACATATAAAAAAATAGTAGCCTACTATAATAGAGAACCAATAACCTAAAACGTTCTACTATAAATCTTTGAGTCTTTTTATCAAAACACAAGAAACAAAGCAAATACAGTCATTGTACAGAGAACAAAGAATGTTTGCCCATTTGCACATTATTCATCTCCAAGGATGAAGTCAGTGATGAGCAAAAAGCATGGCGATGTTGTCAGTAAATACAGTAACATACACAAAATTACCCCTTTCATGATGTACCTTTGGAATCATTGGCACCACAACAGTGTGCGCTGACAATGTTTTTTCAACACCTTACAGTTGGGGTGTCAGTGCATTGAAATGGTGTTGAGAAACACCCTTTTAACTGAGAAGAAACATCTCTTGGTGAAAAAAAAAGAGAAAAACAGAATGGGATGCAATTCTGTATCCCCTGTGTATCTGTGTACCCCCCTCATGTCTCCTCCACTGTTTTTTTGGCAGGCTGGGTAATACACAGAAAAGCACTGGCATACAACGCTCTCAACCTGAACACAAAGGAAAACATATCAGGCTAGAACTTGGGCTTCGGAGATTATTAGGAAGCTTGCATATTACCACAGGGAAAATAATTGTTAGGATCTCGATTGGCGTAGACTGTTGATGCAAGGTTTATGTACAGAAGGGGTTTTGCAAAATTCTTCATTATTACTTTTTTTTTTTTTTTACAGAAACAGTTTGAAGGTGCCACAAGGCTCCTGAAAACATCTGGGGATCAAGCAAGTGAGCGCGAGAAGCAGACTGTGGTCATTACCAGACATTTCCTTTCATCATTTCTGAGACTACCTTGCACATTCTCTCATTCCCAGAGACTTTCAGAGCACAGAGCGGAGAGAGCTAAAGCCCCTTGGACAGTTCATTTAGGTTAACACAGTGATGAGATATGGGTGGAGGGAGGTGTGGGAGTCATGTGCGCATGTGTGTGTGTGTGTGTATGTGTGTTCCTAATCATGCCCGATAAGTGTATCTTTTCAAACTGTCTCCTCTGCATTTCAAACAAGATGCAAAACATGCCAGCAAAGACAAGAATGATTACTTTCATAACCTGCTGAAACATAAAAAGGCAATCTAAAGTGCAGACATATAATTATTTTATGAATTCAAATGAACAACACAAAAAGGATATTTCAAAGAAAATTTCACATAGAAAAGATGGAACAGAAATTATCTAGGGGCTTTTTTCTCCTTTCTTCAGACTTCAGAAAAGAGAAATTTATTTCTGCCTTCATCTCTAAATTGGATGCAATTTATTGCCTCTCCAAAGCTCATTTTTCACTGGCTTGCAGGATCCATGGGCCATGGCAGGCAATGCGTATCTGCCCGCCTCCCCTGGCCTCGGGTGCTAATATGTGGAAACTGGCCTGGGGATATGGAGCCCAACCAATGGAAGAGGAGGCAGAGGGACAGAGGAGAGAATCAATCCGTAATCGCTGAGGAGTAGGGAGTAGGAGGGGTGAAGAGGAAGTGGAAAAAAATCAGAGAGAAAAGACAGAAGGCAGTGTGTTTACCAGCAGACATTTGGTGCTGTCAGCTGACTGCAAAAGCTCTGGGATATCAGAGAAAGAAAGCTAAGTTATATAACCAGGCTGTTAAAGCAGGGAGAAGGTGAACGAGACAGACAGACTTAGAACAAGACAGGGACCAGGAAAACAAACAAACAAAAAAAAAAAACTGCCATTTGAAATGACAAGGAGAAGGTTAATGAAGCTATAGAGAAAAAAAGTGCACAGAGCTGAATATACAGACACAAGACAGTGAGTGTCCGATAAGCATATATCTCTAGTTAGAAGTTAAGAATGCAAGTGCCACAAAGTAAAGAATGCAGGTCAACGATTATTAAATCCACAATGCATTAATTGCTTTGATTTTCATGTAAGCAATGGCTGCATGCCCCAAAAGGAGCATTGGTCCAAAGACCCCTATGTTCTGTCTTGTGTTAGGGTTTTACCCAGCCCTACAGATGGATATCTCAGTTAGAATAAAACCACATAAGCCACTGACATTCTACCCCACATAGGTTCACCAATCAACCACCACTATCTTAGCTTTTATGGCTTTCTGTATTTATTAGTGACTGACTAGAATCTATACATAAAATGACAATCTTATTTGGTCACGGTGTAAAATAAAGCCATGATTTAAGAAATCTGTTCTGGTTGACAAAATACATGCTATTCTGCCACACAGACATTAAGTACAGTTAGCTCAAGGTGCATTCTGTCCTGTGACCTTGCTGTTACACTTCTGCCGAGCAATGAATAACTATCACATTTCTTTGGCTGACAGCTGACACCAAGAGGCCCAGGTGATATACGAGACATGACAAGTGATTCTAATTAAATGTAGGGCTTGTGGATGTAAAGTGGCAGGAAGGGAACAAATCCTGTCCAGCCAGCGAGCGGCAAAGCGGCATGCCTTGCTCCAAACGAGATGAGCTGGGCTGTCAGGGCTGCCTCAGCTGTCCTGTAAACCTGGGTCCTGCTCCCCAAGGGGACTGACAGGTTTCAGCTGGAGGGGAGAAGGCTCACTGCAAGCCTCCTGCTATTCCACAACAACAAACACATGACACACAAACAAGCTGATCTGATGCAAAGCAAAAGCCACGTGGACCATGAGCATTTGTCACATAACTATGTACTAACAAGGTACAAAGTATGGTTGTCTGTTCCCTGGGCCCAGATGAAGGCTACATGAATGCAACATTTCTTGTGTGATTCGGTGACTAAATAGAAATACAGGCTGAAATCACAAAGAATCAAAAGATACAGGAAACAAGACACCTCTGTTGATGCTGCATCCCACTTGTACCTTTACCACGACTGTGTTTATCCAGCCCAGGTTGAGAACAAAGAACTAGAAAAAAAAACATAACCATATCTTTCTATTTTTTTTCCACAGACAGCAGAGGACCCAGTGGAACGCAAAGCAAACATGAGTGTCTGTAAGTGACATAGGACTGCACTTTACAGAGGACACTCTCAGGGTCTTCAGCTTCCCGATAAGAACCCCAGAGAGAAACCTCACCAATTCAGTTAACCTTCGACCCCACTGGAACAACTTGGAGCCCAAGAGTCACCATCACTGAGCTGAAAGACAAATGAACATTGCGCTCTGTGCAACTAACAGGAGTAGTCATAAAGGCTGGCATCTGTCTCCTCCCGAAAATGAAGGAGAAACAACAGATAGCCCATCCTTATCCTACATAATGAGCAAAAAAATCTGATGCGCTTTGGTTCTTTCCATCAAAATGGGGATAGTCTTGAAAAATGTGACTTTTAACTATGATTTTTCCTCTATGGTAGGATAATATAATCTCAGCATAATACCTAAACATATCCTTTAATGCCACAAATTTACATTTTTTTTTTACCTTGTCCTCAATGGATTGAGGATTTTAGCATCCTAGAAAGAAACACTTCAATAAGGATATAAAATGTTTCTTTATTAAATAAAGTGATCCTTCAAAAACAAACTAATGATTTGCAAAAGCTGTGTGGTAGTAAAGGGACCCATACCGTGCCACCATAAAATCTTAAGTTTTTCACACAAAAACAGCTCAAATAGCTTTACTTATACACATAGTACACATACATACCCCCATAGAGGCCACCCCATCCTTTACATGGAAATAATCCCTAGCATCTATTTTCTGTCTCTTTAACCAAAATGTCACTTTAAAAAATTAATAGGTAGTGTACATGTACACTACCTGCACATGTACATGTACAGGTATTGTGGTTTATTGAAACAAAATTAGATACACACAGTCGACAAAGTTACAGGAACAATCGCTGATGACATTACCATTGTGTCTCTCACTTTGTGCATGCCGCAGGGACACATGGACACTGTTGGATAAAGCAAGGCGTAAACTATCAAGAATATCAAGGACAACAGATGCAGAGGTGTGTAAAACAGAACAAAAAAACCCACTTCAATATCTCCCCCCATTGTAATAATTTCTAGAGAATTATCTCTTCACTTTTTAAAATACATTTGTTAAATTGTGACGAGACCTTATCAAAACCCTGTATATCGCTATCTTCCTACATAGATCTTGCTTGTATTTCATCAACACTTTATGGTGCACTACTGCTCCACATGGTATGTGATGAAGTTCACTTTCAATGGTTCATTGGTGTTCATTGGGCCACACACAATTACAAAAGGAACGTTGTGATAACAAAAAGCAATGATCCATGAACCTTAGTAAAATAATTATTATTTTGTAACTAGTGTCCTCAGTCATTGGGTGTTTCTCCATCCCAGTTTGTGGTCACTAGGATCACTATGTTGGAGATGAAGCGACAAAGAAAAGAAAATTATCTATTTACTTTTTTATTTTTACTGGCAAATTTTGCTGCTAAAATATTAAACCTTTCATTCAAAACTCTTTTTAAATTATTACTATTTATTTCATGAGTGGCACACCACTTGCTAGCTTTCATATTTGAAGTATCTCCAGACACTATCCACTTCTTTCACATGCACTTTATACAGATGCTTTCTGTGCCACAGTACAACACACAGTGTTAGAACGTTACCAATAAATAATACTTGTTCAAAATATATCCGAGGTCAGGTCATGAGGGAAGCAGCCTAATAGGCTTGACACACAAGGAGCAACAAACAACAGCGACAGCAGCAATGTTGCATATCACGCTGTCGGATCGCTTGTCTCCAAGAAGTTTGATTGGTTATTATGTTTAAAGGAATTTTGGTATTTTCAAAGCAGAACTGTGACCTAGGAGTCACAGATGACGATTCTCGCAAGTCTCTCAGGAGATTTTGCAGGAAGTAACTGAAATCTTGCTGCTAACTTTACTCAACAAAAGAAAATTATAACCTTACAACCCAAAAAGTATAAAAAAAAAACTTGGACACAGTTAAAATGATGTTTTCTACCAGTGTTGAAACTGGTCACAGAGTAAACAGTACTTGCACTGCTCAGTCTGTGCTAAATCTCATTAATCAATCAATGAACCCGTCACTGATTGGTTGTAGTGCCACACGACGAGAAAAAAATATGAACATTTTTCAACTTTTCTTTGCTGCGTCGCAAGCCGCCGTGTGCACATGTACATCAACGAGAGCAAAATTTCACATGCATGATTTTTGCCTGTTGCTTGCCTGGAAAACTACAGCAATTTTCGCTTCATCGCGGAGGTTCCATAGGAAATGAATGGCGCATAAGTGACGTCACTCCTCGTGTGTCAAGCCTAAAAGAAGTGAAACCCAGACTTCTCTCCTCCTAGTCACATTTGCCAACTTATTTGGGGGGGGGGGGGGGGGGCAGCTGAGAGATACACCCCCCCCCACGTGTCCTGGGTCTCCCCCAGGGCTTCCTCCAACAGGAATGTGTCTGGAACATCTCACCAGGGAGGCATCCAGGAGTCACCTAACCAAATGCCCAAGCCACCTCATCTGGCTCCGATGTGGAGGGGAAGCGGTTCTATTCTGAATTCTTCCCAGTTGACTGAACTTCTCACCCTATCTCTAAGGGAGAGGCCACCCTGTGGAAGGAAACCCATTTCAGGCGCCTGTATTTCCAATCTTGTTCTTTCAGTCCCTAACTACAGTTTGTGACCATAGGTGAGGGTAGGAGCAAAGATTGACCAGCAAATTGAAAACTTTGCATTCTAGCTCAGCTCCTTATTCACCATGACAGACTGGTTAGTTGTCCAGATTTCTGCAGACAGCGCAACGATCCGCCTGTTGATCTCACGCTGCATCTTTCCCTCACTCATGAACAGGACCCCGAGATACCCTGAGAACTCCTCCACTTGATGTGTGTATGTACGTTTCCATTACCCCTAGATTTGCGCAAAACCTATATATGGCAACAGAAATCCGCTAATGGAAACACCTACGTTTCAAAAAACAAAAAAACGTCTCAAATATTGATTAAGAACATTTTTGCGCTCTCATAATGTGTTTTTTCATATGTTTTGATAAGCAGTTTATCATAAAAGTGTAATGGAAAGATTTTATTCGCATTTCTGCGTCAGGTAGTAGGTCATGTGACCGGTTAAGATGGTGCATTACGGTATAAACAAATGGGAAATGCAGAGTTTTCATGGGTTTTAGAAAGGGAAATGAAGAAGGATGGCTTAGAAAAACTATAGCAAATTTTCCACAGAATTAGAAAATGCCAAAATATTGCTTCCTGATAAAGCCATTCTCAGAAAATCAGTCCAGCTGATGAGATTTTAGGAGATCTGTAGCTTATGCACTGTTGAAACACCTGCAAGTCTAAATTGTAGCTTTTCAAAACTTCTCAAATATCACTTTTATTTTGAAAAAAGTGTTAATGGAAATGCAACTTCTGAGGTTTTAGAAGAGCTAAAATGTATTGAAAGATTGTTATTTACAGTCCAGTCCAGTTGTAAATTTCAAACCACGCACATTTAATACATTGACTAAGGTCCCTGGAAATTTTGACTGCACTGCCACTTCCTCTGTGGACAGTAATAATTTTGTTCTATGCAGTAAAATGATGACGTTAATTCAACAAATTAGACTCTTTACATTAGCATTTAGCAGCCCGTATCTATTCAGGCTTATAACAACACTGCTACTTATGTCTTATGAACTAAAGATAAACCCACACCGGTGGTATCTCCTCTTTATTGGATCAGACTGGAAAACTGAGCCACAATAGGATTGACATCTTGCATCAAGTGAAATTATCGCAAAAAATAAATTATTCTGCCTCTGCCCTCACTATAAGGGGCCACTAGTGGGTCCAGGCCTGCTGTCAGGGCTCGATTGCCTCTCTAAAACTGCCCTTTCAGGCATTATAGGGAACAGCTACAGAAATAAAAAAGAGCATAAATGTCACTTATCTGGGATTAAATTAGTTGTAAATCACATGAAATAAAAAGCAAGCTTTTTTCTGTCTTTAAACCAATCGTTGTTTGGAAGCTAAGTGTGAAGCATTCTTCATGATTAAGTGTCCAGTGGATAATAAGGTAAAGAATGTAAAGTATGTAGCTGGAGGCAAATCTGAATTAAAGGTAATCATATTTAATTTATTTGTACTGAAGACCTCTTTTTCTGCTTCATGTTGTCAAGTCCTTTAAATTGCCTCGAGATATTTTCTGCTGCGGCTCCACTCCCATAATTTACTTTGGTTTTCAGGAAATGCACTCTGTTGTTTGGCCCACCCCATGCACAGCCAACAATCCATCTATTTTTGAACATGTTGTGTGTTTTACAAAGCTGCTAATGTGATTTGAGTATGGTGATGATTGCAGTTACATAACAGAATCAAATTAATTTGTGGCCTGAACACAGCAGCCACGGTACTTAGAAATCACTCAAGTTCTCAAATCTCCTTTACTGCTAGTTGATGGGCTCCCTATCTTCATTCAACACCCTCCTCCTTTACACCCTTCTTGTGCCCGATGTCGCCTCCTAGAACACATAGAAACGCTGCTCTTTCTTCTCTTTCCCTCCCCCTAGTCAATTAAAGTCACATCAAGGGATTAAAAGGAAGTAGGTCAGTGGAGCATTGCTGTAGGAAAAAAAAAAATGCAACAAACTACGTCAGATGTCACTATGCCGACCTTGTGAAACACAGACCAAACCAGAGGCGGCATGTGATATCATCCTCAGTCCACTAATGCCTGAGCTAAAATCCCTTAGACCAAGCTTTGCCTTTACCTCGATTTCTGTGCGGCTCACAGGAAACCCACCTGGAGGATAGCCTAGGGAGCAAGGCTTTGGTGGCGGACACTTGATACCCTCTATAGAGTGCTTTGTCTCCAGACCCCAAAACAGATCCTCTTCAAATGCAGGATTATAGCAGTGCCATGGGCAATGAAAGCCCCATAGCTCCACTGGAAGGAGACATTGCCAATAGCCACCAGTGAAACAGAAGCACCACAAAAAATTGTAGTAGCACTTTTATGTCCTTTTTCTAAAAGGACAGAAATGCAGCTTTGCAAAAATACATACACTGATTGCAGAAAAATCCTGACTTTACTGTTTACAAGTCAAATCTGCAGCTTTAGTTCTTCGTGCAATATATCACATGGTATAAATAACCAAGAAAAATACAGTTTATGCAGAAAATCTCAAGAATCCTCACACCATCCAAGCATGTTAGGCTTCTTTCTTGTGAAGAAATGACAGTGATTGTCTACGAAGGCAGAAAACAATTTTTGAGAAAAATAACAGCTTACATGTGATATGAAGTATCCATAGAAAACATGTAGTAAAATGTGCTTCAATTAATGTGATATATTCTTTTTTTAATTGTGCCCAGAAGTTCTCTATTTCCTCCTTTCAGTTTTTCTACAATGAAGCAGATTGTTGTTTACATTTTACTTAAACATAATGAACAATATTTTTTCTATTTTAAAGGTTATTTTATTGCAAATGCTAATAACAGCTGATAGTTTCTGAGATATGTCTAAAATATGGATTCTACAATTACCCATTCAAAGTAAGTCTCTATCTAATTAAAGTAGAAGTGGTCTAGAACCTGTGACTAAATCTCAGCAGAGACAATACAGGGAATGATGTCATTTGTACTGTGCCATGACATAAAGATGCAGCTCTCAACATACTGAAGTTTACTGTATATGTCCAGTTTAATCAGCCTCGCAGTCTCTTGTGCCACATAAGGGAGTATATAATGACAAAGACAATAGCAGGAAAGTCACTGCATGTTAACAAGTGAAAATGATATCAGTTACAGTAAATCCCGACTCACCAGCTGTTTACAAATAATGTAGAAAACGTGTTGTCTTTGACAGTTGCAGAGTTAAGATGACACGTCCAATTTTCTAGAAACAGCATGCAAAGAGATGTCAAGTAATTTGAAATTAAAGGATGCTGTAAACAATTTGTTCAACCAGAAAACACACACGACAAGATTAACAGACTGGATCAACACTTTTACAGATCCATATAACCTGTTTTCAGAATTAACTTGCAGAGTAAACAAAAATACTTTGTAGTAAAGATGCAACATTGTTTGGATATATTTGTGGGTCTCTTAAGATATGGTAATAATTTGGAAAGACTGTTAGTGACAAAAAACCACCTGTTAGTGAGTAAGCTCAAGTGGTGGGAGGGGAGCCGGTCAGGCCTGACAGGTCCAAAGGTGTTATAGGGACATGTCTGGGGTAAACTCCTTTCAAAGAGCTTTACCTCCCACCTCGGACAGAGCTTCAATCAAATCCTAGTTGATGCAGTGGGCATTGAATTCAAGTGGGCTGTGTTCCATACCTCCATTGTCAAGGCAGTGGACCAGGTCTATGTTTGTAAAGTAGTCAGGGCTTGTGGAGTGGATATGGGGTGTGATGACTTCAACCTGGGGCATATGGGTTTATGGAAGCAATCCTTTGAAGACCTCCTCAATCCTATCAATATGTCTTCCAATCAGGAAGCACAGTCTAGGGATCCAGGGATGGGCTCTCTCATCTCTGGGGCAGAGGTTGCCAAGATAGTTAAAAAGCTCTGTGGTAGCAGGGCCCAAGGGAGAGAGGAGATCTTACAGGAGTTCTTCAGGGCTCTGGATGTTGTGGGGCTGTTTTGGCTAACACTTTTTGCAACAATGCATTGCCTCTGGACTGGCGGATTGGGGTATTGTGCCCCCCCCCACCCCCATACAAAGGCGGACCATTGGGTGTGTTCCAACAAAGTGGCAGGCTTCGTTGGAAAAAAGTAAAGCCTTTGCAGAAGGGGCAAAAACTGCAGTTCAGCCCTCCACATCTAGGAAATGGCTCTAAAATGGAGCAAATTCCCATAGATTCCCATGTTAAAAAGGCTAACTTCACAGCAGAAATAAACATGTTCACAGATTGGTACAAAAACATTTAGATATAATAGGTCAAGCTTACTGTCATGACAACTATGCAGATTTATAACTGATTTATTTTAACTCTTAATTTACACATTGGTTGATCTAGAAATGTGATTATAGACAGGTATCATAATCCGCAGCAAGAAGGCAAAGTTTAGAACAAAAATGATTTATAGCTGGGTAACAGTGCACTTTAGCTTTAGCATCAAACCAATGTTAGCTAGTTAGCTTCTGTTAGCTCTGAGTTAGGTCAGTTAGCTCATAGAGGCAGTTCAGAGTTTGATAGACATCGGTCATTCATCCTCGCGGTCACAGCCCCACTCTCAACTTCAGCTCATGTGTTGCTGCCAAGATGGAGATGGTAGGAACTGCCCAAAAAGCCTTACTTTTTTCTCTCCAGAAACCTCCTGGGAAGCTCCATTAATCTTTTATATAAAGTCTATGGTTCCAACTATTGGGGGATCACACTTCCTTGGTAAGGTTCATTCAGGGCTCCTGGGGACTGCAGATTGAGTGGTGTGGTTCTTATCCTAGCTCTGGAACACATGGAAAAACTTTTAACCTCTGCAGGGTCTTGGATGAAGTATGCAGTTTGATGACTTGGGTTCTGGATTTGTGGTTTTTGCAGATGATGTGGTTCTGTTGACTTCATCAGGCTAAATAATGATCAACTCTCACTGAAGCAACTGACAGGTGTAGGGATGAAAATCAGCATCTTAAAATCTGAGACCAGCTTACTAAGCAGGAAAAGAGTGCAGTGCTCTTGCCGGGTTGGAATGAGGTCTTTCCCCAAATAAGGGTTCAGTTTCTCAGGGTCTTGTTCACAAGTGAAGGAAGGATGATGCAGTGTATTGACAGTCAGATCTGAGCTGAAAAAGAAAGCTCTATAATTAACGCATGATCTGTGTTCTTAACCTCACCTATGGTTGCAAGTTGTGGATAGTGGCCAAAAGAATGAAGCTGAGAAGGAAGTGGCCAAAATGAGTTTATTTTGCAGGGTGGTGCGAGAACCTTGGTCATCTGGAAGGAGCTCAGGGTAGAACTTCTGCTGTTCCTCTGTACAGAAAGAAGAATTTCTGCTGGATATCTCCCTGAATTTAGTCTGGATGCACATCAGGTATGAAGAGATGCATATCAACCCTGAGCCAACTTACACAGAGCCTTCAGTGGATAAGGCGTAAACAACGTGACACAGACACTGCGTGGGTATAAATAAATCTTTAGGCTGCTATCCCCTTGACCCAACCCCAGATAAATGTTACAGAATAGATGGCTAAAAGGATAGATGGATGGAGAGATCGATAGACAGACGGACATCCAACTACACTGTTTATTCATCGGACTCCATTGAGGAAATTCTTTGCCAAAGTTTACTCCTATCTTTCCACTGGAGCAATCACTTTCCTGCTTTCTCTTTTTGGCCTCCTCAGATACCGTTTTCACCTTCCTCACTTCATTCAGCCATGAAAAGTTTTCATTTGAAGAGGAGGAAAAAGTAGCCTGAATCAGAGACCTCAGTGTTTATAGACCGGGAGTCATAAAGCAAAGTAGTCAGTAGTTTCTATATGCGGTTTTTGAAGAGGGCTGCCCCTTTGGAGCAACAATACACATCAAAAATTGTGTTTTGATCCCAGATCCCATCATCCATTATTACTCAAATTGGGCCAATGTTTAGGTCAAAATAAAACAAACATAGAAGGTGAACATATTGCACTTTACAGAAAGATATATTTTATTTTAATTTTAGATATACAACTCATTTGAAAGTCATTAATTTTTATAGAGCTGCTGTATTGATAAATACAATACCTGACAGATATAGATACATAAACTTCAGACTGACAGAAAATGTTGCTATCATTGGTCTACAAAGCTGCTTTATGGAGGAGAGCTTGTGTTAAGTTATGATTTAAGGCGTAGGAAAAACTGCAAACACACCAGAGTCTGAGGGATTTTCAGCAGCATGTTTAATGTTCCCCAATGACCACTAAAGGGCCTAGATGAAGGAAATTAAGTATTTCCCTCTGACATTAGCTATTACAAAACATCTTCGAAAGCTAAGCTCATCAATATACTCTAACTAAATATCGATATCTTCAACATAAATTTATGGGATGAAAGTATTATTTGTTACGAAAGGATATTCTACTTCCAGCACCAGACCTTGTGTTAGTTTAAAATCTCACTCCAGACATTGAAACTGTGAATTTTTAAATAATTTTTAAAACTAATTCTTTGGCTTTATCCAAGTCATACAACGACAAGCAAAATATCAAAATCATATCTCCTATGACGAAGCAAAGGGTTGAAAGTGACTTGACCTCCTAAAGGCCTTTACATACCATCCAACAAGTGAACTTTTAAAGCAAAATGATCCAGTTAAAAAATAGTTTTATTTTTTATCAGAAAATTATGCTTATGTCTGATTTTCCACAGACTGCAGTTACTTTACCAGCTGTATTAATGAGTGGCGCGTCTTACTTTGAAAATGTGCTCAAAAAAGTACCAGAAAACTTCTGCAAACTGAAAGAAATTGTGCAGTGATCACTTGAAACACAAAGGCAGTGCTCCACAGTTATATATA
>JBAMHX010000011.1:19591837-19603443 GCA_037177515.1 Pseudomugil tenellus
GAGAGAGAGAGAGAGAGAGAGAGAGAGAGAGAGAGAGATGTTAATTGAATTGATTTTCTTTAGAAGGAGAAAACAGATTAAGGCCCTCCAAGAAACATCTGCTGAATAGGACACATCCCCTCCTTGTCATGTTATATGACAGGGCAGGACAACTGCACTGCTATTTCTCCTGTCAATACTCTCCCAGCATCCATTTTCACCTGGCTGACACCTTTTACTGGTCAAGGGATGTATAAATCACACTTAGTGTACTCCCCTGGTAGTTTGACTAAAAAAAGGATATGAACATGAAGGAGGACTGCAGTGTTTTCCTGTCATCGTTGCCCCTGGGGTACGGTGAAAAATTACCGTTGATAAAATATCATTTTTCAAACAGCCTTATTGCTCTTTTAATCTATCCGCCACAATGGATGGCTTCTGGGATGTGTTTCATTTCATCTGAACACAAACAATCTTTCAAAGGGCTTAATAACAGTTACACAAATGAGAGTCATTAATTACCTGCTAATGGAATAATAAATGTCCCATCCAGCGCAGCTATACCACAGGAAAGGTGTGGGGCTTTAAAAAAATTATCTAGGACTCCACTTGTCTTTGAGCTTCATTAGTGTTCTTACACCAGCACCATAATGCAAATACAGGCACAAAAATATGCTGATCATATTCTCTCTGATTCTGGTTATCCGTTTACATAATGATAGAAAAATTCGCAAGTGGGAATCATTCCAGCTGCATAGAAAGGGCAAAGTAAAAAAATAATGCAGAATGTGCTGCACTCTGAATATTACTGTGTGGTTTCCTAAGAAATGTTTCATAGTGGTTGTTGGGTTTCCTTCCTATGAATTTATTTGGTGAAAGTTCTGCCATCACATGTAATTGCAGCTTAAATGCAGTCTGAGCATTAATCTAAATAAATTACAGCACTCTCGCCCGCAAAAAACAACATGTTTTTTTTTGCAAATGATAGCGAGTTCAGATTGCTTTGACTTTTTGGAGGCAACAAACTCAGTGACTGAGTGAAAAATTTTCACTTTGATTATCAAATCAGATCTGACTGATGTGACACATTTGCCGTCAAAAAGCACATTCATCTTCCGGCCGATACTGAAACTAACACGTACATATTTTTCATCCTAACCTTACTGATAAAACTAACAAATAGAGATGGATTTAGAGGGAGAAAAGACTAGTTAATGAATGATGAATTAGAGACGAGGAGAAACATCATAAATTCTGACAAGGCGCTGTTGTCTACTGGATGATAAACAGCACCGCTGGATGGAATCTGCCTCTCCGTGTGCATCTTTTAGATGCTGGCTGCCACTTTATCTCTCCCATCCTGCTAGATTACACCTCCAGGGTTCAGGTGGGAATCAATCATTGCTATTATTACCTGAAGTCACAAGATGCATCTATCACCACTAAGGTTACCATAACCTCAATATTAACAGAGGAAAAACCCCTCTAATAAACAGCAGAAAGGATGGGTTGGCTGGTGGGATTTCATCTTCCTTTCACTTTTAATAAGGCACTCAGAGGAATAAAGATTACAGGCCATATTTAGCATGCAGAACAAATCAGGCTCTTCCAGCCTCTTCCTCTCCTCCACTTCTCATTCTGGTTAGTCATTAAGACTGAGAAGGAAAGAGGGGGAAGTTCTGATGTGGAGAGGCGTTCCCTGGTTCAATAGTCATGCTGCGGCTCTCCAAAGGCCTGCAGCTGCTGTTAATAAATCTCTTCTAAGGTCTGATATGTGTAAACTTAGTAGCGAGTATCCACAAGTTCAGTTAGACAGCTGGCTCTCTCAGGCCAAAATTGTGCAGCAGCAGACAGATCCAGTAAAGTAAGAGTGGTTAAAGTCCTGGGGACACAACTCTGTTAATGTTCATCCTCTCCTATAAGCCACCATTACACAATGGTGTCTCTGTAAAACAAGATGCAAGAAGAAAGTGAGCATCAGAGCAAAAATGGCTAAGCTTCTTTGAGGATTAGCAGAATTTAGTCAAGTAGCAGTCTGTGAGTGCATTGGAGCAGCTAACATGGGGTCACGGCACTGCCGAGTGTTTTCACACACCACTCTTGACATGAATCATTCATCGTCATTCAAATGAATACCATCAGTCCAATGAAATATCATTAACCACAGCTAAAGTCATTCCATAATAATATACCTCCAATTAAACTATGATCAGAGCATCAAGCCTGATAATAGATTCACACCAATTAAGTTAGAAATATATTCAAAGGACTTTTCACTTTGAAAGCAGTCTTGTTATTCCCTTCGACATCCAACAACACCACTCATTACAGTGGCTCCAAAAGTAGAAATGCAGAGACCATGTAAATATTTAAAAGCCTCACAAATATATAAATATTCATTCCAGAATGATTTGATGCGCTAAATAAATAATCCCTTGTTAAATAAATGACACCCTAAATAAAACTTTAAAAACAGGATCTGGGGAAATGAAGATGAGATGAATCAGAGGGGAGTGTTGTGGATAGAGGGGTGCAAGGGGGGAAATGTCAGCTATCACTCCACCCTATTTGAATTCCTAATGGCAACGATGCAAACGAGCCAAGCTAATTAAAGCCCAGCAACCAATTAGAGAAGTTATAGCTGAACCTTTTGGGGAGGTACTGAAACTGAGCCACAGAGGGGGGTGCTTGTTTAGAAGGTAGAGTTGAAGAGTTGAGTAAAAAAAATCTAAATCTTTCTCCTCTTTTATTTCTTAACTTTGTACTATATATGTACTATATGTATATATAACTACAGATCTTCTTTTGCATCAATCTCCTTTGCAAATGTGAGAATCCTTAGCATTTTCAATCAAATAATTTTTAGTATATTACAAATAATCTGCACAAAACATTTTAAGATATTTCAGTTTGGAAGAATACAGGTTATTATGCTCTGAGATCATATCATCTATACAATATCGCATAACTGTTATCGCTTAACTTGTCTTGTTCTATCATCTGGTGTGAAATTATTACTCCTCTATTGCTTCGGCCCAGAAACTGACCTCCTCTGATGGATGTCTGGTCCTGCAGGTCTGCATTCTCCCCACACAGAGGAGAAGACATAATCTTAGGTGTCGCCTGGCCTTTCCTGCCTCCCATTTGACTGCCTCTTCCAGCCTCCCGGCTCTCTGGAGGGCCAGGCCTTTTATGCTGCCGGAGCCTGTCCTATCACACACTGGGCTACGGGAACAGCGCTTTTGTGATGGCTGTGATTAGTCTTTTGTGTTCCCAGGTAGAATTAAGATGAAATTCTACAGGCAGTCATTGTGTTCCTATCTTAAAGACACTCAAAGAAATATGTTGGATTTGAAGGGGTGAAATGAAGCCCGCGGGGCCCGGACAGAGCTTGCTCTGTGGGGAAATATACAGTGGAAACACAATGGGAACAATCTTGTCCTTCAGTTTTCTTTTATGCTCCTCTGAACCTTAGTCAGTGCTGCCCATTTAGTGTGTTTTTTTTCTTTTAAGAGAACAGTATTGTCGCACTTCAGGCTGCCTTTCCCCTTCTGTAAGCATCTGAGAAAGACCCAAAAGCTGATGAGATGACAGTCATGGCTTTGCCAGAGACTGGGAGGCCCTCAGGGTTTATTACCCACATTCCTCCAAGTGTAGGGTATGCAAATAAAGTTTGGGATGGCGGCTTTCAGATGTGATAATTATGGGTTTATTTGTAAGCTGTCACTTCCCTTAATGCTCAGGGACATCAAAATAAGTTCAAATGCAGCCATCAGAGAGGATCACATTTGTTGGTGTACCACAGATTCAAAGAACACGGGATTCTCATGACGCCAAAGGTCTGTCAATAACCACTCATTTAGACAGCAATGTGCTTTGGAGACCAACTGCATGCAGTCCCACTCAAGATGTCTGATAGAAAATATTTACATTTTCTCATTGCTTAGGATATTCAAACATCAAGGCACTTCTTTAGGCAACACACAAAGACACACTACATTTTTATTGCCACCTCATCCCTTGAAACAGCCTGTATCTGAGAGAAAGTGTTTTATACAGTTCAGATCCTCTGATTAAAAGCAGAAGAGACTTTTTATTTGTACATGACAGTCTGAGTGTGTTGGCTTAATATTGCAACAGTCCTCACTAAACACCCTTACCCTTTAACAGCTACAGATTACATCAGCCAGTGTCTTGACAGGACATAAACGAATGATCACATAAAGATGTCTGAGAAAGACAACAAAGAGCTGCACGGTGAACTGCACATCTATTGTCTTGTATGAAGTGGTGCCTAATGGGGGAGGAAAGTGGGTAAGGGCTTCCAGTTGCTGTTTCGGCAGCAGTGGAGAAGCTGGGCAAAGCGCTGAGCACAGTGCCTACCTGAGAAACAGCCCCGCTGCCTGAGTCGCCTCACATCACAGACTCTCTGATGGAAGAAAATGGCTGGGCCCAAAGAGCACTATCTCCCTCAAGCGTAATTCTCAAACATTGGACTGTCGGCCTCTGGGAGAGAGTTCTCCGTCATTGTATAAGTGCACATTAAGACCTGATAAAAACTATGGAATCCGGCCATCTGTCTTGATTTACAGTCCTAGTGAGCAGAGAGTATGAGCACTGAATACCTGCCACTCAGTGGAAGAATACTGCAACTGTAGAGGGTTTTATGATAACAAAGATAGGCATGCAGCTGATTTGTTTAGTTGCATTTAAACATAAATAATTTAAATAAACAATTATTGCCTTTTTGATTATTAAAGTGATTAATTTTTGAGAAAGTGTGAAGAGGTAAAAACTGGTTGTGTTTAACTCTTCTTAACCTCTTTTTCATCTTTGGCTCAAGGAAATATTAATACAGAAAAGCTTATAACACATTTATAAATTAGCAAAAAAAAATGTCAAAATAAATTACAAGACTAATTCATCCAGAGTGGATTTACACTTACCTTGTTGGCGTTTAAGTTAAAAGGATAATAAAAAAATTATATTAAAAATTACAAATTAAAGCTTCTAAAAAAACATCAACTATAACAGCAAAAATAAATGCTGTTATATTATTTAAGTTATGCATTTTCAAAGCTAGTTTAAGAGTAGGATGTGAATGCAAGAGCACTTACCTTTAAAAAGATTGTTAACCACGTGCAGATAAAGCAAAAGGAGCAGCACAGCACCGAAAAGAAAAAGAAGGAAAGAGACATAGAATTTATGTCTGTACTTTTATAGACATATTACAGTTATGACAGCTTATATGGCAAAGATAATTTATTAATTATATTATTACTAAATGCAAATTGCTTTTATAGAGGATAACAAAATATAATATTATTGTAATTCAAATTACAGTACAACAGCACAGCTAACTCGTTGTAATAAATCATGAGAAGTGGTGGCTGGCTTGTAGAGAAAGGCCTTTTAACACACATCTGTATTAGCCCTCTGCTGGTTGCTATCAGGAATTTACATGACAAACGATGCAAAACATTTATCCTCTTATTGCGGCACCGTCTGTTCACTGCAAACTAAATGAAATGTAATGATAAGCATCACTGCAATGACAAACTGAGGTTAAACACTGTACCCTACTGGCAAATATGTGTGTTATACTGATAAATAGAGCCAGTTCCCTGAGCCTGTCTCTGTCTGTCTGTTGGACTCTCTCTGTTTCTCCAGCTCACTGTGTTGCTCTTACTCACTCACTAACACAACCTCACGCACACACACAAGGATACACACAGAGAGACAAACATGGATAGACAGAACTCACACACATGCACACACGCTGAGACTCTGGCTCTCTAGGGGCTGCTTCACAGTGGCGCTGGGCTGCCTCACAGCACTCTCTATCACCAGCACAAGATAGCATCTGATGACTTGTGCGATGTAATTGAAGTGTAGATTACTATCTCTCATGTGCTTGCCAGATCAAAATAATAAAAATGCAGGGAGAGAGTGATAGAGAGTGAATGTGAGCAGGCGACTCTGCTGTGGCTGAGTTGTACATGCATTTCCACTGCTGGAGACAGAGAGAAACTTCACAATCCTTCTCAGGAGGACGTTATGCCACTTAGAAAAAATCCACCCCCCCTTTACACACACACACACACACACACACACATGTGCACACACCCTTTCAAAACTACACTGTGGATGAGTATAAGACAGGCTGAGACATGTTTTCCCGTCATATGGAGTGAGGTAGAAGCCTGGGTGTTTGAGAGATGGAAAAGTGTTGGACGAAATGGACGTCACAGAGAGCTGACTGACAGCTGTGACAGCACTGAGATGTCAAAAGTAGGTTTTACAGGAGTCAAACCTGGACCAACAGTTCAAGGACAACAAAGCCCAGCAACCCCACGAAACATACAGAGAATATCTTTGCACATTTTGTTCATACTGTCAAATAAGAGATAAAGGTTAAAAGGTTAAATAAGAGCTAAAGATAATCAGCTGTTGGTAACTGAGTGCACGACAGGGGAAGAATCTCAAATCACTGTTTAGCTGAGAAAAGGAGGTGATCAATAGAAAGTAATCTAAGGGGAAAGATGTAAAAGGTGAAAGGAGATGACAGACTGGTGGAGGGGGGAAAAGGAAGGGGAGAGAAGGCAAGAGGAAGCAAGGGAAATGGAGCAGCGGAGACAGAGAAAAGAGCAAGCGCACACAAAAATGAGAAAATGATCAGGTTCACATGAAGGGAGGCCACCGCATTTGCCGTTGTGTAGAAGAACCCCTCATTACTGCACCTCATGGGCACTCGGCGTGGCCTTTGAAGTGCTTTGAGGTACATCATCCCATGAAACGAGCATAGTTAATCCACTTGTTAATCAAGTGTGCTCATGAGCTTATGTGTGAAGTGGCTCTTTCTCCTTGGAAGACTTAAAGCGTTCAAAAGAAAATTGTGCTGGGTTGAAAAAGAGGAAGAATTGCAAACTTCTGACAAAACTGAAGTGATGCCGTGCCAAAACATATACTTTTTTCTTTTTTTAAATATGTACATTGCTAGTGACATAACTAGAGTTGACTTGGTTATTTCTTTTTTTTTTTTTTTTTTGGGGGGGGGTGTTATAATTTAAAACTATTCTATATGTGAACTTTTACACATGTAATAGTTTTGTTTGAACTCCATGATGAGCATCACTAATTTATTTATTCCAAAAAGCATGAATTGTTTCCTCATACGTTCTTGTATGCAAAATGAAACATTAAACAGGCAACTGGGAAAGGGTGGAGACTGGTTTCTCATGCTCGTCTTCCTCTTTCAGTCCCCATCCATTCCTGACAGCCCCCCCTTCATCACCACCTATATCTGCAGCAAACAGGAAACTGACAAACTGTCTCATCCTCGCTACCTCGCTTACTATCTATGCCCAGAAGTCTGTGGGTCGCTACGAGGCACAGCCACGCAGGCCTTGCGCAGCCTCCTCCTGCAGCGCCAACAAGTCTCCTTTTCACTTCAATTAATGATCCATAAATAACCCAATGAAGGTGTCAACAAAGAGCACCATTTATCAAGGCTTTCATCGGCTCCACTTCATATGATGAGGATAGCTCATTCCCAACTTACAGCTCACCCAAACAAAGACAATGGAAAAAGAGGGAGATTTATTCCTGGACAAACACTCTGACCTAGAATTCATCTTGCACAGGGACTCTCACAGGTGCAGTGATTTGACAAATATGCCGGGAACAGTGGGCCCGTGCCTTTGTTAGATGTCCACAGTCAGACTAGCAATAAATTTGGTTAAGAGTAGGGGGACAACACTCTCACTAAGCTCCCAGGAGGCTGCCAGAGAGCCGATGTTAAAGACACTTCTTTCTGTCTCAGTCTACTTCGGGGCTGTGGATCACAAAAGGCAGCCAGGGTCCGTCTGGAAAAAAAGACGTGAATACAAATGAATGAGAGAATCTGTTAAAAGCACCAGGCTGGTCTGAGAAGCAGGAAGAATTGCTTAATCAGGTTGTCCCATAAATGTCACTTTGAGTCAACAATGAGGAGAAAAAAAATATATATAGATATATATATATTCAGCACTGAATCATAGACCCTCCTCTAAACAGAATGGCTCTAGGAATTGTGCATAAGGCAGAGGTACATTGCTATAGTGAAGTGCTTCAGAGAAAAGATGCAAACTCCCTGAATAATATATGACAGCCTGGGTTTGGAATCCGACATTAAAAGTGATGATGTGAGTACAGCTTCAGCTCCGCTTCGTCTTGGATCCACAAATCAAAACCTCAGGCTTAAAAGTGAACAGTAAATAGTCCATCTTCATGGTAAGAGGGTTTATCGTGTGAAAGAAAAAAAAACATGTAATAATAACAAGCAGTGGCTTTTGAATATGCCTGAACACAAGCATTTTCTTCCTTGCAGCTAAGCCGGAACTAGTGTCTATATGATCCAGCTAAACCAATTAATGGTTCCTGTTAACCCACTCATCTATGGGGGGAGGGATTGTCTTTCTAAATAATACAGCAAGATTGTCCCATATCCACCACACAGCCCACACACAAACACAAACATGCAAATTCTGACAAAAACAAGCAGATTGTTACTTAAATCTGAAGCTCTGCTCATACAGAAAAACACACTTCAACTCATATGCTCTGCGCAACGCAGAGGATGCTGGAAGTCTTTGTCTGGCTGTGGAGAGAATCCCTGATCTAAACGCCTCCGCATGCCAGACACTTTGATGGTGTCTGAAACACACTTCATAAAATCAACTAACTAGTACAGAATATAATGTGCAGTCTATTCAGACAAGGGAAACGAGGTAGGAGAACAAAATCAAACCTATTACAGCAAAAGGGATATTAAGTGCTGTTATCAATGAAAAACATAACATTTGTACAATTTTCCAAGCCACCCCCAGTGATATAAATGTCCAGTAACCATAATCAGTCTGGGTTACAGACACGGCCAGAAAGCTGCGATAAATGACATTTCCCAAAATCACACTGACATTTTCTCTTATCAAGCAGCAGGCACTGGCATGGTGAGAGCAGGCTTGTCAGTCAGAGGCAGACAGGCCTCACACCTTATCACAAGGGCACTCAGCCTCTCTGGAGCTAATGCTGAGACTCGGGATGAAGTTTAGCGACGGGGCTAAGGGGCAAAGACCAATACCGAATCTGAATCGGAAGCTCGCCTCCCTGAAATCGAATGGCATACTTAAACAAAGTCCTGAATGTAAGGTTTCTTGTAACAAAGATTCAGCTTTCTTGTAGCTCAACTTTTGATGTGAAAAAGAAAACACTGCTGTACTTCTGCTTTGGTTGGAGCCGACTTTAAAGCAGCGGATGCAGATAAGGCTGATGCTACAGCACAACTCTTTCCATCCTCCCTCACCCTGCCCTCACGCAACGCTTGCTCCTGCTGCTGCTCTTCCAGCCAGCCTCCCTCGGAAGCAGACGCGGAGCGGAAAATTAAATATTTAAGGTTGATAATGACACTCTTCATTAACATGTGATTCAGAATAAAAAGTGGAATACATAAATAAAGAAATAATAGACTGCCTATAAGTGGACAAGTTGAATGGGCTCCGGTGGTGATGAAAGGCAGCGAATGATAGGGGTTTCTTGGTTTGTGAGAAAAGAGATCAGAGAGAAATGTCAGCCTAGTGTGCATTACGCATTGCTCTTTTTACTGAGAGCTTCAAATTAGCCATTGATTCTCTAGTTTTTTTTTTTTATTTATTTTTTTATGTGACCCAACATGTTGGGCTGTATGTGTGTGGTTCTTTTAATGGGTAGTACTTATTTTTCACCATATTCAAAATGCAGATAAAAATTCTTTCTTCCTGTCAGACTAAAACTGGACTTCCAGATCTGTTAAAACAGCTGGCTCAGCTTCAGACTGTTAACAACTGTCACAAAGACACCGCTCTCGCACAGTCGCCTAACACACAATGTGGGAGAGAACCCGGAGATATTCTCCTGGCAATGTCACTGAAGTGTTCAGACTGCCGTCAACAGACTGAATGGCCTGTGTTCACGAGGTAACAGACTCAAGGGACAAGTTATGTTTTATGTGGGATGATGATTTGGTTGGAGATGGCTGTCTGAGGCAGCATTGTGGCAGTGAGACAATGAAAGTGGGGGAGAAAGCCTTTATCCCTGGCAGCACATGTCTGAGTCAGAGCAGTGGATCCTGCTAAGCCTCAGTGACTCACAGCGCAGCTCGCAGTGCGGATCATCAGCTGTGTTTCTCTGATGTGTAGGAGCTTCTCAAAGTCAAAGGCATTACTTCAGGAATTCAGGGTTAAAATCTCCATGATTTGATGGGATTCACAAATAAACACCACTGTTTATGAGAAGAGTGCACATATAAGATCTAATGTGATAAGCACTTGTGGTGTACAGTTTAGATAGATGCCACTGGAGTTGGATAGTTGAAAAGAAATACTTTCCACCATTTAACAGTACTGAGACTTAACTAGGGTTATTAGGGCATAAATTACATAACACCAGGTAAACAAAATACAGTCATTAGATTCCTATGCTTTTCTTTTCCCCAGGAGCAGCGACAGTAATTGATGTCTCGCTCCTCTGTCTGTTTGTTTTACCCCGACAGGAGCCCTGAGATAATTCACACTCGCTTGTCACACTGGCACTAAACACAAAGAGAGTGTGTTTTCCCTGATTGCATGGAAATAAAAAGGTAACTATGGAGAGAAAGTAATTTGGGATATTGTGAAGAGAACTCATAACAAAGAAAAAAAGATTAAAACATTTGGTTCTCAGCTGTAATAAGTTAAATAAATAAATGCATGAAATACACAGTCACACTGAAACAAAAACAACTGAAGATAAAAACTTCAGAAAACAAATAATCAACTGACTTCCTGTTTAAAATCCTCTATGGGTCGCTCAGAAGTCACTCACAAAATTCGCACACACTCAATCCAAATTCCAGAGGAATACATTTCTGTAATGCCCCCCCGCACTGTTGCTGAGGCCCCGGCTACAGTGAGATATATGCACATGAACATGATTGTTTGTTTACTCCTGTTTGTCGCTGGAGCCTATGAGTTATTGTGGTGTTTATGCTCCCTTTGTGCAACAGCCTCTAACCTGCCGTTGCCATCTTTTACATGGAATAACACAAACGCAGCACAGCTGGTCAAGCATAAAACAAAAGTTCCGCAAAGAGTATATTAATGATTCTATCAGCTTTATCTAAAACCGCTTACGGCAAACTTTTAAAAGTCTATTTTTTTAACAATAGTCCTTTCTGTAGCCCCATTTGATCATTGATGATGTGACTGAGGTTGAAGGTTTTTACTTTAAATCAAGATTCATTAAAAGATATGTGATGTCTGTTTATACATGACAATGTTACCAATGACTGACTTGTCCAAATTTTATGTTGTATCAGTTTGGTGTTAAGCCAGCATAGCACCACAAGCATCATCACACATATCTGCTGTTTTTCCCCAGTATACAGAGACTGTTAGGTTTTGTTTTGTAGACTTCCTTGTTTCTTGCTTTATTTTGTAGTTCTTCCTGTTTTGTCCCATGTTTCTGTTCAGCTTGACGTATTTGTTTATTAGTTTAACCTGGGGTTGATTTCGGTAATTGGGTTCACCTGTCCCTATTGTTTTCTGTCACTTGCTTTGTATGTATTTAAATCA
>JBAMHX010000011.1:19609195-19628416 GCA_037177515.1 Pseudomugil tenellus
CCCCCCCCCCCCCCCCCCCCCCCCCCCCCCCCCCCCCCCCCCCCCCCCCCCCCCCCCCCCCCCCCCCCCCACTTTAACACTCCCGGATTATTTCTAAACCACATTTTCAAAAAGGACTAAAGCTAACAAATAGCACACAGAAAGATAACGGGACTTGCTGCTCAGTTCAACTCTTAGCAACAAGCAAAGGCAAATGTCACTTAACATTAAACAGCAACTGCTAAGGCCTTTCACCTGCCTCTGTAGACTAGCCTAGAGCCACTCAGAGGTGTGTTTGATGGCTTTGTTCTGTCATCACACATCGCCAGTCATTTGTGCATTAACATGTTTTAAATGGCATGTCCTTCTCTAAGTGACAGTGCTTCAGCTGAGCTGTCAAAGAGTGCTGAGATACACAACAATACAACTGAATAAAATTTCCTGGATCTCTGAACATTACGGAATCGCTCTGAAGCAAGTACTTAAATTAGAAAAACATATTTTAATTATGTACAGAAGTCACTTTGATTCATCCATTTACAAAGTCAATGCTTGATAATTTTTTTTTTTATCAAACAGAGCTTTACTGCTGCTGTGCATGATATCCCATTAGTAAATAGTGAATATTTTCAGAAAGACTTGTTTCATAGTCCATATAAAAGCTCATACGTTTTAATGCAAACGCTTTTGTCTAACTGGAAGCATCAGATAGCGGTCTTCAAAACAGGACCACCTCATAAGTTGGAAAAGCGCAGACCCTTTCAAAAAACACTTAGCATGTTAGTGGATAAAGGATAATGTTGTTTTAACAAATCAGATCAAGTGCTGATGGAACACAAATTAGCTTTTAATTATTTTATCTTATTATTTATTCACCTTTATTGATCAAATAAAGGCCATGAGGTAGCAATTTTCAGCCAGACAGGATGTAATCTGTAAAAATTTTAATGTGAAAATCCATCTGGCTTACGAGTGACTCTTTCCCCTACTTTACCTAAAAAATTCATGGTTGGTATCTTTGTTTACATCTCCAGAAATATGAGAAAATCTAGCTGTCTATTGGCTAAAAACAAATGTAAAACCCAGAGTATCAGGCATGTCAATATGTAGCTGGGTATCTCACAAAACAAATATATTTTTCTTCGATTTGGTCTGTCATCCACACCAAAGCGCACATTTACTTCTTAAAAACGAAGGTTTAAAAAAACTCAGACTACTGTGAAGATATTCAAAATCTCCGGTTATAAATCTGCCTGTGAACAGTTATACCTGGGTTTTTGGTGTTGAATCGTCTGTCGACTATCGACTGTCTGCGATGCAGAATACGATGAGGTCACACGCGCGACCTTTGTATACAACATGGATGTCTTCAAAACTCCGTTAGGTTTGTCAATTGTCAAGGTACTTCATTTTAGTTTTTTATTACAAGCACAAATACTACTGCACATAGATGTCCTCCGTCTTCACGGAGGAATTGCAGGTTAAAATCTCTTAGAGATAGAAGGACAGTCTACTGTTATGCGATCACTGGTTGATGTTGTTATAAAAGTTGCCTGCACACTGTACTATTGGGCTGACGAGGGGAGAGAACAAAAAAGGTTTGATATAGTTATGAATGTGCTTCACAGCATGGTTCTGCAGATAGGTGTGGAAGGACTTTTATTTAAAAACGAGGTGGTGTGGACGCGTTTAATCTGCTAGACGGAGGGGGTAAAATATACGGTTTTAGAAAAACCCAGCTGAGTGTAGACATGGCCTCAGAGTGATGCCTTGAAAACCTCAGTCAATAATTTGCAAAATAACAAAAAAAAAAAACAATCAAATTTACAATGACTGTGTTTTATCGCTGTTAAGATAAATTAAAATTTTGCTAATGATTACTGAAAATGGTGTGGTGAGTTTTTTACAAATATTTTGGAAAATATTAGAAGACATGAAAATGGAGAAATTAAAATAAGGATAATAAAGAAATAATAAAAGGAAAAAAGGAAATAATAAATAAGAAAAAGAAGGATCAAAATGTTTTGATTACTTAAACAGAAATCCACAAAAAATAATAATAAAAAAAAATCAAATTAAATGGATATAAAAACTTGGCAGCTTCAATTTACTTTTACAAACCCTATGATAACCAAAACAAACAATTAAAAAATCGTTTCACACCACCAAGTGGAATGAAGAAAATTCCACCTGCTGTATTTAATTTGGTTTAAGGTAAAAACAAAAACAGACTACACAAAGCAATTTAAGATCTTTTTACTTAAAAAAAAATGAATAACAAAAAGTAGATGTGATTTGTTTTAGTAGTTTCAGTTTATTACAATTTAAACTACTAGTTACTTATTACAAGTTTTTTATATTGGATCACCATGAGCATTTAAACCACATCAATGACTTAATGCCAGTTAGGCTTAAAACAGCAGTATATGACGAACTCTTACTCTGAGTGGTGCATGAGATTTTTGAAAAAGAGATCTGTGAGCTACATGCTTGAGTTGACATTGGCATTCAGTACACTAGAAATGCGAAACGTTTCATATTATGGCAGAGAGGGAAATGGCACCTGCTGGGCAAACACGCCACATATTGTAATGTAGCTTAGCAGCACTTGCCCAGCTCCTTGCACTACAAAGCAATCCATCAAAGTGAGATCTGAGAGGGAGAGAGAAGAAGATCATGACTCTTTTCACACCTTGTCAGACTGACTCGCCTCTGCCAATTCCTGACCACTCAGTATAGTTTTCCCCCACACCACAGAAATATCTTCATGTAAGGACCAGGTCCAAAAGAAAACTACAGACAGTGTGGAAAATATAACCAAGAGACTATCTGTGCATTCTAAACACAAAGTTACAAGACTGTCATACAAACTGAATAGTAGTGTGAGTGATTAATTACAATTTATATTTAATTTTGTGTGTGTATTTCACATAAGCACTAGGTCCTCCTGAAGTATCAGGCATGGTGGTGGAGAGCTGATGATTTGAGCATCAAACCTTGAACTCCTCTCGATATCAAAGCATGTGACAGTCAAATGTGACAACATCTGTCTGACAGCTAAAGCTTGGCTGAAATCAGGTCATGGAATGATGAATAATAATGACCAATCAGAGCAAACAGGGCTTTTTACAGGTGAGCCTTAAAAAGACAGAAGCCTTATTCGGGGACAAAATTTTATTTGTACTTCCACATGCAAAACTTCGTAAGAGTAAAATTCTATCCAACCCAACCTATATATTTTTATGGGATCCTTCAGTTGGGGTAGCAACCTAACAATCCCATCAATAAGGGTGGAACTTGACACACTGCAATAGTTTGATCGGTTGAAAGAAAATGTCACTTGCAGTGCGATCAGGCATAAAAACAAAGCAGGAATGGCTCATTGTTTAAAGCAACAGATTTTCTTTGTGTTGATTAAACATCAGTTTGAAATCTCTGTTATAAAGTAGCATTCTGTGAACTGTTGGGTGAATGCCATTCTCCTCCTTTGTTTCTGAGTTGTGTTTTGGTTATACTGTAAGGAAGGCGTTGTACTGCATGGCGTCATGCTATTGAGGCATCTATCCAACTCTCAGACAGGGTTATGACTGGCTACAATACAGTTAATCGTACAGTACAGTCCTAACCCTGCAACCTTTGGTGAAAACAAAGCTATAATCAGTTCGGTTCAGATCGAGGGTAAAAATAGAGGCAATGGCAATCTACATATTAGCAGTATTGCTCTTTTTTTGCCTTTTTTCTGCACTTTAACTAATGCTTACATTTTATAGCTGATCCTCCAACTAAAATAAAACCATAAACCCAAAAATAAGTATAATAAGGTTGCCTTAAACATGTAAGAGTATCCACAATAAGCAACTGCTGTGGTTATATTGTTCTTACTAATGTAAAACGCTATCAATAGTAAATCACTTTGTCTAAAGGGAATATTGATCTCTTGGTGAAACTTTGAAGGTGAAAATTAAGGATACACTTACATTTGGCTATTCTGTGGGGTACGAAGGGGTTTGCAATAACGCTAATGGAGAGTGATTTCCATAATAATGACCTGTTTAATTGAACCAATTTAAATGATAAAAACACTACAAAAATTCATTTAATCTGACTGACTAAAGACAGAAGAGTTGCTCATGAAGAAACAGGTCTCAAAAGAACTACACTGTCAAAGCAAGGTGTGTTGATACAAGACACAATGAAATATAATGTATAACTCTGAAATTATTACTTTACAACAAGTCAGTATAATTTTAGAGGCTATGTTTGTAATGTGGGGGTTGAGTTTAAACTCAGCTCAACACTTACTTGCGTTCTTAGATAGATCTGTAGCCATTTTAGATTTGGTCACTCATAAGGAGAAAAGTCCTTTCTGATTAGTTAAAACATCAAACTCCACTCTGGAGAAAACTCACACACAATGTTAAATAGTCTCTCCAACAGTCATATTACAAGCCATACTAAGCACCCCTGCTGTGTCGGGGCCGCCAAAATGTCAAAGGAAATGCTTTGCCACATGCCAAAAGCACTTGTCTCTATTAACACTGCACCAGGGGAGACTTGATAAGACTGACAGGCAGCCACAACACTGAAAACTCTCCCAACTGTGAGAAGAGAGAGACAAAATGAAGAGAAGTGAGAAAAACTTGTTTGGAACTTTCATTGTCCTAAGCCTTTCCTCCACACAGATGCACAGCTGAGCCAGTGCAGCTGGCCAACTGACAAATGGGAAAAAATAGTCCAATTTGAGCTGGTCGTTAGCAGTCGGAGCGCAGCATTCCAGATAAATGAGCGGCTGCCTCAAGTATGGCAGGAAATCTTCCTGAAGCATTCCTGGGAGACCGGACCATACCACGGCAACCCCTTAGCCATGCCTTCGATCCGACAGGCCAGACACTACAGCAGAGGTGACCTTGCAGCGCCACTCCTGCCGGGCTTCTTATTTTTACACTTTCCATCTAAACCCCCTCTTCTCCCTTATCGCCCCCCCTTCCACTTTTTTCTAATCCCCACATAAAGAGACAGTGTGGTGGTTTTTATGTCATTAACTTCCCCTTCCCACTATTTTTTGTCCAAAGACAGAAGCAACAGTCGAGACGGAGCTGGTGAGAGAGGCAGAGGCGCTCCATCTGGGCTGGATCCAGGCCGAAGAGGGGAGGGAAAGCCAACTCCATTAAAACTGTTGTTGAGGGGCTGAGCTGAGTCAAACAGTTACTATAGATGTTTGGACTTTGATTTGCCCCTTGTTGCAGCTCTGCCTTTCCTGTCCCCTTAATTTGTGTGTATGTTTATGTCACTATGTGCCAGGATATGCCACTGTGCCTAAGTATATATGTTTCAGTGGCAGCTGCCAGAGCATGGCCACTTTCTTCTGTACACCCACTGTGGCCTGTGGGACCGTAATCTTTGTCAATGCCACGCTGGTTACATTTTGCAAGAGTGGGCCAAATAAGCACAGACATGGTTGATTCTGCTTGTTTTTCACTCTATTTTCAGTACATGGCTAGTGAAACCCTGATCCAAAGGCAGTATTTATACATTACCAGATTAGGAATGAATATGAGAAGCCAATTTAGAAAGTGGCTGAATGCTCTCTGCGAACTGTGTACAGAAGCAAACAGCAAAATAATAGGATATGCGCAAAAACAGCCGTCCAAGAAAAGAGCTCTTTCATTTCTTGAGACATGATTCTCTAAATATTTACACATCAGAATTATTTTTTTCTCATAATGTGTATTTACTACATCTTTTTATTACTAATTTCTGTCTTTCCATCTCTGTGGACACTAATGAAAACCACTGTGTGCCTTTCATCAGCCTCTTAACACTTCACACAAATACTTCCTGACAAGTACTTCATTGAATAAATCATGACTATTGATTAACATGCACACAAACGTCTGTCCGCGCACATTCTGAGGTTTGTTTCTAGAGTGCCAAGCTCATTTAACAAGGGCTCTTTCATGTGAGTAATTGTGCTCGCTTCCAGCCATCTACAACCCCCTCAACCCCACCCACCCATATAAAATAGAAAATCCCCCAGCTATTTCTCCCACAGAAATTAGCAAATTGTGATGAGGCGAATTGAATCAATCATTGCCTTAAGGTCAGAACTTATTAAAAACATTTTCCTCCTGTTGTCATCAATTATCTGTCCTGATGGATGTTATCTCATCTTGTGTGCTAAAACAATGTGTGACACACCTTGTGATTTTAATATCTATTAATATTCATTGTTCTTATGCGTCTCATTTGGAGAGACAAAATTGACTGAGATTGTATGAATAAATTGATAAGAATTACTCACAAATTCTCACACCATGCCTATAGGTACAAATTGTGACTAGTCTTTTTAAACTCGTAATATTTCAAAAGTAAATCAATTGATGTCTTGTTGACAAAGTTGATATCGTTATACAATTTTATATTTTACTTCCAAGTTTTACCACACAAAGTTAAATATCACCACATAATTTCATCGGATGGATGTTCTAACTGTCACAGTTTGGAGAAGAGATCACAAGATGAGCTGAGACTTGCTCAATCCCCTCTGTGCTACAGCGAGTATGTAAAATCCCTGGTCATCCCTGGTCATCATAAAATGTCTCTGGTCATCCCATTCATTTCCTTTCCTGACCATCAAATGAGACACTAATCTTTTGAATAGGTGTGTTCATTATAAGAGAAGGTAGTACACTTGCCTAAGAAAAAGAGCCTAAGAATAGGAACACTGGAACATCCCTCACACTCTTTGCATGCTTCTTTTTCCCTCATGTGGCAAACTGAAGACCAGAAGAGGAGGGTGAAAGCATCTGGATCATGACCTTTCCTCAGGCGCGTAGAGACAAATTAAATTCAGACATCTGATGAGAAGAGACTGAGGAGACCTTCCAAGCTGCTCCAAGAGCAGCCTCCACGCTTCCACACTTTCAAGTCACTGCACATATAACAGGTTGCCCAGCTATTTTCATAACACGCTTTGGGCCCATACGAATTCTTTAATATTTTAGGGCAACATTTGTTTTTAACAGCAAAAGATTAAGTAAATTAAAGATAACCTAATCAGAACGGTTAGACTTTTCTGACGTACGAGCAACACACAAAAAATGTTAAACACAAATGATTTATAACTTTTCTGTTGGCTGTCATAAAGATAAAACTTTTTACAAAGAAAAACTACATCTACACAACATACAACCTCAGGTATTGGACCGCTTGTTTCCATTTTGAAGCTGATTAAAAGCTCTGGGGAAACTGATAGTTGAGCACCACAGAAAGAAACATCCAGGAGGAAAAGCTGCGACAGAGACTGATCACACAGTGTGTCTGCTTCCTTGTACTCCGACATGGACAGAGTCTTCAGTTACATATGGCTCAATGGTTCATCCCAGTCAAGACTGACTGTTACATTACTCTGCACATTACAGACCGGCTAGACTAAATATAGTGATCACCCTGAGGTCTAAATGGAAAAAAATAAAACATTTGTTAGAAAATCCTTATTAGCTCTGCAGTTTAATTGCTGAGGAAAACCAAGAAACAGACACACTACTGCTTAATACGTCAGACAGAAGTGCTGAGATTGGCTTGACACACATGTAATTAACTGTGGATCCAGAGCCAGAGACGCTTGCTTTAGCTGCACCAGAGCATGCAGATTTCCATTTAATGTGCAAGTAATTGAGCTTAGTGCAAAATGAATTAGCCTGATGAAACATCCTGGGAAAGTTTTAAAAATGTTTTAACATTATTGTGAAAGAGTTGAATCAAAGTTCATGGAATTTGAAGGTCTTTCTTCCATTACTGACATCTCCTAATGGCATGTATTTCCACCCACTTAATAGTTAAACAAAAATCTAAATGCTTTTAAGAGAGGAACATACTGTAAGTCATACATTCCTTTTCCGACAGAAAACGAATCACAAAGTTACTGAACAAACCAGTGTTTTTAGTATAACATAATTAAAGTCTGAATTTTTCTTTTCTCTGGAAGTCTTATTTGAATAAGGGAAATACAATTTTGGTTACACTATAAAAGTAAAGATTAGGGTAAATTGTATTAGTTTATCCAAGAACAAATTCATAAAAATGACCCTTTCTTACCTGGGGTACAGATGGAAGAATGTCATCAACAACAGGAGAGAAACATAGAGGAGAGAAAAAGAGAGAGAAAAAGAAGTTAAAGAAAGCCAGTTGCCGTATGTGCTGTTTGATTAAACAAGCTTTATGGCAGTCAATTTAAATACAACCCCGATTCTAAAATAGTTGTGAGGCTGGTTAATGTCTGGTTAACTATCTCTATGCACAACGTAAAAGAAAAAACGCATAATTGTTGAAAGTGAAACATTTCACAAAGTCATGACAAATATGAGCTCATCTTGTATTTGATGAGAATAACAACATTAATATAAGACCAGAAAGAGACTGGAAAGGCAGGTGATAAACATATTAACTGCTTGTGTCTGTGACACAACAGGATGTGAACAGAACACGTCAGACAGGTACAGTTTCTCACAAGTAAGGGAAACTGCAAGGACTGAACACCCCATGGTTTACATACAATAACAGGATATCTTAACATAATATCAACAGATTGGGAAAATCTGAAGACATTGCTGTGCACATAGGATAAAGAAGAAAAACAATATTGTACGCCTGCTATCTTGGAGCTCTCAGGTGGCACAACGTTAAAAACACTGATGATTTTTTAATGAAAATCACTGTGGATTCAGCAATATGTTGACAAATCACTGTTTGTGAATGGATGTGACATCAAGCCATACGTGAACATGACACAGAAATTTTGCAATATTATCTTGATCAAAGCTCATTTAAAATGGACTGAGGCAAAATGAATAATATTTATCAGACAGGTCAAAATTCAATTTGTAAACCACAGCTATGGTGTCCTATAGACAAAGAGATGCAAGACACTGCAAGACATATAAAGGATTTAGATCAATTATGTCCTCTCAACTGGCATACCGTCCAGGGTGTACCCTGAACCTTGCCCGATGACTGCTGGGATAGGCTCCAGCTTCCCACAAGCCTAAACTGGATGTAGCGGTTAAGATAATAGATAGATAGATGTCCTTTCAACCAGGTGGCAACAATAGCAAGGCGTCATGGTAGAAAGTCTGGTTAGTGGACTGGCCGGTCTTTAGTCCAGAATGTTGACAAATGAAACAATTTGAAGCATCATAAAAACATGAAACATAACAAAGAAGGCCCATGGATTGTTAAGCAGCAGGAATCTTTTATCAGAAGAAAATAGGACAACATTCCTCACCTCACAGCCTCAGTGGCACATTTGGGATCTGAGTCCCTCAGATCTCAAATGTTAATGGACTGTTCTTAAATGAAGAGGGAAAATGGTCCTGTCCCAACTTTTGAAAAAAAACTGTTGAAGTTTAAATTTCCAGAGTGGGTAATATTTTTCCTAAAATATACAAAAAGAACATTTGATCTGTGTCCCATTCTAATGTGGGAAAAAAATCACCAGACTTCTTTGTAGCTGTTGTTTTTTTTTTTTTAAATTGATTAGACATTTGATGAAGATTTATATCTAAATAATCTTTGTACAGACAACATAAGGTGAGACTTTGAGAAGAAACTGGGAAAATGTTAAAGGCTATGACTTTTTGTCTGGCCAGTTGCCTTTGAAACAGGTTGATCTGTTTAACACACTCAGCTAAAAACTGACAATACAACCCCCCTTTCTTAATTCTGTATCCATAAATGAATACAGACAATTACAGTGACTTGTCAAAGCAGTGGGGTGAACCTCAACATGTGGAAAATCGCTATTGTTTCAGGTACATATTATGCAGCGAGGGCGGTTGTTTCACTAAAGTAAAGTTTGTAAGTGTAATGGACGGGATGTCTCTGCAGAAGAGCTCTCAGCCAGGGCTGAATACTGATGTGTCTGACTGATTGCCACGTCTGTGGGATTTAATTTGAAAGGTGGACAGTGATGAATGTCTTTCCTCTACTTACTGGCCGTCTGATGTATTATGCATCCCCATCTGATCAGAGAGGCTGATGAGGCGTGGGGAGATGAGGGGTGTCCATGTCCGACGCACCTTGGCATTGGTTATATAAATGGATGCATCCCCTCGCCTTTCATTTCCCAGCTCACAGGTTACGGGAAGCACTAAAAGGGTTATTGTTAATAGGGGGTGACTGACTTCAGCTGGGCCCGTCCGAGTATTTTGATAGGCTACACATATGACAAAGTCTTTCAACAAAGTGGCTGAACCACGTTCTCCTGTCAGCCCAGAGTCTAATTGTCAGAGACACAAACGTGAGTAGCAGCAAGAGGACTGTGCTATCAGCTGTCCACACAAGACCGTGGTTATCCGTCTTTGCACATGTTGCCTCAGGATTGGAATAGGTGTGCTTATTTTACTTGTTTCACAGTCAGATGTGTTGGAAAAAACAGCCCATATTGGTGACAAAACCCCATGATTTGAGACCATTGCTCTGATCCAAGGCTACTGGATATTTTGCAGCTGACATCATGCCGCCAGATGTATAACTGAAGGAGTGAAACCCTTCTATTAGCCTGAGGGAAAGAGACTGAGAGCTGAACCATGTTTTGTTCTCTCCCTAGGAAAAAAAAACAGCACAGATAATTGTGCCTCTGCTGAGGGAATGGAGCAGACTGATTCTTTGTTTAAGTGTCCACCAGGAGAGCACTTTCTGATACAACCAGGGCTCCTGAGCGCCCATCAAGTGCACGTTTTAATGTGCAGAAGCAATATTAACCACAGCAGCAAATAAAAAAGACCCAGTCCTGGTGGGCACAACGTAGGCCCTAACGAGTTTATGGCTGCCCTAATTGAGCCATTTTTACTTCAGTTGCTATTTTTTGTTAAATCAGGATCTACTCTCCCACTCCCCTCTGTGATTCTCTCACTGAAAGTCTGCTCATATCAACTCTGAACAACAGAAGGTCACTGCTGGTACTGATAAACACATTTAGAGCATCCCACACTTGTTCAAACTGCAACAAAGATTTAAAAGACTAAGAGAAAGAAAAAACTACTCCTACATTACAAAACAAAGTGTATGATCACTTCTCATGGCTGATAAAATGGAGCAAAAGTATAAAATCAGACTGTGTTTATGTACCGAAAGTAAAAAAGTAATGTTGTGTGAATCTTTTTTTATATATGTTTTTACTTTCAACCTTTATCTGAAGATTGAATATAACCCCTGCATTCATTTGTTTAAATCCGGATGCTGATTATGCAGCAAACGACAGTGTTTACCAGCCAGAAAGCAAGGAAACCATCTTTAATTCATTAGAAAAACACACTTTGTGGGAAGCTTTTCAGCGGAGGCTTTACATTACTCGGGCTGCTTTAATACTTGATCAGTATGCAGAGGAGCCCTATGTTAAAGTAGTGGATAATGGGTGAAAAAGGCTGGGGTGAAACACCGTCCACCACCAATGAGCCATTAATTAGTGCTGAAGGAGGGGAACTACGTGTCCGAAAACTGAGGATTTTTCATTAGTCATCCATCGGTTACACACATAAAGAGGCACAATTAGCCCCCGTATCCTGACCACCAGCAGTACATTTTCTACGAACCCAGCTCCAGGGTGTCATTGTCACAATTTCACAGAACATGAGAAAAATTATGTTTGAGCTTCCTGTACACAATGTCATCGTCAGTGCTCTTTTTGGATCACCATTCACCACCACAAAACCGCTTTCATGTAAAATACACGTGTCCCATTATGGTGTATCTGGCCATTATAATTAGACAATGTGAGCAGATTTCATGAGGAGACACTGCATGCGATCTAATTAGCATTGTCTTCAACTACTAAATCAAAGTTGTAACTCATGTGCTTTTGTTTGGGAACACTTTGATCTTCGAAGGACTGTTGAAAAGATTTTTCATGTCATTAATCTTTTTTAAGATGCCAAATGAGCAAGAATATTAAGTAGATGACTGACATACCCAAACAGATATTGTGCATGTTAATATTCTCAGCCTTCTTTTTAGTAATGACTGAAGGAACTGCATTTTTTTATTCAGGTAGAAAAAATTGAGCTGCCACATGGGGACTTTTTCAGTGAGTTTTTTTCTTACAGTGATACTGGATCACATTAAGTCAATACATTCTACCTCAGCTACCTCATTGTACCCCAGTGTCTTTCAGTACATTGTGATATTGATATTTTTTTAAGCATGACTAAATATTCACGAACTAAAGCAAGGGCGAGTTAGGTTTCAACAGATGTAGTCTGTGATGGGAAACTTCAGAGGACTGCATCCTGGACAGACATGACAGCAGACAAGAACAGAATCCTTGCATAAAATGGCTGTTCTGCAGGGAATGTGACATGTTTCTCTACGCTGCGCCTATTTTTCCATGCTCATGTGCAAACACAAACAGAATCACTCATAAACAGCCTCCTGTCAATGATCGCCTTAAACCTATTCTTATTCATTTGCTTCTTTTTGTGATACCCTGGTAAGCAGCAACAAGACCAAACAGTATAAAGTAAGAAAACAACAGCAATATAGTCATTTAAATGGGGTCTATTTTCAGTCAGGGACAGCTTCTCTTTCCGTTAACTGAATTAATCAAATCCAAAGGACATCATCTTCAAACTCGACATCCCCCTAAAGGCGAGCATCTCATTCTGTATGCAGCTGAGGAAGCTTCACAACATCCTAAAAATACAGCGCTCCTGGAAGAGAGGTGCTCCTTCAGTCTGAAGGGGAGCATGAAGAACTAGCAGGCCCATGGGAGTAGACTTTGTGATTAGATGCAAAATCTCTGCTTTCATAAACAGCATTAGTTCTTGTTAGACAACCCACCCCTTCTACAGATGCAAGACCTCTCTGTTTTGCAAAGAAGGGAGAAGGGATTATTGTTTTATTAAGATTTTTTTTTTTGTTTATGGGGCTCTTTGCTCCCACGTTTATATACAAGTGGGCACAAGCCTGTCACACAGGTGTATGTCTCATTGTGGTTTACAACAAAGAATCATCTGAAAATTTCCGATTTTGCTTAAATCCGATTTTCAATTTTAATAGATTTTTTCCCCTATTGGGAAAAAAATACAAACGACAAAAACTATTCATTTTCAAAAAGGCTTTTTAGTTTTAGACCACGTCCGTGACGGCTTTCCATCGTGCCCCAGACTTCTCACAGGGGACACCGTGTGAAAAAATAATTCCCCTTACGTGGATTGTCTAATGGTGGGGTTTTCGAGGCTGTTGCTGTTTTGAGCATGTCGTAAACGGCACCATTTCTCCCACGTCACCGAGTGCCTCTGTTTCAGGTGTTGAAAAAAAATTGTTGCGCTATCACTGTTGGTGGCAACAGCCCTTAAACAGAATTTGGCAATGGGGCATTTATTCCTCCTTGTTTTTAAAGCCATACCAGTTCAAAATAATAAAAGAAACTGGAATTTTTTGGGAACAAGCTCTTCTTTGCTAGCTGTCATGTTTATGTGCTTATGCAGATTTGTGGGAAATCAGCAGGAGTACGCTGATGTCACTTTAACGTAAGGAGGCCCAAAGGTGCTGGGGAGGCAAAAAGAAATCTCAAATTTCATAGAAATAAATCTTCATAAACAACAAATTCGAATTAATCGATTAAATTGATTAATTGCCCAGCCCTATTCACTAGCTACATTTCCAAGTTAAGCTTCATTTGTGATGTCATCAAGTTGCTCAATATGCATTTAAGTTAAAAAAAAAAAACCTTATTCAACAATTAGGACATACATACAAACACATTGTTACATTGTTATATTGTTACACATACAAACATGTTATGCATCTTTGTGGCTACTGCTATGCTCATGTTTTTTGTATTTTATTGTGTTGAATGTACTGCACACACACAGTTTGTAAATGTAGTAAAATTTCTAGCATTTACACTTGCAGACAAGTCCCTCTGGGCTTTATCTACTGTAATTGAGAAGACAGTTTATAGCTTAACTTGGAAAAATCCTTAACATTACCATTTCAAAACAGCCAGAAGGATAACACATTAAATTATTTCCTTTTTCATCAACAATATATTTTCACCTAATTTTACACAGCCATTTGATCAGATATTGCCTTGGTTTCGCATTCAGGCACCAATTTTGATTTAATGGACTTTGAAAATGCTTGATTATAGCCTGCGGTCAAAACATAAATTGATTTTATTGGACATTTGTGCACATTGCAATGGACTACATTTTAAACTCCACTAAATGACAAGTTAAATGTACTATTGTAAGTTGAGTACATTTCAAGGTAATCATTTATTTATTTAATTCATAGCATTCAAAACAGCAGCTATGGAGTGATAACTGGAGGAAAGACCTTTATGAACAATCAAGTGTCAACAAACCCTAACTTAGGAGACCTCTTCAGCAGCCATGGCCAGTCTCGAAAAATTCTCCTTGCAGTACACAGTTCACAAGTTGGATCATGCACAACATTCACTTCAACTAAGAGGACATGCTTGCACTGAAAGAAATGAGTGATCAACAGCTGGTTAGAGCACATCACTTTGTTTCTGCTTTGGAGATGTCTCGAAGAAAAAATAGGAGTTTTTTGGTGAGAGCAAATGAACTCTAAAGAAATCTTGGATCATGCAGTTTGTTTTTACTGGCCAGTAGCACAGTTGCGAAAATTTTTGGACTTTTCGCAAGAATTTATAGATGACAGTTTTATGAATGAGGCCCAATATGATGTTGGTTTTGCAGGGGGACTGAAGGTAAAAGTCAAAGGTTTTCCTCAAATTTGCAGGATGTAACTCTGATCCTTAAGCAGTGAATGAATCTGTTTCAGATGTTTGCTTTGTGTTGACATTAGGTGTACTAATTTTAGTATAACCATCATAACCTTCCAGAGATAAAAGTCAGTTAAGGGGCTAACAGTAATTTTAAGTTAATACAATAGGGAAATTGAAGTGGACTTGTGTTGCAATCTTTTCTGTGTTGGTTTTTTTCTTGCTGCAATCCTTCATATTCTGGATCCAAGTTTGGCAATTCCAGCCATACTTATAAAATTGTATGACTGGATTTAAAGTCATGTCATGTTGGAAAACATTGCGTTTTTTTTTTTTTTTTTCAATTCAAAATTAGTTGTCACTACTTCCTGACTGGCAACAGGAGTTGTCCAATTCATGAGTCACCTCCGTCTACAAGCCTCCAGGAATTCAAATAATCAGAAGACACTTCAGCATAATTCCCTCATTTCTGGAGGATGTTTCCTCCAGCAGAAAAATGATCAGAAAGTTATTCAAAATTATTTGACATTATGGTAGTTAGTCTTGTAAATGATCTGATCCACTGCATGCAAATTTGTCTGGATGCGACTGGTACCACTGTCATTTTGTCTTAAACACGAACATTTTAACTGCTGCATATGTTCCCAAATACAAACATACCCGCTTGCATGTCACATCCTCACGTGTGATGGCAAATATCCTTTTGTCCGTTAGCTTCTGTGGGACATGGATGAAGCCATTTTGTGAACATAGTTCTTGTAAAGTGAAGTGTATATAAAGTAATAACATGCAGGAGGGTCTCCTCTCTGCAACATGAATGAGTCGCTCATGCCGTGGGGAGCCAGTGACATGATTGTGATTGGACGAGACACAGAGAATCCAGATCAAAGCAATCTCTAGTGTTTTGGCCCCCAGCACAGTGTAAAGCAGGCCCACACACACTCACTATACAGTACACAGACAAGTAAGAACACACATGTGCATACTGAATCTTGCACTAACACTGAAACACATGCATCCTCTCTACCTTTTCACTCTCACATACACTCACACATTTATGCACTCTACCTCACAAATTCAGTCTATATCTATCCTGACACATCCTCACATGTACAGCAGACACTCTAATGCACTCAGTGGCTGTGAAGTTGATTTGGATGAGTAAGCTGCGAGAGATAAAGGACATCTTTGGAGAAACCAAAATTATTTCAACTTTTCCAACTTTAATTGTTAGAACAAATATTGACTATTAGATTTATAGGTTTTTCAGTAAAAGGGGAAACCTTGAATTATGTGGGAAATCTTACTTGAAAAAAGAGTTTATCACTCATGTTCTTTTTTTTATGTTTATTCATCTTCTATATCACTTGGTTCAATTCAGGGGTGCAGGAAGCTGGAGCCTATCCCAGTAAAAAGCAGGCGAGAGGCGGGGTACACACTGAACAGTTCGCCAGTCCATTACAGGGCTAACACAGAGACAAACACTCATTCCCACTCCTAGGGGCAATTTAGAGTGATCAATTACCTAACATGCATGTCTTTGTATGGTGGAAGGAAGCTGCATCGGCTTTTTATGTTAGACTTTTATTTTCAGTTTAGTTATTTTAAAGACAGTTTTTCCATGTATGCCAAGTGAATTAATTTAGTTGAATTTTGTTTCATTTTGATTAAATGAATGCAGCACAGATAGATAGGATAGTGGTAGGGCACATGCCACAAATATACATAATATAATAATGACCAACACAAATCTGTCCTCAAATCCCAGAATAACATAATAACGATGTTTATCTTTCAGCAGGATGTAACACATTGTTTATGATTCATACCTTCCTTCCACTTAGATATTCCTGTTTCCTTCATTACACAGTACCTTATCATAAAAGTTAAGTTTGATATTGTCAACATACACATATCCTCCCTCCACACACACACACACACACACACACACACACACACACACACAGAGACCACCCAAATGTATGTGTATTTTTGTTACTACACACATTTAACAAAAGACTCATTTGTTTTAGGGAGTACTTCGTCTGGGCTTCACTGCTTATTTATACTTGTGATTCTGCGATTTGCACCTTCAGTACACCTTTAAAAGTATTAAAGCTGATGGTCAGTCACAGCATCAAAGTTAAAGTATTTAGAGACTTGTTAAAGTAACACACTGTTGGTTTTTAACTTTTCATGGGATGTCTTTAAACTGAGAAATCTTAAGTGAGATCTATTTTTTCAACCTCTGTTCTTACAGTTCTTATAAAGGTACAAAGGAGAATAATGACTTTTATCGAACTAAGTTTTATCTACTTTTACATCAACATAGTTTCAAAACAGCTTGATCACATTCGGCTGGCAAAATAAAGCTTGTTGTGACAGGAATAGGCCTTAAACAAAAGTTACTACTAACCAGGCAATAGATATTATTATTATTATTATACTTTACAAATCCCAAAACTATCACTTGAAAACATTGTTTCTACCAAAACCTTCCAAGAAGTATTTTGCATATTGCTCATGCTAACATTGTTGTCATTAACACAGTACCAAACTTCTGAGCAATAAAATTGGTTGAATATACATGATGAAAACATTACATACCTTTTAAATGTGTTGTAAAGATTGATAAGCGACTTCCACCAATGAAAGTGTCTCTGTCCCTGATGTTTTGGTTTTTTTTTTGTTATTATTAACTGACATTAAATTCATTCTTTTCATGGATTTTATAAATGCATAATTCACTTTCTAACATACAAAGATATGTCAAACTGCTGCATTGGTTATAACTTCTACATTATATTGTTTTATTTTATCTAATTTGTTTAACTTTTCTCCTGTTTACTGAAAAATACAATTCGTAAGATAAATGCAAGTATTTTAAGAATATATTTAGCACAGCTGGATAATTACCTCACTATTGCAAACTGCCATAAACATACATAAATACTACATCACAGTTTGAATCTGAGGTTACGAGTTATGTAATCAGATATGTTTGTATTGGCACATATGTAAACACTCTTTGTTTTGGCTGCACACACAGTCTCATTTGTTGCATCCACACTCATGCAAAACACACACATGTAAATACAAATTAAAATACTTATTCCCCTATTAGCTGTGGAGTGTATATCGGGCTGTTGAGGGGTGGGGCAAATCCTGAAGCTGAATAGAAGGATGCAGTGCCTTCAATTTGACCTTGCTAATGACATCAGAACAGAATGTGTGCATAGCCAGTAACAGACAGCTTCAGACTGACACACACACAGAGGGCTGAAATAGGAGAGGACCGTGGTTACAAAACTCTGTCTTATTTCATACTTTCCAGTCGTAACAGTTAAATTGACATTTTCTGTTCCCCCATCCCTGTAAATGGAAGCCTCCGTTAAATTGCTTTCATATGGTTAATCCAAATTAAGCATGCTCACAAAATAAGATATTCCATTTCATTTGGAGAGCTGATGATTCCAACAAATCTTTCTTTTCCTTTTCCGTGTGCTCTCAATACCAAGGCACTTCTGAAAGAATAACTTCAAATCTGGGAAAAGACCCAATTTTAGAGAAAAGTGTTTGCTTGCGCAAGACAATCCTCTGTATTTGCCCTGACATGAATGCTGAACACGGCAGCATTCAAGTGTTTTAGTGGCTTAGGGAAAGTACTTTTCAGCTGGAAAAAGTTGCTTAATTGAACCAGATACTCTATTGTACAACATGCACAATCTTGCTCAAAAACCAACAGAGTTGAAAAAAGTGTGAAACAGTTAAAAGAATGACAGAATTATCTTCTCGTTTGTAATTTATGCCGCTTTTTATGCCTGCTGATTTATCACAGCAGTGGTCGGTTACATTTCCTACTTCATAATCAGTGACAGAGAGGGAATTAGAGCTGCGTTCATTAAAACAATTTCTTTATTCTAGTCTCACTGTGCACCCTGTTTGAGATTAAGAAATGTGCAGATGCTCAGATGAAAATGTATAGATAGACTGTAATGCTGTATTTCTTTCTCATTCAGTTATTTAAACCCAAACATACAGGCTCCCCAGGCTTTATCTCACAGGAATTCAAATTGTTTAAATTTCTCTGGAGTTACATACTGTGATCATTTTGCTGCATGCCACATGTCACTGAAGCAAACACTGAATGCTGAAGAAAACATGCAACCAACAGTAAGACACAGATAGTTAAATGTCACTCTTTTGTTCCAAAATACAAAATTGCTAGAACTGGTTTTGCTGTCAGTTTTCTTTTTTCACTTTTACAAGCGAAGAGAGGGAACATTTTTTTCTCCACCCTAAGGATGTATACTGTCATACAGGAAGTGCAACAACTAGCCTGCAAAAAAGTGACAATGCATAAAGGCCAAACACACTGCCTTCCACACCTCCGTTTCTCCAAACTTGGCTTTTGATTTACACGGCATCCATTGAGTCATGTGGAACAGATAGAGAGAAAACACACACACGTATGACAGTATACATCCTTAGGG
>JBAMHX010000011.1:19656197-19668047 GCA_037177515.1 Pseudomugil tenellus
TATATATATATATATACAATACCTAAAAAATATGTACTTCAGATATCTTTAAACATAAAAAGCCGAGAACGAACAATTGTTAAGCTCTTAATTACATTTTTGTCTCGTAAACACTGACTTTAATCATTTCAGCGTGTTTGATGATGCTCTTTTCTATGCTCCTACATAGAGGCAGCTCAGAGAGGCTATTTGAGACAAAGAGGTCAGATCAAATTAAAACTATTTGATCACACTGATAAACAGCACCCAGCGACTGTTTTTTTCTCTTGTAATTATGCAACCATGAACATCTGTTACTTCTTCACCAACATTATGTATAGCCTGGCACAGCAGCAGCAGCGTATTCTGCACAAGAGCAAAGATTTCCATAAACACAAAACAGACTAAGACAGAACAGCAGAGATCATTTGAGAAATTAATGACAAATTTCGAATATCACAAGGATAAATGTTCCAGTTTGCAGAGTGGGTGACTTTTTCAGTTTCCCCTGTGGAATAACTTATTTGCTCAGATGTTACATGAATTAATTTTTCCTCAACCTCCATCTTCTACCAGGCCAGGACTGGTAAAAATGTATGCAGACAAATATTCTCATGTCTTCTGGGAATGTCTAGCGGAGGACATTTCTGTGGGAATATGCGAACATTCTTTATTCGGCATAACAGCTCCAGCAAGCCTATTGTTTTGGGCTGACAAGGTGCTCCACAGAAGCATGTCAGCTCTTATATCAAATTCGCCATTCTGACCTCCGCCCTAGTTTCAAGTGGGGAAAAAGAGTTGGGTTGGAGAGAGTGAAGCCAAGAGAAGTTGTAGAGAGGAGATTTCCAAGGACGACTTCAACTTCCTAATGGAGTCTCCAGAAACTGGAAACTTGTGCACCAGGTAAGAAGAGAGCAACAGAAACAGCAGCTCCCTCAGGGCACCGGTCAAGGGTACCGCAAAGATATAAAACTACCTAAATGACAGTTTACTGATCCGTTTCTTCTATTTATACTGTAGACATCCCTATCCTCTACAGAATTTCTCAAAATTTTTGTGGGGAGTGCATCTCCTGAAGCTTGTTGCTCCAGTCCTTTCAGTAAAGAATTGACCAGTATTTACCATTTGACTTTCCTGACTGCAGTGTGCGTACAGTCTGGTAAATGTTAAGGTGATGTTTTTACAACAACTAGTGATGTTATTGGCGATTCCAAAGTAATCAATAAAGTCTGTTTGAAGATAACTCACAGATCTGCAAGTTACTATACTTAATTAAAAGATTTTTAAAAAATAAACAGATCAAATTGTAAAGCTCTGAAATGTTACGTAATTTATAAGATTTAAGTAAATGTGTCAAAATCTGTATGCAGGGTACACTGCGGAAAATTTCTAATGAGAGGCAATCATCTCCGAGCCCTGAAGGAGCACTAAACTGACAAAAGGCATATTGTGGAAGTCATGGCATGGGCTTGGAAACACCTATGAAAACCATTGTAGATGAACACACTTGGTGAGCATTTCCAATAAAAAGGTCCCGTGAGATCACCTTCTTCTCTGGGACCAAACCTATTTAAGACAGCTAAGGTAACCTGTGGTGTGATGAATGAAAATGTAAAACTACTTTCCTGAAATCACAGCCATTGTATATTTTGGCCTAAACAGGAGATGAACCATCTGCCTTGTTATCAGTGACAGCTTAGGAGCGCATCAATAAACAAACACATTGTTAATGTGCACACTGGTGAAGGCAATATATAATGTAATCAAAAGAAATCTTTATTGGGGAAGGCCTTGCTTGTTTGAGAAAGCCAACTCCAAACCTGCTTTGTTGCTGTTGGCTGTTCTTCAGTACCTTAATTCCAAATTAGTTTAAATATTTTACTAAATTTACTAGTAACTTGTTACTTAAAAGTAGTTAATTAAGCCCTTAAAATTTCACCCCACTGTTAATATGCTAATATATTTTTTTCTTTTTTTTAAGTTTCTGCACTCCTCTATAGAAGCAAGTTAAAGACAAACACCCGTGCAGTGATTTTGGTTATATTTGCATAATCCTCCAGATGAAGTTGTAAAACCTCATTTGTTTGCACAGTCCAGAGCGTCCCAAAGCACCACAAGAACAATGTTGTGCATGTGCAGGTCACTCACAGGGACAGGTGCTTTGGACAGAGAAGAAAAAAATTCAAGAGAGGTGTTCCTGCCTTGGGTGGAAACTCTTATTCTTGTTTAGCACTTAGCCACAGAGTGGATTTGTGTCATATTTTGTGGTGTGAAAGTGGGTAAAACCTGTCAACTTGCTTTTTTTTTTTAAAACTTGTCTTGTTAATGGTGATCTGTCTGCTGTGCCTTGCTGAACAACTTTGCTTTGTCAAGAGGAACTATATGTATATACAAAGTCAACTTTCTTAATAGTTGGGAATTGTGTACATGCTAAGCACATAGCTGCAATTAACACAGTCGATGCCACCCATGTACATTTTCACGTGGAACTGCCGAACACCAATAACAGCCTCTACTCTATAAGGCTGTATAAGAGCTCTTTGGCACCAAACCAATTGAAACAGCACAGGCAAGAACGTCCTAACTGGGTCTCTTTGTGTACCACAAGAATAACTTTAAACAGTCACCCAAGACGTACAAACCTTCCCTTTTTATTTCTTTTCGATTATCATCACATCCCTAATCCCGCTCTCATTTACTAACAATCAGCTAGAATGAGGACCCTCACTGACCCTCACCCTCACTCTACAAGTTGACTTAGTCAGAACAAGAGGGCGATGGAGTCCAACAGTGACAACACAGTGTGTACACACACAAAAGAATTTATTACCAAAGATAAAAAAATAGGTATATGAGCATTTAGCAACATATCCTCAATGTGTGATAAGTGCACAAGGTTTGCTTGTTTCATTTGCCTCTCCTGCTTTACTATCATCCCCATGTAACAATCCCTACATCAATTTTGTTTTATTACTTCTTGGTTCTTTCATAATGATAATATAAGAATGCAGAGATGCAAAAATATTAAAAGGAATCATTGTCATTTCAAAGCATAAAAGAATTGTTTTAATTTAAAAGAAACTGTTTTACAATTACACCAGTCCAAGTAAGTCTTAATCAATGCTGCATGTGTGTTTCATATGAACAAAATATAGTTGAAATTATGAATAATTTTTCACATTGAAAAGGTGTTAAATGGTGCTGTTCAGTATCAGAAGCATGGATACAATAAATTTAGAAATAAAAACATTATATTTATCAAAACTTTATATACAAAAAAAAATTTAAAATATCATTGGCAGCATTAATACAATAAAACTGATAATGTTTTCTTAAACACATTTCATCATGTCATTTTCTTCTGTTCACTTTAAGGAAAACAGTGAAGACAATAATATATTTTTAAAAAACATAATGTTGTACAGCGAAAAATATTTTGTCTTTTGTCATTTAAAGCTTAACAAAGTGCTGAAAATGCCACTGTTGCAACACTTTCTCCATATGCTTCCAGACACCATCAAAAGCCTATTTTTACTTTTTATTGGTAAATCATCAACTTTTATGTGAAAGTAAAACAAATGACAGACGTTTCAGCCCCTTGGCGCACCATCATGTGGGCAGGACAGCAAAGCCAGGCAGCCTGACGAATGCCCAGCCAAGGCAAGCTGGAGGGAAGTAAAAGACACTCCTCCTCAAATGGGCCCGTCAGCTTTCAAAGAAACAGCCATTAGTGAGAGACCATCAAGCAGGAGCAGGGGCTGGTCCATTCCCCGGAGAAACGGAGCAAACGGCAGGCCACAATGGTTCTGTGAGAGAAGTGAGATGGAGGGCTGCAGAGATGAGCCGTGGACCCAGTGGTGTTTCCGAACGGAGTCAAGCCGCACGTCCCAGGCACGCTCAATTCCCAGCCCAACTGTCACTGCTGGCACTCAATTCAGCCCCTCCAAGCACATAATCTGTGCTCGTATGGCTGTTAAACACCACACACTCCAATCCTTCACTCATTCCCTGCCATGGCATTGTTTTGTATGGTGTCTTTCTATTATTGAGCCATTAAAGGATTTGGATAGAGAACCATTTCTCAACATATGGTATCTTGATCAGCAACAAGAAAATAAGATAGCAAGTGAAAATGAATTCCTTGCCTATTTAGAAGCAGATCTTTCATGCCTGCAGTGATCTGGGATATATCTCTACAATGTATGCGTTTTGGAGCATGGTACCACATTCCCCATCTCAGTGCCTTGTGCTGTGAGGAAGTAGCGACATTATAGACCAGGAACAGATAAGAACGCAGAGTGACTCTTGCAAGTTGGAGGAAGATCAGCATTAATCTCAGTGAACACAGTGGTGTCTAAGGTGGCGCAGTGCCATGCTGGGGAATACCACTTACAACTATGTGTGCAGATGACAGAGCGATAAGGTCACATGGGTCGAGGTGAGCAAAAAAATGGCAGCTTGCTTGATGCTCAGCTGGCTCCTTTAATTGGCTAAAACAAAGTAATTTGAGAGCAGTGTGGGGGGCATCGGAGGGTAAATGATTGGACAGAAGGTCACTGCTTCTCTTTTGCTTTTTCTCATTCACTGCTGTGTGCTATCCGCAAACATTCCCAGCATGTCTTCCAGTTAATATTAAGATCTGCTATGAACATATTTTTGCCATATGCTTCACACAAGGAAAACCTGTGTTGCATAAATCTTTAGAATGAATTTGAACATTATAAATTAATCTCAAATTTTGAGTTGATTTTTGCAACACTACTTTTGCTTTGTCTTAGACAACATAGACTTTGATCCTGACAACCACAAGACACTCATGAATCCAAAACAAAGAACATAAATACAAAGTATAACCAAGTGAACAGACATCAATTAATACTTGTGGGTCTGTGTGTATGTGTATGTATTTGGCCATGTGTGTGTGTGCGTCTCTGAGCACATGCTCAAGCGTTTGTAAGATGCACCTGTGCTAAATAAATGACCCCCATGCCTGTGTGGGGTTTTCCCAGGTGTGGCTGATGCATGGATCATGTGGTACAGAGTGCTCTGGGCCACGTTTGCTCAATCGTCCTGGGATTGTCTCTGAATGTGGCCCTGAATTTGCATTGACTGAAGGAACGGTTCATCTCCTCAGCACAGCCTTTGAGGTATCTGAGGCGCGGGGGGGAGAGCAGGACCAGCCCCCTGCAGGCAGAATCAGGTGTTATCTGTCTGACGAGGAACACCACCATCAATCTCTCCTGTCCACTCTCCTTCGCCCAGAATCAAATCACCATAGGAAAGTACATCTGCACTGACAACATGCCGACAAGATAAGCAATTGAGGATATCAAAATTTCACCTGCTTTCCTGATAGGTGGACGGGGTGGTGAGAATGCATTTATAACTTTGTCTTACTGGTTAAGTTTTTCATTTTTTAAAAGATTCTCTGCTTAAACATTTTGATTGATTACAACGAAGAGGCAACCGGCCATAATATTCAGTAATTCCCAAAACTGTCAACAACTGCCTACAGTGGACCTCTTGTCCAGTTGATAATGATTTGTTAAAGCTCTGATTAAGAACACGCAACCAAAGAAAAATTAATCAGTTAGCAGTAACTAACTGCAAATGTAAGTGGCAACAAAGAGTTGAGTCAGATTAAAGGGTACAATGGGAGCAGGGATGTTCCATGATATTTGGTAAAGCTCGGATGAGGGAAGGATTTGTGTGAGGGTACACTAGTACATATAGTACACAACAACCACAAGACTATAAAGTCATATCACAGCTTTATCAATAAATGAAACCTGTATCAAAATGACCAATAATGATAAATACTGAAGTTTTTAACATTCTGCCCATTGTTTTAATGGACATAGGTGTTTTTAAACAAAAATACACTGACATGTTAAAATATATATTGTTTTATTAGTGAATAAAAACTGAATTGAAACACACACACTCACCTGTTTCCCAGATATATATGTTTTATATATGAAACAGGGGGGAAAAAGATGCTTCATCTCTATATACTTGGACCACCTCAACCCTTATATCCATCATAAGTCTGCTGCACTCCCTAGACTCATCCAAAATTCAACAGTTATGCTTTTAACCGACAGTCAGACAAAATAGCATCACCTGATGTGCAGGTCTTTTCACAGGTTAACTGGTAGATGAAGAATTGATCTGAAGAGTACATCCACTACATTTATGAGCAAAGTGGTCTGGCCCCCAGCTAAACAGAAGACCTTAACGCCCTCGTTGAGCCAGGCTACTGCCTCAGATTCTCTTTCTAGTTTTGCAAATGTTCCTATGTTTGGAGATAAGATTGTAGGTACATAAGCCTTTAAATTGAGTTATTTGAGTTGTATGAGTAGCTTATTTGGTCAAAAACGTCCATAATCTGTCAAGCCAAGCAAAACTAAGATCAGTAAGGAAAGTTTGCCCTAAAGCACTTAAATCATTTTGAAAAGTTGAATAAACTATTTCAATTTCTTGTTACTGACCCATACAATAATACATAGAACAGAATGCATGCAGATCCATACAAAAGCAGAAGGGAAGACATAGGTGACACCTGATCTATATGATAATCTTGTATGTGCATGATGGTTAAGAGTTTGAAAGGCACTTTGTTCAATTAGAAGGGTGCACCAAATTTCCACCTGCCCCTGACAGAGATGAAGTGGCTCTTTCAGAAGATACTGTGGCACTGAGCCAGCAAAGAGCGCCCAAACACTGCAACTGGAGCAAGCGCAAATTAATGAGCATCACAAGCCACACTTGTTTAATACAAGATGACAGTGGATGAATATTCCCCCACTTAAACAGTTTCATACTATATTTCAATTACACAAATATACTTGGGACCAAAAAGAAACAAAAGGCTGATATGCAAATGAGAGAAAAAAATGGAAGGATGGATTGTATCATTAGAAATTTCAAAACTTTTAAATAAATATAGCTTAATAAAATAAAAGAAACGTGAAAAAAATCATTTGTGGTGGTTTTGGACTTTTCATGACCTATACATCTTTGTGCAAAGTTTGCTTGAACTTGCCATGACCCAAAAAAGGGAAATTTCAGATTTGCACATTAACATAACATAAAGGAAACCAAAATAGTTGGGGAATCTCAACTTTTTGATAAGTTCAGAGTGCAGTCTATAAGAAACGTCTGCATGATTTGCCGCTTCCAACCTCAAGCAAAGGTTTTCATCTTCCTATTTCTGTATGTCTATTTTGGTCTGTCACATAAAAATAGGCTTTTAACAACCCAGTATGGCGTTAATTATTGCCTCTTAAGCACTGCATTACTAAAATAAAGCTGCAAATATTGATTGATCAGACAGATGATATTTGTCAGTGAATAAATATTCCAGAATCATACATGGTGAAGCGTCTCTGTCTTTCAATCACTGTCAGAAAGCAGCACAGAGGCATCGCTACACTGATTGAACCCCATCGTGCCACACTCTGTCTTAGTACGCCTCCTGAAGCAATCAATTCTCAGACACAAGAACCAAATATTCATTAGTGACTTATTCAAAAGCTGCCTTTTGAAAGCAACAAAAGAGCAGGATTGTCTTTGACAAGAACATAACAATATTTCGGTAACACAGTGTGTGAGGCCTGAACAATTGAGATCATCTTCTATTATGTTATGAGTAAAGAGTTGTTTTAGTTCTGCTGTTGTCTGCCACATGAGGAAATCTGTATTAGCAACTACACTAACAAAGATTCCTACTCTTCTGAAAGAGACTAAATCTTACAATGGGAAACTAATACAAATAAACTAATTGATTTTCCAAATATTCTACATTCAGATTTGCTTAATAGGACACAGTGGTTTGTAAAACATCTGTGCAGTACAGTTTAATACAAATATCTAGTATAAGAGTTTTCAATGAGACCAAGATAATAATTTCACACAGAGTGATTCTACATGATTAATACTTGCGGGTATTGTTTAACTACTCCATCTCATTGGCCCTTAGTAAATGGCCAAAAAAAAAAAAAAGAAAGAAAGAAAGAGAGCTGGGCTGCAATGTTAATAATTAGTTAGTTCTGCAGTTTTAAAAAAAGAGGGGGGGGGGGGGATCTGTCCAACCTCACCAGATTTTAATCAAAAGCTGAAAATAGTAGCTGATTGTAATCGGCACTCAGAAGTCACCAGGGGTGTTTGAAGAGCCCGTCAAGCCTGCGAGTGGAGCTAATTCGATTAAGTGGTGGCAGTACCTGGAGGGGACGGATCGGTATCTCTGCCTTTTTTATTTATGAGATTAACTTTTGCTTGTTATTCAAATATAAATAATCAAGCCAACACACATGACACTAATTTTCAAGATGCTTTATCTCCCATGTCTCCAAAGTTTTTGTCTATTTCAGGTGGAAAATAAACTTATTGAGGCAATACTCTTTTACAGCTGTAGTAATAGGAGGACACAATATGTAAAATGTGCCTCAGTCAATAATGTTTCCAAATAAATCCTCTCCTAAAACCATGAGAAATTAATTCTCAAATTATTTACACATTTGATGAAAATGTTTTGAAGCAACTTCGAAAAAAGTTTAAGTTTTTCTGATTAGTGTTTTAAAAATCATGTTATAATTGTCTAAAATGTTGCTATATTTAATAAACTCCATGAATTTAATTGCAGACATCATTAAATTAAATAATTACAAAACAAAGAGGAAATTAAATGGTCTATTCTGCTTTGCCTTAACAATGCCTACAATGTGCAACAGATATTTACATTTTTATTTCAGTCTAATTTCATATTCAACTCAAGAAATTCCTTTAAGCCTACAGGATGAAAGATAAATAACAGCTAAGAGTATCTTGAAGTGAGCTGCTTTAAAACATTGTTTAGATTTTACAACATGAACTCTTCCTGTTTTAAAGCATGCACAGTGTCTGGAGCAAACTCTTAGTCTCTGAGATCACCCTGACTTCTCTCTCAAGTGTTTAACACATGTCAGTGCATGAGGAAGTAAAGGTTTTGCCTTAAAAATACCCTCCAAGTGTGCAGTCATACATCTGTTTAAGTTCACAAGAATTTTCACAAATGTTGTAAAACAGCATGAATCTGTGTTTGGTGTAAATGTGTTCAAGGGCAAACGAGTGATCGTTTTAAGGATACTGCGGGTTAAACTTCCTGAGATTAGGATTTTCCATATGAAGGGTTTACCTACCTTCTCGGGGACTTTCCACCATCCACAATGGTGGAGATGTGAAAGGCTTGGCACTAGATGTGACATAAGAATTCCTCAGAGTGATCCTTCATACCCTTCTCACCATCGCTTTCCCTCTCGGCCTCTTCTGAGAGGCCCGTTTCATATCAGAGAGGCGCAGAGCAGCATGGAGCCAAGCAGCACGAGTACTGAGGTCACAGTGTACCACATTAAATTTAGAGTCCTTTAACGCCCTCCAATAATGCATCTGGAGTATTTCCGGTCATAACTATTCAAATTTTTCTATCTAAGACACAAACTTCTGTAAATGGGCCATAGATCTAAGCGATCATTCACCACTGGAGATTTCACATCAAATCTGGTGTCTGTCACCAGTTGAAATTTCCTCGCCAGCCCCAGTTAGGCCACTGGTGATTTAAACTCCAAAATAATCTGTCCCACAAGGCTCAAACTTTCATAGTTGCTCTCAGTATAGTTTTTAAACTTTTTTTTTTAAATTAGCACTGCTTAATCGAGCTTGCACGATACCAGGCTCGATTTACACCTCAAATAAATTCTAAATCTGATTTACAAGGTATGAAACAATGCAGTGCATTTGAGGTTTGCATTCTTGTGGGTGAGTTTTTGTCAAATCCTTGCAAAGTAGGTTGTGCATCTACAGTGAACCATTTGTTATATGCCAGCAGTCCAACAACTTATACAACACTTGTACTGACTGGAAGCACATGAATATCATTTGAACCTTACTGAGTTAAATTTTCTGCATCATATTAAGAAAAATATAGATGCAGGAAATCTGGACATAGTTGACATTAATACAAATTTAAGTCACATGAACTTTAAAACTATCAGGCCAAAAGTTCATGGAAACAGTTGGCATTTTTATGTGCTGGGGGGGAACAGTGTCTGAGAGCTACACGGTGTCCTGATGGATGAGTTAAAGTCAAAGGCCACTTATGAGAGGTTTATATAAACAACTAAAATCCTAACAAAATGTTAGCATATTTGTGATTTTTTTGTTGTGTTTTTTGTTTTTATGCCATGTTGATTGTCTATTTCAGTTTTGACAACTAACTGTCTTAATGTTTTCTTCTGAATGTAAGCGTGGCAGCACATTCAGCAGTACTGTCCAAAATGGTCTGAATCGCCTGACAGATTGCTTATATGGAGCCATGATCTAACTGTCTGAGCTAAAAGTGACAAGTGTATAAAAATCTCTGCTTAAATTGCTAATAAACTTTCAAAAAGTCACTGGTTAGTTATACACTTCACACAATCACGTCAAAAAAAATAAATATTAAAACATGTTGAATGGTCCCAAATCCCATGAAGGATGAATGAAATGCTCCATTATCACATGCACCTGCCCAAGGCTGCAGAGGCCACAGGGCAACACCAAACAAAACCAACTATACCAACTATAACTTTGATGAACTTCTTTATAAAAAAAAACAAAAAAACAGAAAGACCATGCTTTTAATTGCATCTATAAAAAAATACAGACACAAACGCATGTTGGTCAGCAAACATTTCTGCTTTCTAAATGTTTTTGTTTGGTTTTTTTCTCAGTTTATATATTCTCAGTCATATACAGAATCCATTCATAGAATATAGATTCATTTATTTCATTAGTACAAAAAACTGTATTGTTTTCAATCAATTATATGAATCACACGACTAAACAGTATCATAATAGAAAGTAAAGCAATCAAGCTTGGAAGACTTCATAAAACAGGCAGAATTTGGATTTGATTTGGTAGATAAATGTCATCCGATATTACGTACATTGCTTATATAGCAAACCTTGAGAAAAAAATGGTTTCACTTTGTTTACTTTAAGTAATGTATTTAACTATAACTTTAGAAAACAAACACAATCAAACATTTTTAAAATTAAGCAATTTAAATTGTTTTGTGAATTATTTATTGGCAAATCATTTCATAATTTCTATAATAGTCCACATTAAAATCAAGTTGTTTTTCTAGCTAACTCATGTGTAAATTTTATGTCTCATGCTTTCTGAACCCAATATATTTTAAGTATTGTCATCATGGAATGCCAGATAAATAATATGCTAAAAATTACGCCCTTATCAACATTAAAGATGCTCCTCATGTAGAGTCTAATCAACTTCATAAAACCTTTCATTTAGATTGTCACAAATGAAGCTATTAAATGTATTTCAACTGTTAAAACCGAGCATGATTCAACGTGCAATATTAAAGAGTCCATGAAAAGATTCACCTGCACCCTGTATATTTACAGATGACTTCTATAAACCATAAGTTAGTGAAGCTGCTCTGCAAAAAAAGAAAAAACCCATTCCACACTGATTCCAGTTCAACTTAGCTCTGTTGCAATAGAAACCATATTTGTTGTCAAAGTATAACATTATGTTACCAGCTGTGAGCAACTGCCATTGCCCTGTTAATAGCAAGATGCTTTTACTGTCCAAAAAACAAGTATAATGCAATCCTCTCAGGCAACTGTCCCATCTGAAACCAAAATGAATGTGCCAGGAAAATATATCTGAACTCTTTTCTGGTCCAACAATATGAGTCCATCAACTGCAGTTACATTGCCCTTATACATTACATTCATTCAGATAACTACCCTATGCTTGAGGCAACTCAAGTAAAAAAAACCCACCCGGAGAAATAACCTATCTTTAAAATTACATACATACATATA
>JBAMHX010000011.1:19681090-19698749 GCA_037177515.1 Pseudomugil tenellus
CGGGCATCTGGTTAGGATGCCTCCTGGACGCCTCCCTGGTGAGGTGTTACGGGCACGTCCCATCGGGAGGAGGCCCCAGGGAGACCCAGGACACACTGGAGAGATTATCTCTCCCGCCTGGCCTGGGAACACCTTGAGATCCCTCCTGATGAGCTGGCAGATGTGGCTGGGGAGAGGGAAGTCTGGGCTTCCCTCTTTAGGCCGCTGCCCCCGCGACCCGACCCCGGATAAGCGGAAAAAGATGGTACGGTACGGTACATTAAATACAGACTGCAGACTATGTTTTCGGCTTAGTCGGATCATATACATGGTGCTACAAGTAAAAGGAGCTAAAAAAAACATTTGAACTGAATGAAACTGTTACGGAAAAGCTTCAACCTTGTTAGACTTTTCCTCCTAAACAGCCGTCTTAAAAAAACAGCAACACCAAAAACTTAAGTCAATAATAAGCATAATACCTCCCACTACACAATCACATAGGTTTTTTTTTTCATACAATGTGTTCTGTATCTGGAACACAACACAAAACAAATTTTAACAGTTGACAGATTTTAAATCTGTAAAAAATTTTAAGATTTAAGATTTAAAATTTTAATCTATTTTATTAAATATTGTTGAACATATCATCCAAATCAAAGAAAACCCACTGACTAAAAGACGTAAAACATTAAGCAAAGGTCAGTTGGTGATGCACACTTTTTCTATCCATCCATCCATCCATCCATCCATCTATCCATCCATCCATCCATCACATGACTGGTTTTACCAATTAAAAAACAGAAATGATCATAAATAGAAAGGGAGGAATCTTTTTTACTGTTATTCAAATTTAGGACTGCTGAAAAAGTTTTGACACAGTCAGAAATCGTGAAAGACTCATATGTTTTCCAATGTGATATTGAATAAAGCAAGGCCTATGTCATTGGAAGCGATGGCTAGGGGTATATCCCTGAATGGCCCCAATCCTCCTATTCCCCAATTCTCTTGTAGAAGACCGTTATTCCTGTCAAGGACGAGGACACTGGTTTCTTTAGATTGAGATGAATATAAATTAAATAATAAAGATAAAAGAAGTTGAACATACATTAAACATTGAAATATGAAGGTACAAAACATTAAGATGGTACGAGGTCATAACATGGTACGAGGTCATAACCCGGAGAGAATATTCCCAAAGATCCGTGGCCTCACAGAAGTATAGGCATTAATTAAGAGCAAGGTGATTGGGGAAATCATAAATCCAATAATCATGAAATTTTATACATGTCGTCCTCTTGGGGTCGTAAACAGGTATACAGAGTATCAAAATCCAATTGTGAAAGTTGTTTGAGTTATCGTGCTCACGCAAAAGATATCCTGAGACGGCTGACGCAGATCTGGTCATTTTAAACATGCAACAGACTCACACTGCTACCAAAATGGCATAAGGATGTTTCATGCACCATTTTGTAATTTCACAAGAGCCTAAACTATATATGTTGAGTCACAGCCTGTAGCACTGCAGAAACTCTTATTTCCTGCAATCATCAGACACGTGATGCATATCATCTCTGTTTGTTTAGGGGAGACCCTGCAGAGCAGTGGGAGCGATGGGCCATGAGCTGCACAGCACCACTCTAATGAGCAGAGCTGGACACAGACAAAGAGTCTGGACTTTGTTCAGCTTCTCTGCCCATTATCTGGCTTTGGTCCAGTACACAGAAATTATTACTTTTTCCTTTCATTAAGCATGTTTTCATGTGTTTTACTCTGTCAACAAAGGCTGCATAAACTTGAATGAATTTGCCTCAAATAAACATGACATTTTCTACGTAAAATCATTCTAATCTTGGAAGAGTGATGATTTGTTTTAATAAATTATTTTAGCATGTACTAATATACAGTGTAGCCCCTCCATAACAGAACATGTTGCATTTGTGGTTCGCTTCTATTCCATTAATCAGACTGAGAAACAAACCTTTCAACTTATATCCAAGTCTAAGCAGTATCACTAACAGAAAAACACCTCACAAACACACATAGCAATATCAAAACCATCAAAATATTGCAGACCAGTAACAAGGACACTAAAAAACATCACTTTGAGACAAAGTATCACCCGTTTAAACGTGTCTTCAGCATCAGAACGCATCTATGAACTACAGTTTTCACGCGTGCATGTCATTGTCTCTGTTCTTTTGAAAACACTTTTATCTGTAAGTTAAAGCGTGACCAAACTTGGAGTTTCAGAAATTGTGTCGGTTGCCAAACAGCAGTCTAAAATTCACCGTGACTAAAATAGACACCCTATAAAGAAAATTACATAGAGAAAACAGTCAAAGCTCTCGTTTCCCCCAAGGTTTTCTAAAGCCTGAATTGTTGACAGTAATGTTTGTCTTCAACAACAAAACAAGTCTCTTCTCTTTTTCCTAAGTGTTTTTTTCCCCCCAACCAGACCCCATAGTGAGCAGCAGGCACCTTTTATTGATCAACACAAAGTCCCAAATAAATGAGTGCAGAATGAGAGCTATGCTCCAGGGAGTTCAGCGGAGCTGGAACTCCATAGGTTCCCATCAATTTTAATCACTTCACTAATGAAGAGGCTCCTCTCTGTTGGATGTCCATAACTCACTGTGCCAGAGCTACCTCCACTACCTCAATCAAATCATTCCACACAGCCCGCTTCTCATCACAACTCTAATGACCTTTTCAAAAATAAACAATGCCTGCATTAACATAGCTGAAAAATTGTTAGACATGAATAGAAAAGTTAAATGTTTTTCAAAAAGATTGAGCACAGTACAGATTGAGTTAATCAAGTTCATTTTAATGTGTTACAAGATAAAGAATTTTGTTGTGAATTTCAAAATGTTAAATTGGATTTTAACACACACAGATCTCTGCACATTTAACCTATTAGTTGGATATAGTGATATGTATTTTTCTTGTTGCTAGGAACTGAGTAGTTCATTACATTTAGTTCAGTTCAGTTTACATTTCTTTTAAATTGAATTTATGTTTACAGTTCTTTCTCTTTGAAAAGTTTTTTTTATTGTATTTTAGGAGCAACTTCTTATACTTTCATTTTAAAAATTTATACTCTGTTCATCAGGTTTATGTTCTTATCTTTTTCTCAAAGGTGCCAATAAATAAATACATGTTCAAGTTCACAAATGTAACTTGAGAGATATGAGGCTTCCTGTGAAGAAGCTCTTCATGCTGCGATGATGTGAAATCTCTTCCTCCCATCCTTTTTGACCCTCTAAGTATTTTAGAAGTTATTGAAAGTCTTGAAGTCTAAAAACTATGCTTCATACACAAACACACATACACCCCACTTCCCTCTCCCCACACACACATATGCATCCACACACGTGCAATCATATTTTACTTCTCGTGACGTCCAGAATCTTTCTCCAGCATCTGCTCCGCTCACTGTAGGTAAGGAAAAAAATCCATCACCTTCCCCCTGGGTTTGCATAAGCCTCTCAAAGAGGTGAGTCACTGCCATTGGGCTATTTGTTGCCACGTTCTGGGATTTGCCCTGTCTTTTCAAATTTGATACCAGACCTCTCTGTCGTAAGCATCTTGGCAATGTCTCTGGTTTGAACTGGGATGATGAAGCAAGAATCATTAGGTATTAAAATCAAAAGTTGTCTTTTTGTTTCCCTGCACTGAATTCTATTAACTCAATGAGAATTCAGAGGCTGTTTAGTAAGTAAACAATATATGCCTTTAATAAAATGCAGCTGAGAGACGCGCAACATAAATGAAAGCCATCAAATACCATTTGATTCAGTCCCACAGTGGCTCAATAGTGATGTGTACATTATAATGTGAAGACATTTGCTCCTCTCTGAAAACACACAGTTTAACTAGAGGACTCTCTGGGTGATCTCTCAACTGGAACACATTAAATTCACTGTGATTAACAGCTTGCTTACAGTGCCTATGGTGAACGTTGATGTTTGATCTCTCATTTGTGATGTAGCACATGGGGCACTCTTTGTGTGTTGTTGTTGTTGTAGCCTGTGGGCACAGTTTGCTGTGTGCAGGGGCAGTGGGCCAACTGGACAGAGACATTGCTTTCGTCTGCAGCTGGCCTGTCCTGCTCTTACATCCATATTAAGACTAAATGTGGCCAGCTCCAGTGTTGCGCTTTCAGCATTAGAAGGGAAATTCTCCTGACATGTTGCTGCACTAGCGAGCTGAATGCTGACGTAGATGTTAATACCAAATCTACAATCGAATAATAAATGAAAAATAAGCTTGGTGGTTGTAAATCTTTTGCACTTGACAGACAAAGATGAAATATTTCTCTACGCTGAACTAAAATTATATAGTAAGATAATGACTGCATCTGATGAATGAGTTTGTGTGTCAGGTATGTCTATGTTAAGAAGCATTGGTTATTATCGATCAGACTAAACAACCTGACGGAACTGACTGAAAGTCACCTTGATACAATTCTGGCTATCAATCATTTGGAGTGTGCTCTTAGTCATGGCTGGCAGTGCCATTAGCATCACGATGGCATTGTTTGGGGAAGACGACAGGGCTGTTCCGCTGTGATTAACACAAAGAAGAATCATATCCTCCTGTCCTACTCCAGCATCCATTGTTTCCCATTTAGCTCACTAATCCCCCCTGGATGCTTCATCTCTGCATTACGACTATCCCAAAATGTCTCACGTCACTGTTTAAGTGTCTATGTGTGAGATACAGTACGCCTGCATCCGTGTTTGTGTGTTTAAGCCCAAGAATTTTAAAGCAGCTCTATCGAAAAGCGGAAATCTACCATGGATAATTTATAGAGAAAAAGGTGAAGAGAAGCCAGAAGATTGTTTCTGTTTTTTATTCTCCCACAAACAGACCTCTTAAGCCTTTATTGTTTTGTGAACAGACTTGAACGTTCAGAAAGGGCTTACAGTAACTGAATTACAACTGGGATAAACTTCCATGAATTTGTGTTTTATCTGTAAACAGCAGTAGTATCAGTGATGGGTTGGTGCACATATACCAGTTAGCCACAACATTAAAACCACCTGCTTCATGAAGAGATGACTCTATAAAAGCTACTAAAACAACTACAGCATGTACCAATTATATGTTGTCAGTCAATCGTTTTGGTAATCATTGTTTTCATCTTTGAATACTTTAAATAATTTTGTTTAATCTTTGACATTTTCTTAATTTAACCTGGTTTTATTGATTTGTTTTATTTTCATGTTTCACCTCGGCTGTGTCTATCCAAATGTGGATTTTGCTCTGTATAGCATTCTGGTTTAAACAAAAAAAATAAATAAATAAATAAAAGAAATTAAATAAAGATTCCTCAAAACAAGCCCAAAAAAGAACATAAAGGACAGGTATCAGAAGTTTCTTTTAGGGGAATTGAAGATGAGTTATACTGCTGTGCAGCAAAACTGGAACTATTAGAATTGCCTTACTGTGTTTCTCTATTACAAGATTTGCAGCATATTTAATATGTATCTGAATGGCAGATTTAACAAATTGGTTTCAAAAGTAATGCTTCAGATTGTAACATACCTGTTGGTTTTTACTGGAAACTTGTAGCATTATGTTTAATGTCACTGCACTAAAAATTAAACAAAGAATAGAAGCATCCCATGTGGTCCAGCTCGAATAAAGGATCCATTTAGAATGCTTATTATTATTCCAGCCTGTTTTTCTTTATTTTCACATCATACAGTGAAGCTGTATTCTGGTTTAATTCATATTGATCACACAGAACTTTCAGCCGGAAAAAGAATAACTCACCTAAAGTTTTTCATATCTAAACTTTTCATTAGCTGCTCTCCTGTTTACTATAATCAAAACTTGCTAACTAGGGAAATATACTTCGACAAATTGCATGCAAAAAGGTCACTATCAGCACATGCTTAAGTGACTTATTAATCATGAGCATCTGATGTCTTCAGCAAATATTCTCTTCTTTATATATATTTCATTTATCTTCAACTTAAAACATTGGCTGAGGAAACTAACTTCACCTGGTAAAGGTTAGGTGGCTCTGTTACACCAAACTGCTGGGTTGTAGAAAAAATGTTTCTTTCTCCCACATCTCTGCGGCGCTCTACTGCATGTGGCTATGGAGTGCAGCAGGAGACAGACGCAGGGTCGTAACAATGGGGGGCCCTAAGTGTGGCCGACTTCTGATCTGAGGGTCATGGGTTCGGTTCCCACTGTGTCTGAAGTCTGCATGTCGAAGTGTCCTTGAACAAGATACTGAACCCCCAGTTGCTCCTGGTGGCCCAGCTAGCGCATGCGCGTATGACACTCTGCCACCACAGTGTGTGAATGGGTGCGTGAATGAGTGGACAGCAGGAAATGTAAAGTGCTTTAGTCATCGAAAGATAAGAAAAAGCACTATATAAGTGAATCCCATTCACCATTTACCATCTTTTTGTGAGTTAATATTATATTTTAAGGTTATAAGAGGGCTTTGGCGATAGAAATTATGGGCTTTTACAAGTATCATCGAAAAGCAAAAGTTGCTTGGGGAGTGAGGTTCCCCTTCTCCTTCATGTTGAGCTGGGCTTGAATTGAATACTGAGGGTCATATTGCGTGTTATGGGGTTGGTCCTGTATGAACTGGAGTCGTTACAGGTGACAATGTTCCAAGTCAAATGTTGCATTGTAATTAAATGGTGATCTTTCAGTCTCTTCAGGAATGTACACTTAGTAAATACATTACCAAGTTGTACCATACCTGTAAAAATAAGGCAACGGTATTTTGAGCATAACACTAAATATTTTGTTTCATTAATGATCACTGCTATTATATCACCAGCCGGTTGTTTGCTGTAGTGCTGCCAACATTAATAACAGAAGTACAGAGAAGCAATGCACTGAACACCTGGTCTGGGAGACAGGAGCACAACACATTTGCCCTCTGGTTTCACATGGACTGCATTCAGAGGCAATCTATGGGCTTTCTAAAGATCCTGTGTCGTTAGAAGAACATATGGCTTAGGCTAGTGTTATGTAACCCTCAACCCTTACCATCTGCCTGAAGGCCCAGGTGTGCAGAGCCTGCCAGACTCTGACTGTATCCAACACCACTGGAGCTCTGTCATTCATTGTTTTTCAATCTCACCACCATCCTGTACAAGAGATATAAATAAGCGGTACAAATAAGCTGTATTATTATGGAAAACGCTTCCCAAATTGTCTCGCAAGAGGATGGAAAAGCTGTAGAGGATTGTGCTGTATGGATGTGGGAGGGAAGGTATAAGGGGATGGCCATGCCTAGTGATTGTTGACAGGAGGGCCCAAAGCACCGAGCAAGCTGGGAGTTATTGGAAAATAAATCATAAATCATCTCACCTCTCTGACAAGGGAAGGCCCTTTCAGAGCACTTCTCCAGTGTGGCCAGTCTGACTTCATGTGATCGCCCAGTGCTGTAATGCTCATGCTAATACTGCTTTAACGAGTGCAGTATGCAAGCACTACATCAAAGATGGATCATTAAGAAGAAGGATCATGACACAGACAAGGAAAACTTGTGACCCACTATAGCAGGAATAAGTACGACCACTCTAAGAACACCACTAATAGTTCATCCCACAAACCCTCTCCAGTCCCATAAGGAATCTAGACTGATTTTCACCCAGAGGTGATGTAGCCTACAACTCAGATCCAAAGAATATGGGGTGGGGGGGATCTACAGTACAGCTTGAAACAGTATAGGTGGCTTTATATTCAAAGCGGAACAGTGAGAGAGCAAACGCTTCAAAACCAACAAATGAATTTGTCTTTACAAAAACATTGCAGTCAGTACGGTGGCCAAGCCATTAGTAAATATTGAGTGGAAGGGTGTCCCAGTAGCGTGGTCTGCAGATTTTTCTGTTGAGAACGGAGTACAAAGATGAGCCCCCATGAGGATTCAGGGAGAGATGGCTGGTGTTTGATCACCCATCAGGTGTCAGCAATGTTTCGGCTGTTAAAAACACAGGAGAGGCTGCGGCTCTTGTTTGTGCCAAGCACATCTCTTCAAAGAGCCTCAGAGGCTCTGTAGCTCCTCATTTAAATGGGAAAGTTTCTTTCAGCTGATAGCAAGCACTAGTGGATCTCCTGTTGACACAGGACATTTTCCCACTGAAAACACATCGGTGTTGTTTTTCTGCCTCATCGCGAGAAGGTGATTAATGACTGATTCTGTGATTCTATCAAAGCAACTACGCTGTTCTGCAAATCTTTCCTAATTAATAGACATTGTTCCACATGTAGGGGGAATAGTATTTTACAAGGATACTATGATCAGAGGAAAGACTGACATATTGTTATTTTACGTTTTTTAAATGCTTAAAACATGGCTCAATCATTTCGATCAAGAATTCAACTTTGCGTTTTCTTTTTGAGTTTCCTTTCTTTAAACCACAAACTGTAAATAACAGATTTAAGCTTGCTTTCAACACATACTTGATCAATTTTAATTGCCTCAGCTCTCAGCCAACAGAAAAGTTCAAAGTATAAGAAAAGAAAAAAAAATAAGAATGAAGTGTATTTCCGCGTACTATGATATGGTAAATGTTAGCGCCTGCTGCATCACACTCCATATCACTTTGCTCCATATGAAAAATAGTTTGCTATTTTGGAACCCCCTGGCAGCCATAGTGGATCACCATAGACCCAGAGCTCATTTATCTTTTGTCAGAGATGAAGCCAAACTAACGCCATCTCCTGAAGCTGCTAAAGAATGAGGAGGGACATAGGGAGGGTAAAAATAAACCCGGAGCGCAGGTAGCTACACAAAGAAGTCATTCTACATGTAATGGGTGGCTCCTGAAAGTGGAACTCTGTACGGAGCTGTCTCTCTGCTTGGAAATGATACTGTTTAGTGTTCAAGCTTTCTCTGTTACCTTTGCTGGCATTTATGAGACTGCATACGTAATGAGAATCTCTGGATGTAGTGCAGATGCAAGTATTGTGGGCAATTAAATTATGACTTTATTAAGTTCTATTTAGAAGCTCCTGCAAATATTATGTACAGTTTGGTGCTAAAATAAAGCGGCTTCTTTAAATGTCATATTGAAATGGTGCTGCAGGGCACCTTGCAGACCAATTAATCATTCCAAAAGAAAATACACTTCAGGTGTTTAACACTGATGTATGATATCGTTATCACTTTATGAATTAAATGACTTGAATTTCTGGTTAGAAAAAGGTGTACACTGGATAAGGTATGATTAAATTAATTTGTACTAATAGAAATCATTTTTTGATAGCTTAACACTAATTATATTGCAGTTCTATTGTAGAATGTTTTGTAACCATTCATACCCCTTTAAAACTTTTATACATAGAAAATTATTTTTTTTATTTATATCTTTAGGTTTATTCAATAGAGAAATGGACATGCTGCCATACTAGCAAACCCAATTTGAGGTTTATTTCAATAAACTGGTACAATGACTGGATGTTACAAAAATAACTAGATCAATTATTTTTATCAGAATCCCATTACATTTGGGAAAAATATCTGGCATATAGACCAAATGTATAAAACTATGAATAGTAAAATGGGGGAGTAAAAGCCAAAGATAAGAAGATTTTATAAAGAAGTTGTGCTTATTGTAAAGTTTTCCCTAAACTGAACATCATTTGCATTTTCCTCATAGACATTCCTTTATCAATTCACTTTGTCCAATCAGGTAAATCAATATTTTATATATGAAAACGTCTACAATAGGTAAATTCATCTGACTCTCTACCATATTTTCTTTCCATACCATATTTTATTCTTGTCGTTATATGTTTACACAAAACTTTGATAGCAGACAATCATATATGTTTGCTTTTCCGGTTGAATGAACATGAATCCTTTACACTTGCGGTGCCTGAGACACATCTTCTAGCAATAAACATAGCTTTTAAAGCAACGGCTATTTTTTATTTAACTGTGAAATGAATTGTAGTACTCCAGGTGATGATAATTCAAACAGTAAAAAAGCCCTAAATTGTGTATGTTACAGCAGAGGAGCACATGATCCCGTTTTCCTACAAGATTCTAAAATACATAAGAAATTATATATATGTTATTGAGCTAAACTTGTTGTTTACTGCTGTTATTCTTGTATCTGTTGTGCCATTGCTACTATTTTCTTTCTTCAGTGTATACAATAGATAACAGATAGATAACCTCTGTTCTCCAGTCCCACAAACTGACCCAGATGACTCTCACCATACAGATGCAGCGCCTACAACTCAGGCAGTGTTAGCATGATGCCAGCCTACATCCTTTTGCAAATTTCCAAAGCTAAACAGCATTAAATGTATTTACACATTTTATCCCATGGCTGATTGTCCCATTTTAGACTAGGTGGTTAATACAACATTTGGATTCATTGGGTTTAGATTAAAAAAGCCAGAATAACACAAACAGGACATGGATGTCCTCCATCTTTGTTTTGCTTTCGCAGTATTGAGTGCACAAGTGCAAAATGACATGAAAGATGTCCAAATATTCCAATTCCAGTTTACACTGACAGGACTTGCCTTGCATTGCAAGAACTTTGTTGTGATGTAAATGAGACACCAGACAGCAACCAAACTTTTCCATTTCACTTTCTCAGCATCATGGTGAGAAATAGGACTTGAATGAAAAACAGAAAGTCAGGATTTGCATTTTGAATAAATCCACTTCAAAAGGGAAGCCATCCCTAATGTTTCTGTAAAAACTTCCATCAGGTTTCATTCGGATTGGACACTTTAAGGATAAATTATTCCATCCAGGAATTCTTTATTTTTAAATGTGTAAATAGATAGCAACCTAAGGATAAGCATGATGAGCAAAAAAAGAAAAACATTTTTTCAATAACAATGCATAAATCTAAGCAATATTCAGCATTGGAATTCAGATTGTTTCAAAATACCCTCTTATCGACTGGTGGGCTGTCCAGTGAGTATCCTGCCTCTCTCCCAATGATTGCTGGGATAGGCTCCAGCTACCCGCCACCCTGAAATGGATCAAGCAGTTAGGAAAATGGATAGAAGTTTCAAAATGTGTTTATGATTTGACCAATATATATCCAATAAAACCAAAACTATTTCATGTAATCATTATTCACAGTGTAAAAATCATTCACACGTCTTAGGAAAGTATGCTTTTTATCTTTTTCAGCTCTTTACATGACTGCATAACCAGGGCTGTAGTGTAGCATCTCTTTCTGACAAGGAAATGAAAGATTGGTCTGTGTCGCTTCAGAATGAGTCATCTGTGGGACCTGATGCTTAGTTGCTTTTGCAGGCAGTATGAGAGGTATATCTCTCAGCATGGCACGGTCTGATAGTGCACTGGGTTGGCGTGATACACTGCTTGCTTGCTGTTACAGATGGATGAACCCAATGTGTCTGACCCTTCATCTGCCTCCATTCTCTGTTTGCGTCCCTCAAAGACGTTTTGCCATAAAGACAGAAAAAACACACCTATAATCAACATGCAGTCAGTGGCCTTGTCATTGCAGCGAATACATCGTAGCTAAAAAAGGCCCAGAGGTGATTGCTTCTCCATGCCTGACATGGTCTGATGATGGCTCATTCCTGGTCCAGAGATGAGAACCTGATGAACTGTCAGGAGCCAAACAGCTCTAAATGAGAATTCGACAGATAAAAACTGCATATTGGGAACATGATAGGCACAGTGGGATTCTTGGGCAGGTGCTTTAAGTTGGGAACAAAGGGCTTTGACTTTCTCTGTGTCTCTTATATATAATAAAATCCCACATTACACCAATGATGCATCCTGATAGTTGCATTCTCACTTAAAAAAAATGACTGATGGTATTTCCATTACAGTGTTGTGTTAATTTTAAAACTGCTGAAACAGACTGTGTGCTTTGTTTCACATTGCACCGCAATTATGAAAAAGTGCTATTCTTTTTTAACAACTAAAGATTTCATCACATTTGCAGGACTTGGAAGCACTTTGACTTTGATCTCAAAGTGTCGTTTTAATCAATTTCCAAAAAAGACGCCCTTTTTAAAGGGCAGCACGGGGAGACATATGCTAAGTTTATCTTCAGCAAATAGATCAGCAGTGCTTTAATATTTTTACCCTATAATGGTCTTTTTCCTATTGCAGTTGGCCCATTTGGCATTTTTTTGCTGCTGGGCATGACTTCTTAATAGAATCGGAATTCCAATTTGAGTTTCTCGCTTAGCAGCCTTAATTTGAAGGCAGGCTGGCCACAGCCTTGGAAAACGGAAGGCAGTAATTTGAGCAGATCCCCTTCCCCCAGCTTAAAGCACAATTCCTGGTCGAGTTTTTTTTTTCCTTTTTTCTTTGAAGGCTACAAGATAAGATGCCGATATTTTTACTGTTTTCACTTCATTCACTTAGATTATGTTGTATAGCCTTTAGATCATTCTACTGATCTGTAGGCGAGTTCATTTGTTTACTTGCCTACCTCCTTCTGAGTGGTCAAGATACAGGGTCAGCAACAGAAAGACGGGGCCAGGGTTGGTGGAGATTCACACATTAGCCCAAGGACACTTCAAAAGGATGGATGTGTGCTGTCATGAGGACCTGAACTCAGACCTTCTGGATGAAGAACAGTCTGGATTACTGAACTCTTACTGTATCGTTTACTTTATATAAAAAAAAGGAGTCCATGAAAGCATGTAAAGTACTCCATCAGAGCAACAAGCATGGGACTTCTTGAGAAGTGTTAAAAAAAGAAAATTCTCTTCACTTTAAGTAACCTGTTCTTGGCGGTGAGTCAAAAAAGGAAATGTTGTTGGACAATATTAGGTCATATGGAGCTCAAAACTTGTCCTCTTCTTGTATGTGACTCCGTAGTTGCACACATCATTTATTCTGCTCTGCCATTAAATACGTATTTTCGAATAGTCAGTATAGTTACTGTATCTGTAGTAGTTATGCAATATTTACATTTGTGACTATTCCAAAATGTTAAAAGCTGAAATTTTATAAATTATAAATAGGTAAAAATAAATAAAAACATATTTTTGGTGCCTTGAAAATGCAGTGGACCTATGTAACAACTGCACTGTGAAACTGTTTTAGTAAAGCAGACAACTGGCAACACCTTATAATAAGAGTTTAAAGTTTGCATTTAACTTACAACCATGATGACATACAAAGGAAAGTCATGCTTCAGTGTGCTTTAAAATAGTATATTTAAACATAATTAACTAAAGTCAATATAGAATTAGGATTGCACTGCGTTGGACTGAGTTGTGAATCTAAAAAGCAGCCGTTCACCATGTGCAATGAGGATGGATAAATATGGGGAGAGGGGGGAGATGGAGAGAGATAGCTGCCCAGTCTGCTGGCACTCAGACCCAGCTGGGTTGTAGGGAGGCAGTGGCTGCCTAATGAGCCTCTCTTACCCTAGAGAGCTCACCCCACTCCTCCCCCTCCGGGCCCCTAATATAAGGATAAAGGACTGCACACACTCCATCACTATCACATGTGTTGCTTTTCCATTGCACTGCAGGGGGTGTATGAAAACATACTCTTTGTAAAACAGCTCCATGCTCACAAGTTAGCAGCATGCTTGTAATATTTTAATCAATATTGGTAGCAAAAATCCATTTACTGATCACCACTTTGTTGTTTCAAGAGTCGGCTTTCAATAGAGCCATATTCCTGATGTATTTTTGGGAGGTTTATTCACAAAGAAAGCATCATGGACCACAAAAAAATGACCACCAACAGTAGACAGTAGAGTGGCTGCTGCTTTGTCAGTGTTATGAAAACATTTCTCCTTTCAGTTTCATAATTGATTGCTTGTCCATAAAGTTTGTATAAACTCCATTTTATGGCCTTTCTTGTGTAAGGTCAAAACCATAGTTCAACCTGTGTAGAGGAACACTCCCCAGACAGTTGTAAATTCCAATAAAAGGTTCATGCCAAAGTGAACATGAGTGAGTGATTCTGTTAAGGAGGGTGGTGAGCAGAAATCCAGTGAGCCCTCTTTCCATTACCGCTGCTCCCTGGTGCCTAATGGTCAAGGCCTGTATTCTACTGGGTAAATGTTTACCCCCTCAATAAGAAAAGAAGGAGCTGACCACAAACAAGAATACAGAGGCCAGCATGGGCAGGAAAATAATGAGCTACCATCAGCCTCCCTGCTTTCCAGCCTCGAACACACAGCCAATGCTCATTAGAGCCTGAGAGATGTGCAGGCAAGTTGAATGCACTCAGTCAAGTGGTTCTCCACTCTTCCACAGAGAAACCTGCCTTCATACTGTATTCAAAACAAGAGCGAAAGAATCAACAGTGAAAATATTTGAACAATCTATTCAAACACCTTGTGGATTGTACGGAAGGCAGGCGGCCAGAGAGCAGTTGTTGAGAATGGGCAATGAAGAGATGGCGAAGGCTCGAAGGCAGTTCAGTCAATTTTTTTGTCATGGGCTGCCAAAATGGCTTTGATTTACTGAGGGATTTATTGATAATTAATTGTATCATCTGTTTCCTTCTCCACAGAAGCCAAGAAAAGCGAACCCCAACTCTTCCTCACTGGCCTGGGCACAATTCATGCCATCAGAGAGGGTGATTGGACTAAAGCTGGCTGTGCAAGCTGTCAGCAGATGGTGGCTAAAACTAAACACCTTTCACTTTCAGCCCCAAAGAGAATATAGTCTCACGAGTCCAGAACTTTGCCAACACATTGTATAGTGAAAACAATTATTAGTGTTCTTAGGAGTGCATCACTTTATACACTGCTTGTAAGAGAATATAATCTGGCGGAAATGCGTCTCTGCATTCTATTCTTTCCCTTAAACTGCAGTAGCTGAGACGAAATATTCCTTAACTCAGCCAGTAAAAATGTTATTACTGATTTAACCTATCATCTGGCTTTAATATTTCCTGTCTTTTTCACATAAGTAGAGATCCCCCCCAAACATCTAAGGAGTGGGCACTGTCTAGAGCAAGCCACAGAATATGCCCGTATATGGAACATACTTTTAGCTCAATAATTCATAATCTTAGAGGGATGTTGAATAATTGAAGTGAACTTGGAGGCCTTTCAGCTCAGCAGAGCTTTGCATGTAGCTGATGGATCTGTGGGATTCAATGCACATTACAGGGGGAGACGGGAAATATAGTGCTAAGCTGTGTTTCTGTTTTCACTGCACATTCATTGATCAATTATTCAGCCAGGCCCTCTGACTGTGACCCACAGTTCTGAGAAAAGGCCCGGATCCTCTCAGCCTAAGACGGATCTGTGACAGAATTTCTCTTATTGTGCTTCATTTCATGCTCCAGCCAGCATGCACTCATAGTGTGTATTAGAAAACACTCAAACTCACATAGAAGCTCTCGTGTTGTTCAGCTGTGGTGGCCAGAGCTTCAGATGTTACAGTAACTGTCTTTCATCTTCCTAAATGAGTCAAAGCGACAGGGCAGCTTATAAAATGAACATTGTTGCCACTTCAGGCATATCTATCCTTTTTCTTCTTCTCTACTTGTTTGAGAAAAAAGGTGAAAAAAGAGGGGGTTGCTGTTTTTACGAAGCAGGGGGTGGGGGGGGGGTGGCAATTGAAAGTAGCTTTATCACAGAGGTTTTCTCATGAGTGCTGGGTCTTTTAATCAAAGAGATTATTTCACAGTGAAACCAGCCTTGCAGCCAACATGACTGAGAGTGTCTAATTAACACAAAAGAAAAAACACTGCTTTTGCAAAGTCCCTCAGAAATCAGAGAGAGCCTTACATTATCTAAGAATGATGTTTTTGTACAGAGTGATGACTTTGTCCACTATGGCTGTTTTTACATGTTCACTATAACTCAGAGGCTTTAATGTTCACATGTATTACATTAAAACTGGGACTTCTTGCATGTACTGTAAATCAGTGAAGAATACAAGTCCAGCAGCGGTGCAAGTAATGCATTAAATGGTATCTGTTATCAGGCATATTGTCCATGACTGGATGCCAGTTGTTTAGCTTCTTCACTTAAACTCTCAAGGCCTGTGGTTTCTAATGCCACCTTTCTTTTAAACTCACCTAGTTATGTTACATTTATATTCTGATTTAGTAAAGGTCATCTTTTGTGTTGTTCACTTTGAGTCTGGTTTACTGTGGTTATTTATTTCTGTTTTGATAGTTACTGCTTAAAGTTCAGTTGGCTTTTGCATTAGGTCTGTGTTGTGAAAGTGTTACTCTATATCTTATGTCTTCTGTTTAATCTTGTTTCATCTTTGGATTTTTGCCCATCTTTTATCTTACATGTCTTGTTGACTTTCATCTTCAGGATTTCAGATTGTAATATTTCCACCTGTTCTTATTTCCATTCACTCACCTTCCCATAATCACTTCTCCCAGCATAGATACCCCTTCCCTTTCTTTGTTTTCTTCCATAGTATTGTAATTTCTTTCATATGAGCCTGTCTTGATTTTCTGCCTCAGATCATTCTGTACTTTTGTTTCTCTGTTTTTGTGTTTCCTGTTTTGGCAGCATCTTTGGTTATGTAACTTTTAATTATTCCTTCATCCGGCTAACTCTTACAACCCCCCACCCTTCATCCTTAGTTTGTGGTAGCAAAATTGCTGAAACCCAAACATCTGTCTTTTTAACAAAGAACTAAAAATAATTGTTATAAAAAATTATAGATACTCCTTTTCTTTATTGGGTTGTGCACAAGAGGCTAACGAGCATGCAAAATGGCAGAAGATGTCAATATCTTTCATGCTAGGATAACATGGTAAACAATAAAAACCGTTTTTTTTGTTTTTTGGCTTGACTTGAATGAGAAAGTACTTCTGATAGGGATTGGATTTCAGTCAGGTTCAATCAGAAAGACGTCACATAGACAGTTTTTTAAAATAAAGAAGCATTATTATACAAAAATAAAATCAATCAGCTAATGTACCTTTATTACTATTTGGGGGGGGGGGGGATCAGTCAAATTCCTAGAGTTCAACTCAGATTTGACCACTAATGTATACACAGAAAAGAGCTAGTTCACTGTGGAAGTTGAAAAAGTATTGAGTATTCCCATCTCCCAGTTCTATCTAAAAAACTGTGAGAGCCACTGGAAAAAAAATGTTGTTTATGCAGAATCAGCCTTCTGGGATTAAGTCTGCATTGTTCAAAGCTCAAATAAAGTAAGCATACCTATTGAGGCCAAAAGACATCCTCACTGAATCAGAATAGCCTGATATAAAACCGTTTAGAGGTCAAGCTGAGCTTTGTCTGCTATGATTTATGATCCACATGCTCACCTACAGCTGTAGGGGAGAATACATGTCATATAACATTGCTTTGTTAGAAAAACACAGTTTGATACCATTTTGATAGATGGATTTGAAGTTACCCGGGCTTTCTGACATGAGCTGAGTGTGTTTTAGACAGAGGTGTTTAATCTTCATCCTGACTGGTAGGCTCCTCACGTCCCCTGAGCTCCTTGTTTTCCTGTATTGATTAAAATCTGCCCTCTCCACCTTCCTGGTGTAAGAACTCCTTCAAAGAAGGCTCAGAGGGATTATTCACTGAGAAAAACTTAGCCCAGTCTTTGTTCTGCTGGTTGCTGTTCCTTGTTCAAAGAGGCAACTCAGTGGGCCAATATTGGTACAGAGAAAAAAACGTAGCTATTAAGAGGCATGTTGTAGGGGGGGGAGGGGGGGGGGAGGGGGGGGGGGGGGGGGGGGGGGGGGGGGGGGGGGGGGGGGGGGGGGGGGGGGGGG
>JBAMHX010000011.1:19707121-19717634 GCA_037177515.1 Pseudomugil tenellus
CAACTCATCATCTAATAAGGTTTCCTTCTATACCTATAGTGTTACCAAAGTAAACTAGAAAATAGGAGGTAGTGCCTCGAGGTTAATTATAAATTAATTACTAATTATTAATATTAATATTTCATATTAATATTGTCATAGTAATTCCATTAAACCATTTTAATCCCATTAAATGCTACATTGTCTTTCTAAAATCATCCATAGTTTTACGAGTAATTTTGGCAGGTGTTTTTAGTACTTAATGAGTTAGGCTCTGTTGTTTTGAATGCACAACCTATGTAACTGTCACGATGCGGGGAAGTGGAGGACCCAAATGCAGGGAAAAGAGAAGGCAGCCAGATGCAAAATAACTGGATTTATTGACAGAATTACCAAAGAACTAGCAATGAACTCAAGAACAAATTAACCTAATGAACCAACAAGAGGAAAGAAAACCAAGGGTATAAATGCACTGAAAACAGAACAAGACACAGGTGAAAAAAATGGCCAAAATCAACCCCAGGTGAAACTAATTAACAAGATATAAAGCAAAAACAGAAACACAGGGCAAAACAGGAAAAACTACAAAATAAAACAGGAAACCAACATAACCTAACCCAAAACCCTAACAGTAACTTAAAGAAGTGAGGCTGATTGGTGACATTCTCTTTTTCTAGCTGTGTGTCATACAAGTGATCTAAATCCATAAAATAAACAGCAATTTGTTATTTATTTATTTATATTTTTATCGCATACCAGGCACTAATTTATCCTAATCAGTGCCTGATAGGGGGCAAGAAAATAAAAAGCTGCCAGTGTGAACAATGAAGACACTTTAATCAGATATACAATTTAATTTAATTTAATTTAATTTAATTTAATTTAATTTAATTTAATTTAATTTAATTTAATTTAATTTAATTTAATTTAAATTTGCTTTTTAGTTTCTGAATTGTTTTCACAAATAGTGTATACACAAATAAAAAATGACACAAATAAAAAATGTGTAGAGAAGTGTATCATAACTTCTAAAGTGTGTGTTGAGTTTGCAGAGGTGGCTGCATTTAGCCGCTTTAAAAAATAGACCCCTGTATTGAGTTTGCAGGCCCGCAGCACTAGGCAAAGGTGATAAATCCACCTGTGAGAGAGCTTGTATTAGGCAGGCCCAGGCCACTGGCAGATAAATTGACTAGCCTGTGCCCTGACTGGGAGACGCACCCCTGTGGGCTTCCCTGCCGCTGAGAGTTATATTTCCAGCTCTGTCCCTCATAGGCTGGAGCAGCACTTCAGGATACGAGCAAGCTAAATGAAACACTAATGCACCAAGTTTCCCATCAAAAATTTCCATAATTCATTTCCACGCATTTCCTTGAGAGCACACTGTGGGATTTGAGGGAGGGGCTGGGAATCTAAATGTACCAGCTGCGTAAAAAGAGGCGCCTGATCAACAGCTAGTGGCTGGATCCTTATGTGAATTTCTGAGAGCAAGCACGTGACCTTACAGGTGTATTCCCTATATTTCTAACAGGATTTTTTCATCATTGTGCAGAGAGGGTTAGTGGAGCCAAAATCTGCTTTGCCTCCTCCCCTCAACCCTTTTTGAGTTTAGAGCTCTTACAGTTGAGAAAATCTATTATTTTATGTTGCACATTTCAAAGAAATCCCCGTTCTCAGCCATTTCATTTTCATCAATAAATAAGCCAGATTCTGCTCTTTCATTCAAGTGCTTGAATCTATGTTGAATGATTTGAGAGGCTTAAAACTGCTTCAGCAGTTCTCTTTGTGCTCCTGGTTAAATGTTTCCCTTCAGTTTGTTTTTGTTGCTGTTAAACTACTTACTAAAACCATTTGTTCTCTGGAAAAATAATTCTCTCTTGGATTGAAGTGCAATGAAGCTATTACTTTTGATGTTGTTCTTTCAGAACAAAGGCTGCTTGTATCTGTTGGTTTATTGAACCAAAGCCTGAGATGTCCAATAATACACATTGCTCAAAAGTTGAGAAAATATTTCATAAAAGGACATTTTCAAGCTCAGGATTCTTTTCAACTATATTTGTCTTCAACTCTTAGTTAAAGTTTTATCAGTTTTTCTTTTTCCATCCAACATCAATCCAGGACTTATTATAAAAATGACCCTTTCTGGACTTCTTGCAAATAGATTATAGCATGATTTGTTTATATACTGATAAGATTTAAGAAAACTGCAAAATGTTAGAGTTGTTACTGAGCCGTAATGAAGTCTTGCATGTATTGTTGGATAGAGAACAAATGGTTTGTACCATCAGTGTTTAGAACACAGAAATAGTCCGAACACCAGGTGCTGTACAACAATATTCCCTGCAGTGTGATGAATTGGTTGACTAAAGAGGGTATTCATCCAAAAGCACCACAGTCCGCAATATATGATTGCTAAACCTGACAAAATCAAAGAGAAATGGTTTGTTCTCACAACTTGTGATACATCAACATGATTTCAAAAGATTATACTGACATCTCACACCAACATTATTCCACAAGTCCAAAAAATATTTTCTATGTCATATCTTAATATCCCTCATGACTGTCATGGGAAGGTTGGAAGCTAAACCTTCATAAAAAGGAAAAATAACGGGTGCAGATGTGGAGGATGTAGATGATGGGATGTCGGTAAAAACCTCCTGCTTCTTTTGTAACATTGTGCCAACAAGATAAGTTTACTCTTGAGTTCCATTGTCTGGAAAACAATCCTGATAGCTTTTTTTTTAACCTGGCTTGGTAAAGACCAATAAAAAAGACAAAGCAATCCTCCAGGGTAGCTTTTGCCTGAGGTAAGACACAGGTGGATGGTGCCCAGAGCAGGGTCACAGTAAAGATTTATACTATGTACAAAGTAAAGAACAGAAGAAAAATGGCTGTTCACGTAGCGTCTCAGTGAAGCGAGTGAAACAGCTGTTCACGGAGTGAGGAAGTGGTCAGGTAAGACAGGCCTGGAAATAATAATCACAGGCCCATCTGCTGACCTGGGACTGCATGGCCCCCGGGCTCCCAGCACAGGCCCTCCGTATGGAGCACAGCACAGCCTTCGCCCCAGGAAACCTGGCCGCGCCGCACGAGGCTGCTGACACTGCCACATGCTCTCCTTCTGTGGCCAGGCTAGCCTGTGTCTGTGTGCTCTCTCTACATGATACACTCAAGTTACTGTAAGGTGCCACTGCAGATACTATCTATAACCAACTGACTGCCATTAATTGTAGTGCGCCCTGGGGCTCTATTTATACATATGTGTACCACGGGGAGGATGTTTGAACTTGACGAACAAAAGATCCCAAACAAACTTGTGTTACAGGTGATGATAGGTTGTTTAACCAAAAGTTCCATTTAAAGAAATGAGTTCATTAGATATGAGGACAAAGTTTCTGAGAAAATAGCCAACAACAGGGAATCAAGGTCCACTCTTGGTCCAACTGCCAAACTATTTAATTCTCATCATTAATTTAGTGAGTAATAGCAGTATGAGATGGCATTTTAATGTAAAGTTGAATTAAAACACATTTATCATATTAAAGAGCACATCAGTGATTTCCTGGTTGTGCATCCTTGATGGGCTCTACAGGAACAAATCAATATTATGCTGTAATTGAGCGATGAGGAGGGTGAGAAGTGTAAGCAGCCTAATCATAATTAAAGAGAAGGCTGCTAAGTATGAGGGTGAACCAAGACTGTGAAAGATAAACAATGTCAGCAAGAGATAAAACACCACAAGTCAGGCAACTTTCCTGCTTTGTCTGAACATACATCAGATTCAAAGTTATGACGATCCCATTGATGATCATTTGCTTTGAGATTTCTGAGCAGAATAAACTAAAATAACCTTTCCATGCATGCATTACCGTAATAAAAAGCAATGCTATATCTTTTTCAATTAGGTTATTTTATTTGCAATGGTATTGTTTTTGTTTGTTAATGGTAGTTAAATTGGCTTTTATTTGACTTATTTAAAGGTATTCTATTAAATATTTATATAGAATATACAATTTCATCTTTATATTATCTAAATATTTCATAAAATGAATCTGTATCATTTTCCTTTCTTTTTATAAAAAAAATATGTGAAGTATGTAACTGTCACCAAATCCTAGCTTATGATTGCAAATCATTACTAACGGAAGGAGGTACGGGACCATAATCATTGTATTCTGTTCATTCTTTAGCCATGCATACTCTCTCACACACAGACTCACAATCTTAACATCATTCTTAATTATTTGCTACCTTCAGTTTATCGTCTGCAACATGATTGATATATCTTTAAAACCATTTATATGAAGCAGAGGACTCTTTTGAGTTCCTCAATTAAAGCATAAGCATAAAAACAGGTTCCTTCTTAATCCTTTCTCTGTGTTTGCCTGTCTGTTTCACATATGCATCACACACACATATTCTTTGCTTTATGACATGCCTTCAAAGCGTGCAACACAAAAGCACCTTTAATGTACTGGAAGAAAAGTGGTAAACAGATTTGCATCACTACCCCATATTATCTGCTGACACCCTGAAATCATTTGTTTTATGCACAGTTGGCCTTGAAGTTTGCAAGCAGGTTGTCAGTGATGGTAGAATTGAGGTAAATGGTGTAGACTGAGAAAACAACAACTTTGCTGAGGTCCCCACTTTGAGCTTAAAGGCAAACTGCTTAACGCAAAAAGGCAATTTTAATTATATCGATTCAGCCATACAAATGTGGATTCTCTCGAAAAGTCTGCACGTCAGCATAGTGTCTGTCTTCTAATGCAGCCAAAAGGAGCCCGTTCATTTTGTTAAAACCCCTCCGCTAAAGCAGACAGCACACAATAATGGGAGGGGGTTTTAGTTTTGCATGATCCAACACAATACACAAAAGTTATGTGACAAGAAAAAGTGCAGATTGTTCAAAGCTCTGTTTGAATTTGATCAGCTTTGCAAAAACGCAAACAGCAAGATAAATAGGAATTTTAGCATTTGCAACTTTGTCATTTGTCAGGCGGTAAAGAGCAAAGTTGCCTTTTTTGAGCCTTTTTTAATATTTTAAAAGCATATATTTTTTGTGGACCATATCAAATAGATGCAAGGTAATTAACTGAGTATTTTGTTTCAGCTGTTTAACTGTGCTTTGTAATAATCCAAATATGCTTCCCACTTGTAATTTACATAAAAAATAAGAAAAACATCAAATGAAGTCATAGAAATACCCTCAAGTTTTGTTGTAGATATAAAAAAATTGAAATAAATACTCCATTTTACCTTTTTGTGATAATGCATTTGATTTATTTTCATTTATTTTCCTTTTATTGTCGTGTTAACAAGCTCAAGATTAAATCAACCAGAAAATATTGATAAAAATAAATTAATATAACTAAAATAATGTATTTAATGTTGTAACAAACAGCATGAAAGGTTTTTAAATTCACAACTTATTTGTTTTTGCTAAGCTTCTAAACTAAATCTGTACTTCTATGGTCTGAACAGAATGAATGTAGGAATGAAAGTCGTTTTTATTTACACATCTAGCTAATGTGACTCCACAGGGTTTCCTCACATTGACATGCAGTAGATGACAGTCCTGGGAAGTTGCGAATGGTCACTTCCCAGGTAGATCTGGGCATACCGTGAGGGACTGGTTCTATGTGGCTGTCATAAGACATTACCAGACGACACATACAGCTCCACAGACACCACAAGCCCATGAAGCTGATCACATTTGATACACAGATGACATCCTATCCCTGCTGTGACAACACGGGCTCATTTTTCTGCTCTGACATCCGTTGCTGTGTGGGTGTTATTCAAGTCAAATCTATCATTTTAATGGAGAAGTAGTCAGACCTGAGGATTATTCGAGGGATAAATATATCATAGTCTGTTCATTCGGTATTGACCGAGTGTCACTGTGCCATGACTAACCCTTTCATGGCAAAAAATGTTAGATATCATGAAGCACGCATTGAGCCAGTAGGGCCCGTGCCATATAAAGAACAAAACAAATTGTACAAGCATTTGCATAGGCTCAGATAATAGGCTCTTTAACATATTCACAGTAGAACAATAAACAGAGTAATTTTTTTTTTCCTCAGTGAGTGCAAAGGTATAATAGACCCATCAATTAAAGTATCCTCAGGACTGATCTTGTTTAGCGCCATGAGTGTAACAAAGTGAATTGTCCACTATGATTTTAGCTTTTTGTAAATGTCTATGGCACAACCCATCTGATGAAACTCCAATCTGCTGGTAACCAGTGCACAGTGGCACAATGGAGTACTCCAGCATATTGCTTAAGCCATGGCCTCTGAAAGCGCACTAATTGCATCTGGGATTTGGTTATCCATTCCCACAGTGCAATGCAGCCGAGCAGGGAGCAGGGGGGGTGAATTAGAGGCTGACGGGGTGAAGCTTCTGCTTGCTGAAGCCTTGACAGTGCTTTGTACTGAATGATTGTTCTCCAGACAGCTGACGGAGGTAGCGGCACACGCAGTGTTGTTTGAAAGCCCAAAAGGATATGCGGCTGCATCATCAAAGTCCAGAAAGTCTTCCACGTGTCAGGCAGAGATTATAGTCTTCCAAAGAGGGCAACGCCTCTGATCACTCTATTCAATCGATGGGATTTGAATAAAGGAATAAGAGATCAGGCATTGTGTATCTGGGTGCTCTGCAACCACTGGATAGTATTAAGGCATGTTGGAGCTGTAACAGTGACAGACGCCATCAATCACAAGTTCCCTACTCTAGTTAGCTAAAGTTGATATTAGCCCTAAATAGGACACATCTGTTTGTTGCTGCACACTCACAGACTTTAATTAATTCTCAAGTCATTTTATTTTTAGACACGGGTTTTATTTGTTGCTGCTCCTGTACATGTGCACAAAAAATGTAAATTGCATCCTTCCTTTGCTCACAGTGAGGGGCTCACATACTCTGTGATACTGCAAATTAAGCACACTCACACACACACACACAGAGATTCACATGCACAGCAGAGCACACACAAACACAAACAACAAAAAAGTCACTGTGCAAACAAACTTTGGTCTGGTGGTCTGTTTTAGTCTAATTTTCCTGGCTGAGCTCTCTATCATAGCCAAGCGTCTCTTCCACGGGCTGTCAGATAATAGCTTCCTTTCCTCACTTTTGAAGAGAGAATGATACTATTCCCAGGGAATGCAGTTCAAGGGCAGGTCTGTGTAACCCAGTGAGACAGACAGACATTTGCCATGACCTTGGCTTCAGATCTTGAAAAAGGCCTAGCATGCATTGTACCTACCCTGAACTGACCAGGAGCATCCTCTCTCCCACATTAGGCTGACATTTGCTGATCCAGCTCAGGTACATGCGCTGTCCTTGCCATCCTCACCTCTAACTTACTACTAATTGTTTGGACTGTCACTCTATTGCATCAGATAAGTGTAATACTAAATCAAAGATACTCTTACTTTTTATTTCCTCCCCATTGTCTGCCATCGTCTTCTTTTTTCACCCATCATGTCCCACAGTGGGGTATAATTACTCAAATCCTTTGCCTGGCTATGCTCTCCTATTATTAGCATGGCGTTTAAACCCTCTGCCTGGTCAGATGGTCAGTGCTTGAGGGCAATATGTCACACTACATGGGCACAAAAGGTAGCCAAACAATGCCTTTTGGGGACCAGGTGCCATTGCAATAATTCCATTTGGCTACCATTCACTATTGTGTTGCTATTTGCTTGTTGATACCTTGCATTAATTGGTAGTGGATTTAAACAACCATCTTAATTAAAGCAATCAAAAACAACGTAGGAGCACTCAACAGTCCATAAAAGCTTTTATATCGGCTGCCTGGGTAAGCTAGACATCTTTGAATGACTCACACAAAGACAAAATGACAAAAGACAAAATGACAAGCAGGAGAGAACATGACTGCACCCAACATAAAAGGACATCCAGTAGCAGTGTAACATCTTTACATTGGCTTTCCATCATTATGCTGCATGAGAGAAACTGCCCTTTTTTCAAGTATATTCTTGGTGATCAAGTCAGCCTCTTTAATGATGTTTTTGAGCATAGTGCTCACTGAAAAGAATGAATTTGATTGGTATTTTTGTCATTAAGTTGTTCTATACTCTGTTTCCAACAAAGGATGACTAAAAGCACCAAAATCTCCTCTCATACTGTAAGAAGAGAATTTATTCCTTTTTTAACATAAAAGAAGAAAGATTCAAGGACCAACCAAGGACTTGTGGAAATAAACAAACAAATTGACAGATCTTATGCTTTAGGGAGGCAATTAATTGATGTATCTTCCTTTGTTCAATTTATCATATCATTATTATGATTATTATTAGTAGTAGTAGTAGTAAAAGTATCAACATAAAAATTTAATTTTGAGTCACATTTTAGGTCACAGATTTAATTTAAATTATTTACTGTGCATCAGTTCAAGCTGGCAATGCTTAGAATGAGGAAAGGGATGATTATTATCTGAAACTATGCATTAATAGAACAATAAAGGTCCTAAAGGTGGAGGCAAGGTGCCCATAAAGAGGACAAAAGACCTCTCTGGGTCCATGTTAGGCCTCATGCAGAAGCAGCTTGCCTTCTGGATAAGAGCAGTACCCTCTGTCTCTTTACTTACAGCCCGCTGAAGCAAGAGGTCAACACACACCTGAACCCATACCAAGCACACTGTGGGCCACAGGGTCCGGCAACACACAGGACAGCTGACATGCTCTGACCTCTCCTCTACTATGGGCCCCTGGGATCCCCACCAATATACTCAGGGATCACTTACTCCCTCTCTGTGAGCACACTGTGGCCCTCTAGCACCTCAGTAGGCCAGGGTTGCTCAGTCAAAACACACACAACCACTCAGGTTGAATACTGTACACACAACAAAGTGACACACTCAGATAATATACAGGCATCAGACACTGTTCATGCGAGCACAGTCTGTCACAAACAGCCTTGTAGTACATCTCCCCTCTGTGTCTCCCTCATTCACTCTGTGTCAGTTCATGTGAGCCAAGCAGGTGGTTTGCATTAAGCTAGTAAATACCTCCATCTTGTGGATAATGTTTGTTTTATTATTAGAACAGGGCTACTATGAGGACTATTCTCATTGTTAGTTATGATTTTACCCAGAAATAGAAAAAAACTATTGATTTTTCTTATTCGTCTTACACATTTTTTATTTAGTTATTTATTTGCTTCCTATAATTTTGCAGAAATGATGGTGAGATTTACAGATAAATCCTAACAACAACCACTGTCCTGAGATTAGCTGCAGGCCAATTGTTGTTGTAAACATGTTGTGTTCATGTGTGAAATAATTTGTCACCATCCGCAGCCTCTTTGGGTCAAAGTGGTGACAGGGTGACTTTATCTTGAATGTCACTTTGTTTTTGGTTGGTTAGACAGTACCCTCTATTGGATTGGCTTCGCGGATGAAGGCACAGGTGAGGCCCACTGAGGAGTACTCCCCTCTCTCTATAGCATTTCCTCAACTAAAACAGCCCTACATTTTAATATGCAACATCTGTGCCGGGAGAGCCTTCCAAAATGGCTGCTCCTTGGAGGATGACGGTAGAGTCTGCTCAAACTTAGGGTTGGGGCATTTGGTACTGCAAGGTTCTGCACAGATGTTAGCATTCACAATGTCACCCCGTCCTTTGCTTCAGTACCCAGGGAGGTCTATTTTAAGAGAGATTGGTGTGTTTTCTTCCTTAGTTTCATGAGATCACTTTATCTATAACTGTCAATGTAACAATTCTACAAAGATTTGGATGGGGGACTGCTCTTTTCCCTTACTCCCTCTTGATCATTAAGGTATGAAGGAGCTTTCTGCATGCTGCATGTTAGTTCATCATTTTTCTCTGGTCCTCACTGACAGTACGACTGCGAAGATGGTTAAATCAGAGAAGACACTGAATCAATTCCTTCTGTGCATGGGCACATGCTTAGTCACACAGAGATGTGTTTGTGTTATGCTTTCACAAGGAACTGAGTGTTTTCTGGACAAAGATGCAATGATCTAAAGGCTCCTTGACAGTCGACTGATTCTTAAATAAGAATTTAGACAACATTGCACAGAATCGGGGAAGGAAAGATAGGACCAAAAAGAAAAAAAAACACAAAACCAAAGAGATAGGGGCATACAGGGCGACTAATGCATCACTTACACAAAGAAGATGTTCATATTTAATGCTCATCATTAAGGCAGAGTTTGAACATGGAAGACGCTTCTGCTATTTTCCCACACCCCTTGAGCCAAGTCCTTGTGACAGCCCTCCACTGCATCCCGGCAAATTATCCGCATGAGCTGCGGCGAACAAAAACAGCCCAGTGCGGGGGAAGTGAGGCCCAGCCTCAGCTCCACTCCTACGATGGAGAAAAACGTCACTTTGCATCAGCTCCAGCCCTCCAAACCCCATCATCTGCAAGTGAGGAGAACAGGACCACTCCATGGGATTGAGAAAGAGAAGAGAAGAGAAGAGAAGAGAAGAGAAGAGAAGAGAAGAGAAGAGAAGAGAAGAGAAGAGAAGAGAAGAGA
>JBAMHX010000011.1:19737777-19771031 GCA_037177515.1 Pseudomugil tenellus
TCTATGATGTGTGTGTGACCCTGGACCAGAAAACCAGTCATAAGTCGCTAAAATCTATGATTTTAACCAGTGCAATGTTTCAGCAGCTATTGCGCAATGCAATTTGCGACTGATTTTCTTCACATGTGTATATTTGTGTTTGATTAAATAGCCTATGCCATGGAATTGCATAGATAAAACTTTATCAATACAATACATCAAAAGCTACAATATATCTAATCATACCTTTAATAGACTTTTGAAAAAATAATGCAGGCATCGGATCGGTAATCAGTATCAGCACATACCTAAACCCAATGAATCAGAATTGGTAATAATGGTATTGAAACATGCCTACTGAAAGTGGACAGAAAATCTAAATAATGGTTATTCTACTATAAAAATCCTTTATTTCTCTATATTTTATACAAAAGGAGGCATATACAATAAGATCTGCACACTTTCCCACAGCACAGAGATATAATTGGAACACAGGAGCACCAATGTCACAAGCTCACATGGAGCGTGAAACAGCCAGAGGCAACTGACTGTTTCATCAAACCAAACACTAGGTACTATTTACAAGAAGCTTATTATTTGTCAGTGTATTAGTAAAAATGAAAAGGCAGAAATATTTCAGACTTAAAATAGCTATAGATTCAGTGAGGGCGTTATCTGTTTATGCTTTTGAAACACTGAATAATGCAATTTTGCCACCCAGTAACAGCTACATGCACACTTTTCCCACTTATTGTAAGCCATGCTATGATTTAATATTATGGTAACTTAAGAGTATCTGTGCCACAAGATCTTATTTTGACATTTTAAACTCAGCTCCTAATATACTGACAGTCATATCAGAATCATGGGATTGCACTACATTTCTCATGAAGTCAGGTTTTCTTTGGATTTTGTTACCCAGAGAGAAGCAAGCCCATTAATAACGATAACAAGCAATTCCTTCAACAGTTACTGTTTTTAGCCTTAAAGTGTTGAGAACATGCAAAGACTAAGCTGCAGCTCCATGCTGCTCTTTAGAAAATGATTTTCCTCTAAGCTGCTGGAGTTGCTCTGTCATCAGGAATACATTCCTGGTCGGAATTCCCCAGGAAATGTTCAGTTGGAGGGTGGAAAGAAAGGGCTTTGAGAGTTGCTGTAGAGTGTGATTGTTGAACCATATTTAATGCATGAGTGTGTAGGAGGTAGAAACTAAAACACACCCCATGCTGTCTCTGTGACCCAGCCTTTTGTGTGCACTTACTAGGGAAAAAAGATCTATATTTTTCCTCTCTCCACTGTCTCTGTGATCACAGCCTCTTAAGGTCTTGGCTTTCTTCCAGATCTAGTTACATAGAGCAAAAGGTAGACATAAAGCTGGCTGCGATTCCTACACCTCTAACTGCATCAATCTGAAACAAAACAAAAAAAAAAAGTATTTTCAGGCAGGCAATCAATTTCTCAAAGATAATTTAATCAGCAAATGCTTGATTACATTCCCAGTGTGCGTCAGTCCTTGAGAAATGGCCACTCATCGACTGCAGAATTGTTATCACAATCTGCATAATATTATGAAATTATACGGTTGGTCATTTTTCTTTGGTTAAAAAATCTGATCATTTTTTTCTGTACGTCACATCAAAGTTCAAATGGTCCTGCATAACATGATTTTGACAAGCTATGAGTAGTGGCTGATATGATGCATTCCAAGTATGTACTGTACATGTGGTCTAAAGTGGTGTGACTGTGTCAGTGATGCATAAGCAGACTCCAGAAGTAGGTCAGTAAATGCTGGCATAGTGTGGTTCAGGTCAGTGGCAGCAGCACAGCCTGAAGCACTTATTATCAGCAGGTCAAATGAGACACCAGTTTAAAGCAGCAAACAGGTTCCTCTTCACATTGTGTACTAGGAACACAGTGGCTTTGGGACATTTAAGAAGACATGATCTGAATGTACCATGAGTGCCAGCTGTCAGCTTTATTAAACAACTGTATATTTACATTTTGTTGTTTTTGCTGCTTTAATTAAAGAATATACACAAAAACATATGTTTCACTTGATCTCATTAAATGTGTGTATTTTGAAGGTGGATTTTTCATCAACGAATTGATATTTAATGGCAGGTGCCCAATTTTTTTGGTTTTATGCAGATTGTGTAAATATAAAGTGTCATTGAATAGGTGGAACTGTGTTGCTGATGCAAATACTCCAAATCTCAGTAGAGTGCTTCAAACATTTTTTTTATTTTTAAGGGAAACACTAATGTTGAGGATAAACTGATTATCAATGGAAAACATCATGTGGTAACTTTGCCAAAGATCATGTGATGTACTCCTCTACCCCTGTTAAGATGAAAATTGCTAAGGTTACGCTCTTTTGTCTCTGATGGGTGAATAAGATTAAGAATCTTTGTTACCATACTTTGCATTTGAGAAAAAGAAGACGACTGGATTACTGAGTGTAGGCAGCAACTTTCTCTGTGCTGTTTGAGTGCAAACTACTGCTTTAAACAGCCTCTTTGTTATCTTATGTTTGCATGTGTCCAGTGAATAGTCACCATGTTATAACCTGCCTTGGGTTTCCGTACTCTTTTGTAACCATGCTGCTAGGTTTTTGGGTTTTTTTTTTTACCAGATAATCTTTAATTGTGAGAGATGTATTAGAAGTTATGCCAAACAGGACACCGCAGGACACCTGAATAGTTGTGTTTTGATAAAAACCCCATTTATAATAACTTCCCTAACTACAGTTTATTATATATGTGAAAAGCATTTGTAAGATATTTAGGTTTTTTTCTCATGTTTGTAGACTGGTTTTCCATGGGTAAAACATTACCAGTCAAAAGTTTGGACACACTTTCACATTGAATCTAATGGGAAAATGTGTTCAAACCTTAGACTGGTACTGTGTATGAAAGCGTAAGTTCCACAAAGGCTCTGCCCCCCCTCCTTTTGAGTCTATTTAATTACTGTTAGAGGGGAATGTTGCAGGAGACGGAGGTCAGTAACAGTGGGGGAGGGATCCAAGTGATCAAAGTTCTTGCCACCATCAATCAACATAAAACTTACATCACCAAAGCTGTAAGGGTCCTGTAATGCATGAAGTGAAAAATGTGAATCATTTATTGACTTTCCAGTCGATTTAAGTGAGCATGTTTAACATGGAGCATGGACGTTTAGTTACCAAAATCATGTCCCATTTCAAAAAATTTGAGCAATTTTGTGTATTTTCATCAATGATAGATTTATCATTGACAAAAATAAAGACAGGAACAATCTGGAGATAACCAGAAGCTAGATTTCAAGCGCCTAATGCTTTTCTAGTATGTCAAAGGCATCCAGATGTGTACTGTCTTCAAGGTGATTATAATAGAGGTGCAAACATTTAAAGTGAATGAGATGATACTGCTGTTGAATTGATTTGTTTGTCTTATTGATGGGGAAGTGGTTTCACATCAAGGTTAATTGCAGGCCAACAGGTTCTCTCTGTGTGTACAGCAGTTGTCAGGCTGATGTCCTTGGGGAAAGGACCCCCACGTCAGGAGAGAAGTACAGAAATTACTCCTATCCTCTGCTCTGCACAAGCTGCAGATGTTGCTGACCAAGCAGAACTTTGTCTCTAGGCTCAGGGTTATGTGGTGTTATGGTGTCAGCCTCTCTGTTCTTCTCAAAGGAAAACTCGGAACTGCTGTGTCACTCTCATCAAAATGATTTTATTTTAGCCCAGCACAAGTGTGTTTTGCAGCTGGAAGCTGTAAAGTTGCAGTGATTATGTTACTTTAGGCTGTGAAAAACACTGCTCATCAGCAGCACAGTGACCTTCTATTAGGACAGAAGGATGCTCCAGTTACCATCACAGAGTGGCAGTATCTAGAGTTACTTTCATTCTTCTGCTTATAAAAATGAAGCTGACTTGGGGCAAGATCCATATAGTCTTTTGGGGAGTAAAAGTGTCCTAAAAGACCTTGTACATCCATCATAAAGGCTATTGTGCTCTAAGATGTAGGCCTTTCCTAGGATAAAAAATATCTTGTCACTTTTGCTTAATTTATTGATTGGTTAATATAATTTAAGGAAAAGATCAAATTCACTGCAGTGAACTGGTGACCTGTCCAGGGTGTACCCTGCCTCTCCTGCTAATTACTGGGATAGGCTCAAGCCTAGAAAATAAATATATGGAATATTTTGTAGTGATATAGAACTTTCCTGGATTTCATGGTGACCGAGCTTTAAAAACCCAGTACTAACAAAGGACAAGCACATCAAGTTCACCTTGTCATCTAGAGTTTCTTAACAATAATGCTTATATAAAGACAGTAATCAGATACAAGAGTACTTTTTTTTATCAAAGAACTATAGCTCTGTCACACTTGGTTATTTGGTTATGCTGACAGCTCAAAAGCAAATATGTCTCAATTTTGTGTAATGTTTGCCGTCTGACCTTTTCTCTGCTTATGTTGCTGTTTTATTTTATTAATGTTGCATTTATAAAATATTTGTTATTTAAAAGTGGGCCTTTCTAGAAATATATACCCATCTTATGTACAGCATTATAAACATTGAGTTGTAGGGCATCCCAACATGAAAAATGCTTATTTATGTGGTTATTATTATCAAGTTTGATATCAGAAAATTCAGCCAACAATACGCATATATTTCCGTGTAAACTGTTGACATAAGCTGTTTAAATTGAAGCAGTCAATACCATTTCTACATAATACCTAACATACTGACTCTAACCAGTGTTTATTACCATTTAATTGTTGAAAAACATACTTGTAGGTTTGATTTATAGTTGTTATTATTATTTTTATGTTATTTAAATGTACTGTGTAAGTGGTGCAGACCAACAACCGAAGTATTTTTCATCTCTAGATGACCCAACAGTGAAACACAAAAATGTAAAAGCTAATGCTAATGTCCCCTAAATATATGAAAAAGAGCTGCTGTGGTATTGTGATATGACTTAACTGCATTTATACTGTGGTCCTTAATTTGATTAACTTGGGATAGACAGTGGATGAATAGATGGATTGATGGACATCCGAAATGCATAAAGTTATTTGTCGTTGGGCAACAAAAGTTATTCCTAAAACTTCCAAAGTGAACTATAGCTAATGGCAATAATGTTCAGCAAAATTCTTCCCATTCATTTGACCTTATAGTATTGAACTGCAACCTTAGTTGTTATGCTGATCCTCTGAGTCAAGTGCAACATAAATCCTAAATAATCACTGTGGGAATAAAAAACCTGGCCTGATGGCACAACATCTTAAGCAAATGAGGAGATTTTAATTCAAGTCGTGCATTCATTATACGAGATCCTTATGCTTCATACTGTAACCTTGTTTGCTGGTGTACTGTTGTTCCTGGTGCTGAACAAGAGCTGCATATAAATTGTTTACTTCCTCTCAGAACATTGATTGTATTGCAATCCAAACTCATGATTGATCTGATTTAAAACAATTGGCTTTGTGTGTAATTTCCTGTAACTGTGGCAGCAGCCTCTAAATCCGAGAAGAAATAATCATCTTCCTAAACCAGATTCTAATAGCATAATTGTATTTTTTTTTCTTAGACTAAAGATACTATTTTACTCATGCAGTTCATCCTGACCATGACATTAATAACATCTAATGAATAATTAGTTTGCCATGCTAAGATGTTGTATTGAACCTTTATTTATCTGTAAATAAATACCTCCTGTAATAATTATATTGCAGTAAATGTATATATTTTTATATTTATATTTCTCTAAGTAAAGTACCAGGCATACCACAGAAGACACTGCATCATCCAACCTCAATATTATGGAGGAAAACATGGTAGAGGTTATGTTGGTTAAAGAAAAAAAAACTATTAAAAAACAAAAACAATCTTATGTATAATAAACATTAGGCATTAATTGCATCACCTTGCTGTTGCAAATTTTTAGAGTTACAGAGATCATGTCTGCATTTTTCTTTCTTTATCTAACTAATCTAAGATGTATGAAAACAACTAAGTGAAACTGACATAAATTTAATATTTTTTATTGTTTTCCATCATACAACAGATTTGACACACTGACTTTTAATGATGTGTATTGTGCAATTTCTAACTCTGAAAGATGAACAGACATATTTCTTCTTCATTGTTTATCTTAAATAAATAGTTTGTTATTGTTTCTTATGGTTAAATTCTAATTAAATTATGACATTGTCAGTGGCACAAAAGACAAAAAGTCAAACTGATTTATGTCAAGTACTTAATTTTTATTTGTGACACCCCTTAAAGATTACTTTTTAACTTCACAAAAAAAGGAAAATCCCCACAAAAACAAATCACAATACAACCCTGCACAAGTAATCCATGGTGTTGAAGCTTTTCCAATTGGTCAAAGCACCGTAGCTTCACTGCTGTGGGTGCACGGAGGACAAATTGGATCATGACGGGCAAAGTTATGGCTTTGTACCTTGGCATCCTGAACTTTGCTGTATTGACACGAAAATGTTTGTCAAGAAATCAATCCATCAATCAGTTTTGGCAGCAGCTCTGCTTTGATAACAGCAGAGCTAAGTTTAAATCTAACCACAGAAAAAAGTGTCAAGCAAGTTTACAGTTAAATCTGATACAACCCAGATCGTGTAAATCATCATTATAATTTTAAATTTGTTCACATCCTTTATGAAAGAATTCAGAGATGCAATATTGACATGGTGACGGTGATGTTTATTTGTATAACTGGCGACATTGTGATGACACTTAAATCCATTCAGCCAAGCATTCATGGATCACAAGTTTTATCTATTCTTTTGTTTGAGTAAATACACGCTGTTTACAGCTCTGCCTCATTTTCTGTGTATTCTGTGAATACAACACAGCAAACACAGACAAGCGCATGAAATGTTTTATATGCTTGAGCATATTGAATATTGCAACTGTCTGCAAGTCTGCAAGAACCTCATGTCCTCAGTCTTTTACCCACAAATTGTCCAACATTTGTAGCAAACTGCATCACTGAATTGCCTTAATTGGTATAAGCTGATCTCTTACAACACACACATTTACTTTCATCAAGATAACACCAATCCAGTTGTAATACTGACGAGCATGACCAAATTGCATTAAATGTACTGTCCCAAATATTCACTAGACAATGTGTAATAAGTTAAATCTTTCTGCATTTACAGGACATGTTGGACAAATTATTATTATTTTTTTACAAGTGTTGTGTGTTGTAGATATGTATCTTTGCCCAAACTGAGATGCAGTTTAGAAGTTTTAAATGATCTTGTGTTGATATCTTGCCATCATTACCATCTGTTTGGTCCACTGCATGGCAGCTGTTTGCTTCTCTTTCTGTTGAGTCTTCAGTTTCCACAGACACATAGATTGATGCATCTGCAGCTAATGGAGGGTAGTTGCCCACCCGCAGTGGACATACTACACCTGCAAAGCTACCCCAGAGATGATCCATTCTCCCTCCAGTCTGGCTGGTTGGGTGTCCCATTACATAGCCAAGTGGATGCACCAGGCAAGGGTCAAGGGTTATTTTAGTTATAATGACCACAACAGGCAATCCTCCTTTTGAGAACAGTTGGAATTGGCTGATTTGATTCACAATGCTTCTAGTAATTCTTCATTTCCTTCGGTTGAATTCTGGTGAGCCCCATTCATTAACCATGCTTTCTGCTCTTTTCATAATCCAAAATCAAATGTGCTGCTGCCACATGTGAGATTATTGATGCTGTTATTTAATGACTGTCAGGATCTCTGGCGTTTATTTGTGATATATGGTCTATGTGAAGAGCTCATGCTGGGAAACATGCACTATATTTACAGTTTGATTTGATTTCTCTCTGCCTGGGAAAAGACTGTCATAAATTACAAAAATCTCATGGAGTGAGGCACTGTGAAGCTTTATAAATCCTGTTCTGGGAGGAGGGACAAAGACACAGTGGAGGAGGTTGTGCTCTGAAAAGGCGATCTGTATTCAAGTTCAGTGGGAGACAGCATCTTCAACTCATGGCACAAGCTCAGAGGCATTGCTTTGATTGTGACTAGCTTGCTGTGTAAGGCAGCTTATTCTGCTTTCTCTTAGCCTCAGCCTCTTGTATAGATAAGGTTTTCAAGGGTTTAAGGTGGACCTGCTTGGTTTTGCAAAGATAAAAGACAGAGAGGAAAGGGTTGGTTTACTCCCAGCAGTACTAAATAAGTCAAATCTCAATCAGACCAACAGCAGATTTTATACCTACCTATTTTCAGTGAATACACCAGACTTCCATTTCTTGGTTATCTCATCAAGATGGATATATCCGCCCCCCTCTGGAGCCGAATCACAAGACTAATTGAATTACACATTCTCCTCCATAGCGTCTCAGTCCTATGGGAGGGTGCAACTTATCATGTGCAATCAGAGTTTTTCTGAATGGAAAGGGGGAGGTGCATCAGTCCTTTGCCTACCAGCAAAGCATTTTAAAATGTATTCTTGTTTTTTCATAACAATTCAATAGCAACTGGATGATTAAAAATCTCTCCAGTAGGTGCTTAACCTATTGATCTCTAATTGCAGTGGTGACAGCCGGTCCCCCACAGCATAAGAGCATCTAAACCAAGATTGAGTCTTTTGTCTGGAAAATGCATTTTGTATGTGGTCAATAATGATACACTTTTATTTCATGTATCTTTTATTAAATTTTTTATTTCATCATGTTTGGTTGCTAAAAGGTTAAGGGAGCAAGATTACATGGTGTCATGGCAGTTTTACCTGTTTTTAGTTCGTTAGGTTCATTGATTCCACCTGTGTCTAGTCTAGTTTGCTCTCTATTTATACTTCCCGGTTTCTGTTCAAGTTGCGGTTCATTACTTATGGTTAGAAGCTTTAGTTGTCCTGGGTGCTTGTGTTTCTGTTAATAAACCCCCATCGCTTCTCGAATCCTTCTTTCTCTGGGCCTACCTCCATACCACCCCATTTGTGACACATGGTGAGCTTCAGGAAAACATTGTTCTTAGAGTTAGGTTTGAAAGCTAAGAGACTATATTAAACAATCTGGTTACAGTTGATTATCAAGTCATCATCTTGTCATTTTAATTATGAGGCTAATATTTTTACGTTGTACAATTTGGTAAGTTTTCAGCATGTATTTGCTTTTTTCATTGGATTATATTAAAATCAATAAATTTTGTTACAGTAATGTGGTCTGAAATCTGTCTAGAACCAGTTTATTTGAAAAATGTTGACAGGAAATATATATATATATATATATATATATATATATATATATAAATATAAATTTGAGTTTTTTTGGAAAAAAGAAGTAGCAAATGGGTAACATTATTAATTATAAATGAAGTCTATATTTTATTTAGTCATGTTATTAGTTGAATTCTATTAAATTTTGTTAGCTTGCAAGTGTAACAACGCTGGATAACTTTATATTTATATTATATCAAAGCGGTAGTAGCGGAGTAGTGTAAAGGATGATGTAAAAATGGAACCGAATGAACCTCCCAAACCTTTCATCTTCCGTACATTCACACTCTATTTGAGATTAAGTAACTAAGATTAAGTAACTGTGTTACCATTAACCCCTTAATGCCTGAAAATAAACTACTCAGAAAACTCCAATTTGTAAAATCTGAAGTTTATTTTATGGCCATTTAAAAAACATTTTGGAAAAACATTAAAATTTTTTACATGTTTTATGTGATAGGTCAAAATATTATAGGGTATATTAATGGGTTTAAAACACAAAAGTATGACTATTTACATTTAGTTTTAGAAACAAGTTTACCATTATCGTTGATTCTGTTTGCAGAGAAAACATGTTTTACTTTTTTCATTAAAAAAGGCTTTGAACCTACTTTTTTTTTTACTCCTGTAACATTAATGAGTTTTATGCAAGTTAGACTTGTGGTTCCTTGTCTGCAAGGAACCACAAGTCTATATTCAGCCTTAAGCTGTAGCAGTTAGCCATCATTTTGTCTGAATATATTTTTCTTACTGAAGCCCCATCAATCTGTTGTACTCAGTGCACTTGCATGAATGCTAAAGGTGACAAGCAGGAACCCCCCCAGAACAAGGAGAGTGAATGGAGTGTTGTTATTGTGCTTTATTGATATCACAATTTTCTGGCACAGTGACAGATGTGTTGAGCATGAGCAACCTTTCAGAGGCCCGATGGCTGGATGATTCCAAGTGGTGTACGTATGTTTAGGAAAAACTACTACGATCATTATGAATGTTTTGCGTGAGGGACATTGTTTGTATACTGTTCTAACATGGTGTTGCCATGCGGACTAGGAATGATGGTGGTATACTATGGTATCTTTGGATTTAAGTTAGTTATTTTAAAATATAGTAATAAAAATATGATTCTCAACTATCTAGTAAGGTTAGCCATTAACAACATCGGATAGCCCTGACAGCTCTGAGGATTCCCAAAAGATTGATTTTGTCCACATTTTTGATTGATTTTGTACACCCCCACCCACTTAGTCACACTCCAACTCTCACCTACAGTACTAGTTTTCTTTCAACACCAGTGGGTCCCGCAAAAATTGCTTATACAATTGGGAGGGTTCATGACAAAGAGTCTGATGTTTTCACCCTGGCTTCAAACTCCCCAAGTGCCAGTCTGATGTGGGCATAAGGCCAGTCCACAACATCCCACAGGGTTCAAAGATCTAGTGCTATGAGACCTTTTAGGACAATTGCAGATATTCTTCACATATGATGATGTAACTGGTCAGTTCACTTTAAGAGGCATGAATGTTGAGATAAAAAACAGAGCAAATTAAATGAAAATCAGGAGTGAACTTAGTTAATCACTGTTTCCTAAACGTATCTCACAGAAACTAAATATGGTGACAAAAATCTACAAGGCAATTTTCTAAGAGAATTGTCTACAGTATGAAGCCTGTAACTACGTCTATAACTCATTTCATTATTAGCAATTGGAGGTCACGTATACCTTTCTTTGTTCACATTTCACTGTACATGTCAATGCTGCTGAAAGGAAATTTGTTAGTGCATTATAGAGAGATTTTTTTTCTTCTTTGGTAAGATCAGAAACTTTAGGGACTCTATCTGCAATGGATCCCTTTGTCCATGGCGCTTTCATTGTCGTCATCTCATAAATCAGATTTACTGCTACGTTTGTAGTGCTCATGTTAATAAAGCAACACCAGTGCAGAGACACAACACTGATTTCATTTCCTGCATCTCCGCCTGCTCTCTGTGTAGCAAGATGTAGATTACTTGCCAATGCCTTATAAAAGAGGAGATTAAAGAATCTGTATCTAAGTGCAGTGTTACAGTTGTATGCGTAGCTTCACATTTAGATTAAAACATTTAAGAGAGCAACAGGGATGGCGATCAGGACCATGGAGTTTCTCTCATTTCCTGCAGATGCATGAATTGGAATTTTTTGTCTTGTTAACGCTGGCTCGATCTGGACGTTGGCAGTTCTCTTTCTTTTCTCTCTGTTTTTGTAAAATCAGCCGTGCATATCAGCTAGTGCCTGATAATTCTATCCCTGCCAGAGATCATGCAGACAGCAATGAACTGGATGGGTTGTCCAGTTTTCATAGTACAGTTAGAGCAAAATTCATTGTCTTGCAGGAGGCTTGTCTGTCCTCAAACCCATGTTCTCACCCAGTGGCTTCAGCCATCTCCTGGCTTTTCAGTTGTTGTTAAAATAATTTAAGTTACTTAAAGCTGTTAATAAAGGTAGATTAAATTTCAGACTAATAAGATGACCTTATCTGTACATTTCACATGACATGGGGAGAGCATAAGAGTTTACAAATGCAGCTCATTAAACCTAGAAAGTTTGGAGCTGTTGCACTTGGGTGTATTAGGTGTGTTTTTCTGATTAACCTTTTAACCTTCAGTCTATGAATAGCTGGGGAGAAAAGTTTTGTAAATCTGAAGCCTGTATTTAGTCATTTAACAAAATCTGAAAAAAAGGTATTTTTACTATTTATAATCATGTGATGGGTCAGTTTTCTATAGTGTGGTCTTCTGCTTTCTGGTATCCACCAGGGTGCAAGAGATCAGTATCATCTGGATCAACAGGATTTTGAGTCAAATTTTTACCATAAATGATGCACAAAGTCTTGAAACTGTATGTATCAAATATGATATGTTTTGCTCTAAAGGACTAATGACATTTAATGTAAAAAATCTAAAAAATTTAGGATAGCTGAGACCATCATTTCTCACAGAGATTACAAAACCTTTCCTAAAAACGAAATAAAGAATAATATAAAGTAATAATGAAGAAGGTTTGCATTATCACTTCACAGCAAGAAGTTCCTGATTTGAACATTAGCAGGGGCCTGTCTTTGTGGAGGTTTTCAAGGTTATCCATGTGCAGGCGTGGGCTCCCTCCAGGTTGTCTGACATCCTCCTACAGTTCAAAAAGATGCATGCTATGCTAATTGTTGTTCCTATATTCTCCCTGAGAGTAAGTGAGTGATTTTTTTTGTCTCTGTATTGGCTTATAGACTGGCTGGATGGCTAGTTTGTACACTGCTAATCACCCTAAAGCTGATGGTAAAGGCCCAGCATCCTACCACAGCCCAAATGCATGTAAGTTATTGATGATACTTGAGTTGAACCTAGGAGTGTGTGTGAGTTGTTTTTGGTCCCTGTTATACCACTGATGAACTGATGACCTGTACTAGTTACTAGTTGCTACAAGTGTATGGGGCTGAATTGGATTGACCAGATATAGAAATAAATAGATTATATAACAGATCGACTAGAATATGTTGGAGTGCTTCCATGTTTTTTTTTTTTTTTTTTTGTCTTGTCCAGCATAGAGGTAGGCAGAATGAGGATCTGTCCGCTATATCATGCTGAGCTAATTTATTGTCAAGAGGAACTATATGTATACACTTGTATATAAATTTCCTCTTGACAGTCTGTATTATTTATTTATTGTATTTACATATTAGTTTGACAGAGTTTCCATGTGTTGCTGGACACGACCGGAGGGGACAGAAAAAAAGGGATAAGAAAACAAGAGAAAAGGGAAGAGAACATAAAGAAGAGACAGAATCACACCACAAAGAAAAAACCGCAATCTAACCACTCATACTTTGCCATTTGCCACACCTGGACAGAAATGAAAAAAAGGATCTCACGAGCTCCCGCAGTGTAAACGAATATGAATGCAGAGAAATGACTGCTACTAAATAATCTAAAAACTCTTACATGTTAAAGATATATAGTAGTAGCTCTTCTCATCTTTTTCTGAAATATAGCTGTCCCTTTCAGGTAACATCCTAAATGCCTCCGTTTGCTCTGATCAATTCAAAATGATGGAGTGTGACTGTCCATATAGATATTTTATTTATTTTTATTTCTCAGGTGGCAGGATACTAGAGATCACTTTATCCCAGTTCCTGATAGATGCAAAAAACCTCCATAGACAATTTTTTCATATGACTCAGAACAAACCATTTATCACAGTGTATTGATAGAAATATTATAGGTCTGAGCAATTTGATCATATAAACAGGATTTTCTGTCTTTGTTGTGATCATTTCTGGGTGACACATTAGTTGAACTTCTAATACACAGCTGCAGTCAGCGTAGCTTCTCTACTAATATGAGTGAAAACTAGCAACAGTAACAAGACAAATTTTTGTATGCAAACAGTCTTTTTTAACATTATTCTGTGAATTAAGTGATCCTGGGCACCCCCTACAGTTGTGGGATGGAATATCGTTGTGATTAAATCAAATCAACATCTTGCCAGTGACAAGAAATTGTAATGTTGTATAATCTATAACAAGGTAAAATGTATTATAATGTAAAATCTTCAATAAAAGAAAACGGGAGTTAAATAACTAAAATACTCTTGCTTTTCTTCATATTGTTCTATTTTTTATCAATTACATTTTTGAAGCATTTTAATTTGGTAAATGCATGAAAGCAAGACAAATGTACTTCACATTGCATATGACAACGTTGTGTGTTACAAACATGCATGTAAGCTTACGGAAAGGTGCAAACTTTTAAGATTTAAGTCAAGTCATTTACACAAACTGATCACCATTTCAAAGGTGAGAGAAATGTATTGTATATTATTGTATTTGTGGCTAACATATAAAAACGCTTCTGCAGTTTTAATATCAAGATAATCCGCAACTTAGTGACTTCTAAATTACAGTTTACGCAGAGCGGAAGAAGTAATTATGATATTATTTTCATGAATTCTGTAAATTGTATATTTTTTCCGACAGATCCAGGCAAAGCAAATACAGCAAAAACCAAGTTATTACTTACCAATAGCAACAAAACTCTGTATCTCTGTGACTCACTCTGTTTCTGGCTGTCATCCTATTTTTCTTTGAGCTTTCTCCAGCAGAAAAATCCAAAATTATATTTGTTCTTATTCCATGTCTTGCACTCATAATTTTTCAGTTTGCTGTTGTCTTGGGTCTCTTCACTGCATCTGACCAGTGAATAACTATAATAGTCCCATTAGTACAATGTTTCCTCCTTAGCACCTGCTTTACAAGTAATTAAAACTGCTTGGTGCAGCTTTAATTGCGATTCACATCCACACACTCTCGTCGTAGCAGATGATTGCCATTCTCTCATAACTTCAATGTAATACCTATTTAACTGCAAATAGGCAAAAGCCATTGAAAATAAAATATATTCTGGATAAAATTTGGATAATACCCAGTTTGCTAAGGTGCTATGTTTTGTGTAGATAACAAAGTGTAATCATTGTTACTCAAAAAGCAGAAATAATAAGTATTCAAGTAATCAGCTGGCTCAGTGCCCCCACTTAACTAATGTGTGTCCGAATTAATGAGTTGTGTGCTGTGGTAGCAGAATTCACTGAGCCAATTAGTGAATCTCAGAAAGAACAGCACCCCATAGCAAACTGCTGAGTTGCACAGTATTGGACACCAACAACAATAAGCAATCTGCAGCCTTGAGAATGACCTTCAGACTGTTAGCCACATGTAGATATTAATTTTGTTGTTTCCCATGCCGTTTGAAATTGTAAACTGTGCTATGTTGTGTGCATAGTGACAAATCTGTTAAGCTGAGTGAACTATTAACTTTGCTTAGCACGAAATCAAGAGCAGATGACGACAATATCCTATAAAAGAAATCTCTGTAAATCTCAACATCAAACTCACTAGCTGGAGTTATCTTGTTAAGTTGCTTATTGTACAAAAAGCTTCACATTTGACATATATTTTCTGTTAAATTCCATCCACCCATTTTCTTAACCAATTCATGGTTGTGGGTAGCTGGAGCCTATCCCAGCAGTCATAGGGTGAGAGTTGGGATTCACCCAGGTCGCCATTCCTTCACTGGGCAACACAGGAAGACGAATAAGCAGATGAAATTGTGCACACTCACTTTCACTCCTAAGGACATTTTGGAATTACCAATAAACCTGACATGCATATTTCTGGATGGCGGGGGGAAGCCAGAGTACCTTGAGAGAACCCACACTAACAGGGGGAGAACATGCAAACTCAGTACAGAAAGGCCACTCCCTGAGCTGAGGTTCGAACCAGTGACCTTCTCGCTGTGATGCAGAGGACATGACAATTTCCCACTGAAATTTAAATTTTAATTGCTTTGTTAAAATTGTAAGGACCTGCAGGGTGTCCCACATAAACTTTTTAGGGTAAGAAGCTAAAAAGCTGGTTTACAGAGGGCTGGCTACAAAATTTGGTGGCAGTGCGTATTCTGTTTAGGAATAATTGAGAAGAAAACAGTCTTCTGCCCCCTGGTGAACACCAGAAAGCAGAGGACTAAATATTATATTATTTAGTCTTCTGGCCCCTGGTGAACAACAGAAAGCAGAGGACTAAATATTATAATATTTCAACCTATCACATGGTAATACAAGGCAAAAATTGCCAAAGAAAATCATTAATTGTTTTTTACCAATTTTTTTAAAGGCCCACTAAAAGATTTCAGATTTTAAAAATTTGAGTTTTCTGAGCAATTATTCTTATTTCAGGCATTAAGGGGTTAAATGATGTTGTTGTGTTGGACTTCGCTTTAATTTGAGTGTTAGTGAGTCCACCAAGCTTTGCTGCCATGTTTGCATATTTTAAAACTGAGTCACCAATCTCTAAGTATACATAATTTCAAAGTTCAACAAAAGATTCTAAAGTAATAGTATGCAAAAAATACCAATAGAGCATATTATTTGGTAGCTTATAATACCAATACATATTTACATTCTGTTGTGCTTATCTTGGGTCTGCAGCTGACATAGGAGTTTGCATATTTGTTCACTCCTTGGTAGCTAACTCATTACAAATTTTACTCCACACAACGCCAGTGTAAGCAGTGAGTATGCTTACTTCTTGGGCGAAAGGCTTAATAAGCAAGAACTCACAGACTATCCTCTTCATTACAAACCATGATGACCTTCAGTGTAAAAAAAACAGTGCAGTATTAAATGGAGAAGGTTTATAGTTTGTAATTAGTTTAAATTTTAAACTCCAGCTGTTTATGGGTCAAATTTAGGAAGCTGCTGGATAAATAAAAGTACTCTGGTGTTTGTGAGTGAACATAATGATGTTTCGAGCATTGTTGTAGTTTAACCTCTTTGGCTAATCCATGTAGGATCACAAATTGAATTCTGTGTTTTTAGGTTAAACAAAAAGTGTCAGAGCTGCCATCTTTTCAACATAAACAAACCAATTAGTTTCTCTTTGGTTCTATAACCTTCTCCATCTAGCATGTGCCAACTTCTTCCCCATCCAGCATAGTTTTCTTTCAATGTGCTCAAAGTGCATGCTGATTAAATATGAACTGTGTAAAGATTTGAAGGCATAAACTAAACAAAGATGTAAAAGGAACTTGATTACATTTACTGAAGATTTGATGAAAAAGCTAACTTTGGCTGAATTTGTATCAGCCAGCTATTCTGTGACTCATTTTGACCCCCAGGTAGAGCACTTTCATTTTTCATTTGGAGTACTTCTCCTTCATTGTATTCTATGCCAGAATTCTGAATGACTCCAAATAAGCTTTATTTTTGGCACAAAGCTAACAACAGTGCAATGCCATCCTATATTATATCGGGATTTGTTCAAGGCCTTTTAAGTTCCTCCTTTTCTTCTGACATCACTGTTTTGGCATTATGACAACTTTTTTTTACCTAACTACCTCTTAAACTTAAACTTCTAAGAAACACCTATGCTCTACTATATAAGTACAGTATACAATTTGTTTATCATTTTCCATATTTTTCGCTCTCATCAGTCACTCCAAAGCTTCCTGTGGTAATAAGCCGTCTAGCTGTGGTGACTTTGAGCCTAATGATTCTCTTGGCATTCAGCTGCCAGTGAGGGTCAGTTAGTGAGTTTGTGCAATGTGTTTGTCTGCTTCCATATTAGTTGTTGTGCATCCAACAATCTCTAAGCTCATTATAGTAATCAGGTTAAAGAGGGGGAGACGGTGGAGTGCTTGGCCTACAACATGTTTCCTCTGGACTTCTCCAGTGAGACAGAGAACCTCTCACACCGGCTCCGACTGAGCTGGTGGGACCCAGCCCTGCAGATGTCTCCTCCTCCTAATGATTCTCTCCTGCTGCTTTTGTTTGTAGGAAACCCACACTGGAGTATTCAACTGCACCCATGCTGTCATAATGACCAGCTTGTAAATGTAAAACCCTTCTGATATACACCCATTCTGTCCAGAGTTTCTGATTCATTTACCATGGCTCACCCTAAAACATTTAGAAAAAAATAAATCGTCCTTTCTGTTATTTTCTGAAAAACCATCTACAATGATCTACAGGACAGAATACAACAAAAGAGACAAGTGTTTACTGAAGTTTCTCTTCACAACCACATAAATAAAACTTAGAAATTGTGACTGTTTACTGTGTTAGCATTACTGTATATGGGAAGGGCCTTATTTTTGTTGAATAGCTTTTGGTTTTGAAGCTTATATTGTGTTGAGTCACAAAAGCTGTGCTTCAGCCGTAATAAGAGGGGTTCTCTGGTATTTAGCCTCTCCTGTTTGTGCCTTAGTATTTTCTGCTCGAAAAAGTATGTTGAAATCACCAAACAAACACTGCTGTGTCTCTTTATCTGTCCTCGTGAGAAACTACAGAAAGTTTCTAACATAAAAGTATTTCAGACACACTTAAGTTGATTTGTAGTGCTGCAAATCAATTTAGTGAATCTTGTACCTTTTGACACCATTTTGTGTCAAGCCATTCAAGAAAGTTTAGTTTCCATCTTAAGAGCCACCGCTGTTGCTTCTTTTCCCATCTTTTAAAAAGTTTCTCCTCAGTACTGACAGAAGCCACCTGATATGGGAATAGCCAAAAACGTGGGTAGTTATGGCAACCAGCAGATGTGGAGCTTTAAATAGTGAGTCTGCGAGTCCTTAACAAGACTTGCCAGCGTCCTTTACTTTAACCACTCTGTGTCACATCGGTCCTAAAGGTTCATAGGTCCTCAAAAAAACCTTTCAAAAGTTTCCTTGTTACTTGACCCTGTTTCCCAATAAACAAAGTATCAGATGTTTAGAGATTTAAGTCAGAGATCTTTTGTCTTTAGTGATCAGAAACGCTAAGTATGGAAATCCAGTCAGAAACGCGGGAAATAAGTTATCTGTTATACTGTTATGTTGTAAAACTAAATTGGCAGAATAGGTTAAAATTTCTCCTCTTTTTTTAGTATTTGAAAGTTCTTTCTTGTAAGAAAAAGATTATACCTCTTTGGAGAGCAAAGATGCATCCATCCATTTTCTTCCATTCATCCATTTCTGGGTCATGGGCAGCTGGAGCCTATCCCAGCAGTCACTGGGCGAGAGGCAGGGTACACCCTGGACAGATCGCCGGTCCATCACAGGGCAAGAAAACAAAGATGTTTCTATAAATTAATTTTTAATTTACCTTAAAGGTGTGAAATTTGTATACAAGATGAATATTTTATTTTACACAGCATCCCTCTGTGGAGGTCGTGCAGTCACGTGATCCCCACTGTTTACACCATCTTCTCGGGCGGCAAGCATCCAGTGATAACCACTGCAAGCTAAGCATGCGCACACAAACTAAAGCTTGAATCCAACAAAAACAAGCACACAGCAAGTATGGATCCGGTGTCAAACATTTTCAAAATATATCTAAAATAGCTGGATTGAGTCCCCGCAAACAATTATCTCATTTTGTTGAACATCTGGAAGGTGAAATGATGAGAAAATATCGCCAAGTGTTCTCTACTTGGTATTAACAATTCCTCTAATCTCTGCATTTCATTGATACGGTATTTCAAAGAGACACTCAGCAATGTACATGAAGGTTCTGCTCCTAATTGGAAAATTATTTATAAACTTATCTGCATCCATCTCCCACCACTCCTGCTGCGACTTTGTATCCACACCTTTCTCTGTACAGACGTTTCTGCCGCTGCTCCACATAAAGCCACCAGGCTCTCCTCTTTTATAATCGGAGGAATACCCCACATAGTACAATATGTCAGAGAGCAGTTGGGTGCTGTCCAGAGTAAAAGTCACGTGACTCAGTGACGTCAGCTGCACGTCCTCTATACCAGGGCTGCCTAAGTCCAGTCCTCAAGAGCTAGTATCCTGCAACCTTTAGATGGATTCCTTCTTCAACACACCTGAGTCAAATGGCTCATTATCAGGTGTCTGCAGAGCTCAATGACAAATGGATGAATGAATCTAGTGTGTGAGAAAGAATATATCTAAAAGTTGCAGTAGTGGCTCTCAAGCACTAGACTTGGGCATTCTTGCTTCATACAATGAGGCAGCAGTAATGCAAGAACTATCTTTTAGTCATGTACTGTGTGCTTTAAGAAAATCCTGAAGAAGCACTCATTTTGACAGGAAGTATATCTAGCACAAAGTCCCTGCCTGAAAACCTGTCTGAAGATGAGTTGTTCTGTACTTTGTTTCCAGCCAAATGTAAACCTTAGATTCATCCATGCTGGGAGAAAAATAAATCTATAACGGGTCAAACAATGTTCCCTTGGCTGGTATGTACTATCAACTTATATAATGGGGTTTCTTCTTGAAGAGGACATTGTTAAAATTCTGCAGGGATCAATGGACAATTGAATATAATTTATACAGTTATCCCATTTCCACAGTGCTGCTTTCCACACAAAAAAAATGTAAAACCTTAATAAGTAGTGAAGTTGTACTTTCAGGGAGAGATTTTAATTTTTGAAACACAGTTTCAAAGTTAATCTTGTATAATATTTACTTGTGACAGGACCTTCCGAGACCCTTGCATTGTGATGTACGCAGACATCCGACTTTAGCGGAAACTCACTGTGTACTAGAACCAGGTGACAATGAAGTTGCTGCCTTCATCCAGGGTCAGAGTGGAAGAGTCTGCTGCTGCTTTCCAGTCTTATGTGTCCAGGAAAAAGTGGGCAAAGCAGCAGGCATGGCAACTGAGGGCTGACTTGCTGATATAAAAACAATGAGCCAACAATACAGCCTCGCTACAGTGCAACAATAGGATTTCATCTACCAATAATGGGGGTGTTATTGTTACAAAAGACCACTTTGATATGATTATAAATTACCATGTTGGTGCATTTTGTAATGCTCCACTAAACCTAATAGAACAAGATACTGGGCAAGATAACCTAATAAGAACTTTGCTTCAGCATCCACAAGGGTGAATCTACACTGCTGTGTTAGGATTCCTCCCTCACAAAATGCCAGAGGAGGTAAAATGTTGATAGGCTCCCTTGGTGTATCAAAGTTTGGAATGAATGCAGGGTTTGTTCCATTCCAGTGATTTTGATACTGTAATGAGGATGTAAGTGGCAGCAGGCAGTATGAGAAAGAAAGTCAATGTGGATAAGAGACTCTAGTCACCTGATTTGGAGGATATGACATTCCAGGCAGAGTATTCTGACCATATGAGCCAGAGCTGTGCGAGTGTCATTAAGCACTCATGTTCAGTGCCCTCTATAGGGTTATTTATTATGAATATTTGAGTATGGGAAGTCTGGTGGGTTTGCGTTTAAACTCTAAATGTGTTGCTCTGTACACATGTTGTTATCCGTGCAATCCAAAGTCCCAAAAGCAATCCTCCCACTGCACTGTGTACGCTTGTGCTACAAGCAGCAACATTCATTCCCACATGATATACTGTACAGTTAATTAAAGATTGTCTTGTTCATTTTTCACATTTTGTCAGAATCTGATTAATGAAGTAATATTTGGCAAAGGGCTCTTGCTGCCTGTGTAAGGAGAAGCTGCATCAGGAAGAGTTTGTTTGGTATGAGAAAAGAGAGAGAGGGGGACTGATGACAAGATAGTGAGAGTGGGGTTGGCATCTTAATTGTAACCTTTGTAATTGTGATGCAATGATTTTAAGAGCTCATTCTGTCTCGTGCTTTGCTAGGTTTCTCTGCTTATTACTGTTGCATATTGAATTTCTACTTGCAACTTCTTAAGTCCAATTTTTCTCTATGCAATGGACCAATACAAAGCACTTTGTCTGTCTTCTGTGACATAATCTGGTCAATTTTTTTGTATGATGAAGCAAACGCAGTGGTAAAACCAGAAACTGCAGCGGCAGTGTGAGGCACTATAGCCGATGTGTGGCCTGCAAAAACAATGACGAAGAAGCTTCAACAATGTATTTAATTGGCTTACAGACCACTTCCATCCACTGAGCTACCTTCTTTTATATCTCTTTCTGAGGATGTACAGTTGATCTCTTTTACCAACGCCATGCTGGAATATTGTCCGAAACTGACATTGATACACAGAGGGGGTCTCTGAACTCTGCACTGCCTTCTGGTGAAGGTATTCTGTAACAACCACACTAATGCAAAGGAAGCTTGAAAGTATGATGGCAGGAACATTTGCAACAGACATACCTATTTACATACGTAAATGGAGCATTAAAAACCCTTTAAGGATCCTGGGTCTATCTGTGTAAAGACAATCCCAGGGTTTCATTTATAGTGATGGATCCTCCCCTTACCCGAGCCTGAACCAGCAACTTTCCTGCTTTAAGACTGAGGGCCAGACTACTACACAATATTAATTCTTACTTCAGCCATTATATCAATCCTTAATTTTATTTCTATCTGCGCTTTTAAGAATCTGACTGGAACCATTAAATAACAGTGTACACATGAACACACAAACTGTGCTTTCAGGGGCGTATTTGTCTTGATCCACAAATGTAACACCTAAGAGTACCTCATTTAACCAATGTCACGATGTTTATGTACCACATTGCAATCACCTCAAACTGTTCATGTAAGAATAGACTGAAATGGAATATGTGTGTTAGAAGAGCAGGAAAAAACATTTTACATTAAGTGTTAATAAGATAAAGTCATTTGGATGTTAACGATGTGGGAGTTGTGTGATTCTTTTAGATGTATGAATAATGTTAAATAATCAATTTCTCCTTGAGGGTATTAATTTTTGTGCCACAGAAATGAAAAATAGGAAGTAGACATTTCTTGCATCACTTGCTTGAATGAATTATACTCTGGATGTAATTGTGGGGAATGAATGCATATGGAAGGTTTGAGGGTTTCCAGATTGAACACACTAAAAGTATGCTCAGTCTGGAAACCCTCAAACCTTCCATATGGCATGCAGTAAGCAGGACATAATAGGCAAACCTGCGTGAAGTGAGAAGCTAAAACCACTTGACAAACAGCTGTTTGATATTTTACATTCATATTACTCATAAATACAAATTAATCCCTTCAAATGTTTTATATGTAATTGGATAAATATGTGAAGAAACTTGGAATGAAGATAAAGTAGAGCTTAATCAGCAGAGGTTTGTTTTGTCATATATCTTTATACATGAAGAGGCTAAGCAGCTTTATCTACATTTTACTTTTACCTTCTTTTCAAACAGACTAACAACCAAAAGATGAAACTGTTGACTCCAAACATATTCCATTTTCCACCTCATTACATCACATTGTCTTTCATACTTAGCAGTCACATCTGGGATTTATGGCTAAAAATGGGCTTTATGCTGATAATGAAATCATCATGGGCTGAGCTCATTCTTACTTTGAACTGATCTGCATCCATCAGTAAATGTAATGAAATGAAAAAAAATGTTTGGCCAGCAATGAAATGTTCCCTCTGAGGGCTGATTCAGAAGCCAGGTCAGCCTACAGTCAGTCTACTGACTGAACATGTCTCATTGGTTGACTGACTGCAGCTGCAGGGTGGAGCATTCCTCCTCTAGAGGCTACTTCTGCTTCCATTTATTAGAAAGACAGTTCTTCTCATTTGCAAATGTAGAACGATACATATAGCATGATTTTCTATGATGCACAGTGTTGCCTGACACATAGGCTCCAAAAGACTGGACTAACTAAACCTATACTGTCAGAATTGTCTGGATTATTGATGGTGACCTTCAATGAATATTGAAATATCGTAAAGAAATCATTTTTCATAATCCACTGCAAGAAACAAGTAACAGTGAATGCTCTTGGCTTTTAGGAATTGGGATGAAAGACGCTCTGCTTCAGCTTTGGATCCTTTTGAAGCAGTACTCCTGCAGGAAGCCCTACATCACTGGATATTTTTAGTGTAAGAAGAGATGTTCTCTCCTCCTTGCAACAAGGACAAGATTGATAGTTTCTGTCACTACCTATATCTAGGAATTACATTATGGCACTGTGTCAGACCTAGTAATCTACAGAGTGGGTCACAGCGGGAAAGGCTCATTTTAAAAGTTGCTGAAAATATAATCCATTGTTGGTGGCTCTGAATTTTTAGCATTGGTCTAATGCTTTTTTATCTACTTTACTAAAACCAAAGGCTGACTGTGTGATGCCAAACCTCGCCTAATATAACAGATTGGCCAAATTAAACCTGGTGATCTTGAAATAGCATGAATCTGATTCATTGCATTGTCCAGTGATTTTTTTCATTCTGACAGAGCAATGATTAATTCATTTATGAAATATAAGAAGGGCTGAGGGTGGTGGTGAAAGGCTTTGACTTATTTATTATTTAAACTGTCTTAAGGTAGACTCCAGATTTAGTGGGGGATCTCTGCAAGAAAATATCTTTAAAAAAAATCTATATGTGCAGGGTGTAAAACAGAAGACATTTGGATATGTAATAGAAGACATAATAAAGTGAAAAGACAATGAACTGTAATAACGGCACCATTACACTGTCTACCTCGGAGGGAATACAGCTGCTTCATCCATCATTCTTTTGGCAGCTTATAAATATCTACGTTTTTGCATCAGTGTATCATGAACATACTCCTCATGGTGATCCTACTTAAATTACAAAAATTATAATTGTTAGGTAATTGGGAATTGGTCAGAAATCATTCAAATCACATTGGATTCTTTTATGGTAACAAATAAATACAATAAAAAAAATAATAAATAAAAAGATAATCAATGAACTTTTTGTGTGTCAGATGATCTAATGTTGGACTGTTTTATAGGAAGAATGCAGATTCATTCTGATCTGTAAGAAGCTGACCTTGCTTTCAGTCAGACGGGGATAAAAGGCTAATGTTTTGCTGAGTGTCAATGCAGGATGTAAAGATGAGATAAGGGGGGGTGTGGGGTAGAACAGCTAACATTTTCTCAGTGTCTGCATGCTTTAATGCTGCTTTACTCAACTGAAACTGCTGAGAACTGCTGAGATTGGACTTACTCTTTGCTGTTCATAAATCCCACAGTGCCTTTAAATTACATAACAATAATAGTCCACCAAACTTAGAATAATAATGATCTGTGCGCTGATACTCATAAGTTTTGAGTATTTTTTAGGAGCATTACAGCTTGTTAAATACTAATTGTAATTCTTTATAATAACGGTGTTTGCTGCACTTAACCTTTCATTTCAGATAGTTTTGTTTTCATTATGTCCCTGAAATAGGATGTTTGCATTTGCATCATTGCTTCTGTAGTGGTTAGGGTTTTAGTGTTTTTATTTTTCCAGTTAGTCATCAGGCGTATGTGTCACAATCAGTGAGTAATATCTCCAGGGGAAAGTGTCAATCTGACTGTAAAAATAAGAAGATGACAGCCCACTCTGACTTTTATTGACTCCTCCTTCATTTTAACTTTGCATGAGAAACACAGACTGTATGAATGAAAATTAAAAACAATACACCTTGTGCCATTCCAGGAATTTCATTTTTTCTGAGTCATTGTGCTGCTTCAAATGTGTCGTTCTGCTTGGAGAGATGTTAAAAACTGGTTAAACTCAGGCTGATATTCTTTAAGTTTACCACACAACCACCTCATTATTGTTGTCTGACAGCCTGGTACAGTAATCACAGCAGTTGTAACTCATGCTCTTCCGCTGATACTGCAGCCACTCATTAGAGCTGTATCCTCTCCAGATGGCTCCTGCCTTCAAGGCTCTCTATTGAATTGTCCATGCTTTGACTCCTCAGAAAGCTGCTCTTTGGTCATTTCCACATTATAATATTTGTAATAATAAACAAACCTAATTCAATGGAGGACTCTATTCTGATGAAATAGTGACAGACCTGAGGGAAAAAATTTCGTTGTGAGCCTACTCTGTTGATCTTGTATGTGAAATAAAATAAAAGAAAGCTATGCCACAGAGATGGATGAGCGAGGTGTATCTCATTGTTTTTGGAGAGCAGAGCTATGAGGAATCAGCTGCATGGGAGTGTTCACACAAAAGATGTTTTCTCACACTACTGTAAGTTTTGGGATTATCTTTATCCCTTTGGGATTCATCATGTGTTTACTGCAACACTTACTATCTGGAGGGACTGCTGTGTTTAACCTAGAGTCATCTTATTCAAATGATTCTTATCTAATGCTTGCTGTCTGGTTGAGATGGACTTTTGGGAAATCCTTTACAACAGCCTATTTACATATTGTGTAAAATGGAAGTTGTTATTGAGCATTCAGTGCGTGCCTATGTGGCCAGCTGTATAATCAGTTTGGAGTATCTACCAGCTCATCTTGAAGAGAGTATCTATGGAAAAGTTGGATGACAAAAGCTCTGTGGGACTTCTCTGCCAGCTCACATGGAGGACAGTTCATGCAGTGCCATTACCTTTTCTTCTTTGAGCTTGTCTTTATCTCTTTGTACGAAAAAGTAACGGATGGATAGGTCCTATTGGAGAGGAACCCATTGCCATGACAGAGGCACCATCACAGGCGAGCCCATTCACAACTCCATCATTATAAGAACATTTTCTTCTCAGACTTCTCTGCTCTGTCTCAAAAGCCGGATGTGGATCAGCTGTGAATTCTGACACAAAAACCTCTTTGTTTCCAATTGTGACTGAGTGCTGAATTGGATCAGTTTGAAGATTTGAATGGTATCCTTCATATCTGACAATGGAGAAGGCATATTAAATCTTTGTTCAACTGCAATATATTTGGGTGTATAGTCACAGGTAGAAGCTAGCTTATTTATTAGTTCAAAAGAAAAAAATAGCAAAATTGCAACTTGGATAAGTTTTCATGTGGAAGAACATTTTTACCATGTCTGATTCATCAATATTTTGCATGTTCCAGCTATGTGAATGAGAAAATTAGTCATTTACTTGTTTATTATTACGCTTTTCACCCTCTTGTCTATGGCGATGGAAACATTCTCTGCAGAAAATGTGAAGACTAACCTCTGATCAATAATTTGCATATAAGAGATAGTCTTCCTGTTACAGGTGGCCAATTTATCACATTCATTTCACTCTGCGTTGATACCAAGGTCAAGGACGAGGGGAAAAAGCTGTGCAGTATCAGTCCCTTTTTTCCATGAGTCCCAGAATACAAGAATTGATTTCATCCTAATGGCTGCATATGATAAAACACCCACAGATTTGTCTCATGGTGAAGTCTTTTTGTGGAGCGGAGTGCAAACCAGAGGAGGAGTGAATAACGATGCTGAATGTATTCTGAAGCATCTCCTATTACACTTGCCGATTAGACAGATTTGCACTCTTTCTCATTTTCTGTTTAAAGGCAGTGTTTTTTCTTTTTTTTGCCTTTGTTCATATCATTTTAAATTCACTGTAGTCAATCAGACGCTCTTCATATGCCCACCCTTTAACTTCCAGTTATTGTGATGATTTGCTCTGTGTGTGTTGTGTTAGTCTTCCTTTGAGACTTCATCTTCACTTTGTGACCTGACCACTTTTAAAATATTTTTTTTACAGGTTTTTCAGGTGTAGGTTGGTGAGGCCGTTTAGTTCCCACCAAGATGGTGGCCTTGTCCTTAAAGATTTGTGTACGCCAGTGCAACGTGGTGAAAACGATGCAGTTTGAGCCATGTACCCCCGTATATGATGCCTGCAGGATCATCAGAGAGAGAGTTCCAGAAGCACAGACGGGTCAAGGTTGGTTGACTGGTGAATCTGATTTACATAATGGAAATCTATAGGCATGAATATTTGCATATTTTGTTTCACTCTGTGTTTCAGCTTCAGATTATGGCCTGTTCCTGTCTGACGATGATCCGCGGAAAGGAATCTGGCTTGAGTCTGGAAGAACGCTGGATTACTACATGTTGCGCAACGGAGTAAGATTAAATCACATAGTCCGGGGTGGAGTCCTGTCAGTGTCACTTATCATTTGTCAAAATGACTTATATTTTCTGGTGCAAGCTAAGATATTTATGCCTCCCAGCTTTCTGGGTGAGACTGCAGTTTAGAGTTTTGGCTGTAGGTTTCATCATGCTTTCTCTTCCTGTTTTCTCAGGATGTATTGGAGTATAAGAAGAAACAAAGACCTCAAAAGATCAAAATGCTGGATGGTGCAATTAAAACCATCATGGTGGATGATTCAAAAACAGTTGGCGAGCTTCTTGTTACTATCTGCAGTAGAATTGGTAAGTGACTTTGCTACAACTTGTGTTAAAATCAAGTCTATCAAGCCTCCGTCCAGAGATCAAATTATTCACATTCTACTTTGTGTTTCTACTTGGTCTTATACTCAGTAGCATTTGGTGCAATATTATTACGTGCTCTTATTTCACATTTGGAGAGCAGCATTTGTTAAGCACCTTAAAGCATTTATGTATGCTTGATAAAGTCCCAATTATGGTTTGTTTAGAGTACAATGGACATGATTTATCAAGCGTGCTTTCTAATAAATGCTAAAGTGTTTTTCCTAAGGCCCAGGCCTTACCATCTTGCCTGTGACAGAGGTGTTCCCTAAGCTGTATATTTCAATTATAATGGGCTGCTACCAAGCCTAATTGGGTGAGGAAGAAAAGGATGTGTGTCTGGCAGATAGCTTTATTGGAAAATGTTTATTTAGAGTAGCGCTTTCTGCTTGGCTTCTTCTCCTCCTTGCCTCCTATTTTTGTTTGCTGGCTCTGTACCAGCTTTCCTTCACTTCGGTTTGAAAGCAGAGTGTACCTGATGAATAGAGCAATAGAATTGTAGAGAGGCTTTCCCTATCATGGTTGTACTTATCATCAAGGTTTGAAGCATCCTCTTCACTGAGAAATACTTGGCTAACTTTTCAGGAATAACCAACTATGAAGAGTACTCGCTCATTCAAGAGGTAACAGAAGACAAGAAGGAGGATGGGGTGGGGACGCTGAAAAAAGACAGAACCCTGCTGCTGCGAGACGAGAGGAAAATGGAAAAGCTCAAAGCCAAACTCCATACAGATGATGACTGTGAGTGCGCAATTGTGAAAGCTTTCTCAAACATTATTGATATATTTATGGCTTACTCCTACTTCTAATTTCTAGAACCATCATCTGGACATGTGCTTTATCGCTCTAGTCTAATTTATTGAAGGGATATTTAAAAATGTATTGCATGATGTCTTTTGTCCAGGGGAAACAACTTGTATTTTGAAACATCTAAATATACCAATCAATCTCTAGCGCTGGTTGAAAATTAAATGTCTCGGGGCAAAGAAATACGAATTTTCATTCATCGTCAAGATTCTTTCTCCTGCAAGCTATTTTTAGATGAGTGTCTGTCAAAGCTGTCTGCCAGACTCGTTTTCATGTTGGTGTTAAAATCCCATCTTCTTTTCTCAAAAATGTCTTTTATTCATTCTTGTACATGTGGTAACAGAGTTTGTGTATTGATTGGGCAGTGAACTGGTTGGATCACAGCAGGACATTCAGGGAACAGGGAGTGGAAGAAAGTGAGACCCTGCTGCTCAGACGCAAGTTCTTCTATTCAGACCAGAACGTGGACTCACGAGACCCTGTCCAGCTAAACCTGCTTTATGTTCAGGTAAACTTCTAACAAACATCTGAATGATGTCACAGCTAACAAAAAAAAGGTAAATTATTTGGTTCATTAATGTGTTTTAGAAAAAAAGGCAGGATACTGCACATCATCAATGTCTAGACAGAAATTTTAACAACTCAGCAGCTGCTTTTGTCATGGTCAAGACAACTGAAAAGTGGTTAGCTTAAATGTCTTCCAGACAGGTGTGACTTGATTTATATTTCAAACAGTACAATGGTACAACAATTCCAGTAAATTCATGTGTGGGCAAAGCTTTTATGCCAGACGTTAAAAGTAGCATTTAATATGGCTGCTAAGTGCAGCAGGACTAGCTAATAATGCTATAAGCCACATTTACAGTTGTTCTAAATGTTTCAGTGTAGTCACTATCTTTGGTTGTCTGTAGTTTGGTTTAGCTTTTCAGTGTAGCATCAATCATTGAAGAGGTTTGGACCTCATATACCTGCTGTCGGGTATGTAAGAGTGGATAAACTGAAGGGCTTGCAAGTCATTTGTAAGCAAAAAGAAAGTTTACAAAAATAAAACTGATTTGAAAGAAATTCATGTGTTTCTGTTGAGTGGAATTAAAATTACCTCTCACCCATCATTGTATCCATTGTTAAAGAGCTCTAACTATTTCACAAGTTTACTGTTTATTTTACTGGGGTCTACAAAAATTTTTATAATCCTTTGATGTTCCAGAAACAAATTTTTCTCAAACTGAACTGTGCCGCAGCACCTCCTGGGTCTGTATGTTTCAGCTCCTGTCAGGGAAGGAACCCCCAAAATCCCCTTATATGAATTTTTGACTAGCAGCTTTAAAATGTTCTTATCAATGGAATAGCACAAAACATCTCTAAAGTTAGTCCATTACAGTCACAGCCTTCTTCTTGAATACATCTATTATAAGAAATATTTGGATTGAGTGGACTTTTCTCTGGGGAAAAGGGTGACAATGTCGAGACAGATGATTCAAATTTTCCTCAAAGTTGGAGTTTTTTTTAACTTCAGATCACTTCATATTAATGTGACTCTGTCTATCTAAAGGGAACAGTCAAATCACAGCAAAGAAGTGCACAAGCTCAGTATGAATCCATAAGGATTTAGCTGCTGTAAATTAATGTTTGCAAATAATTTCAGAGTTTGCATTAGTAAATCAAGTTTTGTCAGGATGGAATTAAAATGCCTGAGAAAACCATGCTTGTGAATGTGTAGAAAAGATGTGCATGGTTGTGCAATGGATTTGTAATTTAGAAGTGCTTTTGCAAACATTTTGCTGAACAAATGCAAAAGACTGCAAGACTGAAGTTGCAGATTTTAGGACTCCTTTTTGCACTTCTATCTGATTACATGGCGTTACATTGGAAGTTGTCCAATTAGAAAGCAGATAGCTTCCTATTCCTTCAGAACTGTGCCAGGTAAAGATTTAATGTGTTTAATGTCCAGTCTGAATGGCATAGAGGTTTGGTTGAAAGAATGATGAAGCCATTGTTCAGGTGTAATTTGTGAAATTTGGTGAAATATTGAAGTAGAGATGTGCTGTTGCATCAACATAGAATAATGCAAAACACGATTTGAAAATGAATTACAAAAAATGGTTGAGTGCACTCTCACACTTAGTGATATCATGCTTATCTGTTATCGTTTTTATTTGACTATGCATCTTTTCAATCCCTGGTGACTTTCTTAAATATGCTTGTGAAGCCATTAAGCCCTTCCTGGTCCTGATGCTCTCCTCCCTTCTATCTGTTCTGTTTTCCTCCTATATTTTTCTCATCCTCCATTCCCATCCCTTCCAGTTTGCCTGGCTCACACCCTCTTTCCCCTGGCACGCATTACAGCGCTGTGCACATAGTGGTCTCCTCTCAACACAGACTCATATTTCCTTTCACAATAACAGCTCCGCCCCTTGCCCTCGCCCTCCCCCATCTATCTTCCCTCGTTCTGTCTGTCACACACACTCGGATTGTTGCACAGATCACAGAGACTCTTCACATAGCTTTGGCTCTAATTTGTCACTGTGTTAAAAGGGCCAAACATAGCCAAAAGAGAAATCTTCTACAGAGTGGAACATACCTCAGGCTCCTCTTTCATTTTCTTTGAGCTCCTTTCTTTAGGCTCTCCATTTTCCTCTTTAGCACTTCTTATTCATAATTCTGGTGTTTCTCAGAAATTCTAATGTAGCTTTAGCTTCCAGTGTGAATGAAATACAAGGAAATCATTGTTTGTTGCCTTAACACGTGTACATATACATAAATTGATCATATATTCAGTGAGTTCCTGCTTTATAAACACAGTAGGCAGTTGATAATGAAACACTGTGTGTTTCACATGGATGTGTCAGCTGGTCAGCAACTAAAGCTGTAGCTAATGTAGGGGGTGTAGGGCTTTAGGACTTGAGAGCATTTTCCATATTGAACAGAGCAAAAACATGACATGAGCTGGATAACTACTGTGCTCAGATTTTGTAACAATTTTTCCCACAGTGTTTGGTATAAATTCTATTTGTTTTTTGTTTTGGTTTTTTTTAGACTCATGTTTATGTTTCAAACATTTTCAGATTATCTAAGATTAAGTGTAACTGTAGAGGAACCATTTCATCCTCTGCCTTAAGCTTTTAGTTTTTCCTGTTAATGGTCACTAAGCATCTTGACTGCTCTGTTGATGTGAAAGAAAATGTGTCAAACTTGGTGAGATATATGAAATTGTTTGTGGATGACAGTAATAAACTGCACTTCAGGGTCAAGGAGACTGGATTTTATTCTAGCCTCCCTGGTGTAATATTACCCCTCTGTTGTCCTTGTGAAAATTATCAATACTAATGTGGTCAAACTATTTCTATTCACATGATTTTGCATGTACTCCCTGTTCTATAGGCTCATTTATTACTAAAATTCATTTATCATATCATTTTGGGGTCAACAGCAAATTTTGTGATGAAATTTATTTAGCAACGCAATCATGTAAATATTTTTTTTAGGGAGATAAGTACAACCCCAGTGACAGGCTATAAAAAAAAACTCAGTTTAAACTCAACTTTCTTATGTTTTTACTATCTTGGAGGCACATGAAAGTATTGACAAGCAGCTTTACAACCCTAAAGTCATTTAAAAGATTGACTTTACTAAACTACAATTATATCAAGTTATTGGATTAAAATTGTTCAAAAGAGGACATACTCTTTGGATGTCAACAGATTTAGGTAGAACTTGATAGCAAGATGTGGAAATGCCCGACCCGTTACACACCAATTATGTAAATTGAGCGCCGCTACTCCCAGTTTTAACATTGCTGGAAAAAATGATACATCGGCAGAAATGGAGTGAATCATGCTATCCTCTACTGAACGTAGAATCGTTGTCAAATAAATCTGGTCTCGTACACGATCACTCCTTGGACAATGGAATAGACATTCTCTGCCTTACAGAAACATAGCAACTCCCTGAGGTCTATTTTTCTCTCAATGACGCCTGCCCACTGGGTTATTCTTACCTAGACAAGGCCTGCACAACCGACCAAGGTGGGGGCTTGCTGTTTTGCACCGAAACAACATTGAACTGGGCACGGTGTCTGTCTCCAATACTGTTTTTTTTTAATGTCTTGTTTTCAATTGCAAAAATCCTTTTTCAGCAGCAATAGCCCTCATTTATCATACCCCAAAGCCCCACCCAACTTTTATCTCTGACATCCATAGTTTTCTCATTTAACTCTGTAAAACATATTCAAAGACCCTGCTTATCTAGGATTTTAATATACACATGGACTCTTCATCCTGCCGATTAGCTTCTGATCTGAAGATGATTCTGCACTGTCTTAGCCTCCCGCAGCTACTAGATGCCCCCATACATACAAGAAGGCACACATTGGACATCATCATTACCAACTCTCTCCCAGTCTCAGGCCCTGAAGTGTGTGATGTCAGTGTTTCTGATCACCTGGCAGTCAACCATTGACTGTATAAATTACTGGACAGCGCATACCACGTGACTCATAGGCTTCTGAAGAGCGAAAATGAAGCCAATAGGTGGGTCCTACCGTCGCCATCTTGGTGTTTCGTCATTATCGGAAAATCCCAAAATGGATGAAAAG
>JBAMHX010000011.1:19774580-19788531 GCA_037177515.1 Pseudomugil tenellus
TATATATATATATGCATGTGTGTGTATAATAAGCTTGTAGGCGGGCTAAACTCAGGCTTTAGCTTGTGCGGCCGTTTTCCGCTTACAGTTTCCTGTAGAGAAATATTGTAGTTAAAGAATGCAGGGGACAAAAATGGTATTTTGAAAAAGTGGGATGGACATGTCCCCTGTGTTCCCCCAAAATGTACGTCTTTGTTTCCCACATATCTGTTTGGTGTATCTTGTGGACTGTGATTGATAGTCTTGTCAAACAGGTATGAAAGCTTGATGAAAACACTCAAAACCCCATTATCAGAGCAAATCGGGAGCATCAGAGTGGAAGCTCTTGTGCTCGTCGTTGAGCAGCACACTGTGTTTTGTAACACTAGTAACAATTTAAATTCTATTCTATTCTGGTTTGACAACTACAAAAGGGAATTGCAAGTTCAGAATCAGTGAGTGTTACAATGGCTCCTTGACAGAAACCCCTTTGACTACAACCATTCTGGAAAGATGGAAAACAAAAAAATTGCAGTTGTCTACTGAAGTCTTAATGGATGGTAAATGCAATGTAAGGGCTCATAGTTAAAGCACACTGGTGGGATCAAATTATCTTTGTCTGCATTTGTAGAAACATATGAGTTCAAGCACTGTCTGTGTTTGAAAAAAGATGTGGTGATGGAGTTTTCAAGATTGTTCTAAATAATTCACTCCAGCTGCACTCTGCTGCCGTAGCTTTGGAAGGTAAAAAAGAGCAGACCTGGCTGAAGCATTTATTGTAACCTTTCATCTCTCATCCATCAGTATTTAATCACCTCATGTTTTCAGAGGGACAATCTCTCTTGCTGTAAACTGAAAACAACTCCATAGAAGTAGATAAGTTTGTCGAGTATGTGCGCACAATGTTGGTTTACTATCTTAATGCATGCAGATGTGTAATATATCAGAGTTTATTTGCATTGTCTTGAAGAAACATATTTAACCTTGAAATTATCAAGAGCAGCTGATATGAAATAATATAATTTTTAAACTCTCCACTTTTGATTACAAAGCTGCCCTTCCTGCTTCAGTGGAGCCTTGAAAGCTATGATGTTAAAATAATATAGCCTTAAACAATGAATGTTTTTAATAAACATTTGCTCAAAGATACCATGAACACTGAAATAATGATATCTGTCCTTGAGCTTAAGAGCTCTCATATTCAATACTGTTTTGTTTGAGCTCTTAACTTTGACCCTGTGACTAAAAAAAAAACACAAACAAAAAAAGATTAATGCCCAGAGACACTGAACATATGTACCTCCACCCCGTTCCAAAACACACTCCCACCCCACATACACATAGTTAATTTTTACTTTGTCCTCTACATCCCTGGAGGGGAGCCAAGTTTAGCCACGGTGTCTGAAGTGAGTTGTAATAGATTTTTAGTAGGCAGTGGAGCTGGTCAGGCAGAGAGATGGTGGAAGCAGCATGCTGCTGTGCTGACAGCTACTGAAGCCTGTGGAGACCCTGTTCAATAAAGAAGCAGTTAAACAAGCCTGAACTATGCCGGGTCATTTTGCAGCTGCCCTTCTCCTCCTCCAATTTAGGCTTTGGGCCTCAGATACAGCATGTGAATTATGAGAGTATCAGCTGAATGACATGCCGATTTTGCATCCGTGCCTTATGTGAATCATCTGTGTAGGTGTTGAGCAAAGACCTAATTGTTGTCTGATGTTTTCCTATCTTACAGGAAAAGATGAAGGGTAAAAATAAGCTGGTCCCACGGCTGCTGGGAATAACCAAGGAGTCAGTGATGCGAGTTGATGAGAAGACGAAAGATGTGGTCCAGGAATGGCCTCTGACTACAGTCAAGAGATGGGCAGCCTCCCCCAAGAGCTTCACCTTGGTACAAAGGGGATCCCATCAACTCCTATACATTGCTTTAGATCACTTTAATTCTATGCATGTATTCATGGATACCACAATACCTACAATTTTTTTCTTTTCCCAATACATACAGGTCGTAAACTACGCCATACTGCTATATCTATTGAATCATTTTTAGCATGCTAGCCAGCCAGTTCATCTGAACTAACAATACAACTCTGGGAGAGATTATGCAGAATGTAAATGCTTTGAAGGATAACAACATTTGAAGATTAAACGATCATGCACATTTAAAAAAAAAACAGAGGTATATTTGCCAACATTGATTTAAACTAAAACTAAACTAAAAATACTCACCTCTGTGTTTCATAATCAGTTCTTCAAAGAAATAGGATGCTCCAAGAAAGCCAGTCACTTTTTGTTTTCATAGAGTGGAAATGATGAAAGTTATGCCCACTTTCTGCAGACCCCCACCCTCAGTGAGATGTTTTATTTCATCTGAGCACATGCAGATCCATGCAGATATAAATTTTTTTGCAGTCAGGCAGATGATTTTACAAGATATACTGTGGTTGAAATGACACTCTCTTCATTGCATTAAAAGGACTTTGGAGAGTATCAGGAAAGTTACTACTCTGTCCAGACAACAGAGGGGGAGCAGATTTCCCAACTTATCGCTGGATACATTGACATTATTCTTAAAAAGGTGAGTGATTAAAATAAAACAATCTTTAAATTAATATGTAACACAGCTCTCTATACAAATAGGACTGTTTCACCACACTTACAGAAGCAGAGTAAGGATCGTTTTGGCCTTGAGGGAGATGAAGAATCCACCATGCTGGAGGAATCAGTTTCCCCTAAGAAGTGAGCAGTGTTTCTTCGTTATCTGTTCTAGGAAAGTGCTGACCACTGACCCGCTGAACACAGTCTGGCTATTTTTCACTTGTTTAAACTTTACTGGTTAATTGACCATGTAATTACATTCGTGCCAGCCCAGCATATTTCTCACCCAAAGGAAGCGATAACACACAAAACATAATGTTGAATTTTAATTTAATACAACATCATTTGTTCAAGTGCTTCCTTGTTTAATTTTTTGTCAAGCTGCCAAGTGAAGCTGCTTAACAATGTTTTAAATCTTTTAGTATTTTGATGGATTTGCTTCTGATTTTACCGTGTAGTACAAAGACTGAAATTCTGTTGACATATTAGTTAGTGTTTAAGGTAAACTGGGTTGATTTTGATTCTGTCGCACATAGAGCTGAGCGAACCATTAAAGTTTGCTTTTGTAAAAAAAAGCAAAAACATTTAAGTCTTCTCTATCCTCTTTGTGTTTATTTAACCTTAGTTTTACAATGACTCATTGCTAAGTCCCACCCATCTGAAGTGTGAACAGTTCAAGCGAAAAAGTGTTGTTAGTTGCACATAATTGAGGAAAAAGGCTCTTATCAAATAGAGAAATTATTCTGTATAAACACCAATTAAATATGATGTGTCGCACAGCTCCAGATTTCTGTTTGATGAGTTTGTGCTTGTGACAATGTCTTTATTTACTTCAAAGTGCTTGTTGTGTTAAGGATCTCTTATCTACCACAGTTCCCCAAAATACTTCTCTGAAGGACACACCTGTTCATTTTCACACATAGCTCCTCCAGAAAACTTCTTCTATAGTTGTTTATATTTCATTCCAAATGTTTGTTAAAAATTGAGACTTCCTACAAGATTTTTGGTAGGATTGATTTTCAGGGTTGCAGTATTGAGGAAGGGGAAGGTAAGGTGTCTCAAGCTTGCTGGATTGTGAAGCTGGAGAAAACTGGACCCATTTTATGTCACTCAAAACAAAGCAGCAGTTTGTTAATGTGATAAAACTGCCTATTAGTGAAGGTAATATGCAATGGCTCTTCATGAAATGGCTCTCTTGGTGAATGGGGTATCACATTCACCCTGATTATTGACCAGTTGACTTGTGTTGTGGTTCTCAGTGCAAAAACACAATTACCATCTTTCAAAATTGGCCTTAATTAGCCCATCTAGTCATAAGCATTTGTTGATTTAGGCATGAAATCATACTTTTCATCACTTTTGCCTGTAAGCCAAGTCACCATGAAAACACTTGTTGATGTGTAACACTGAACTTAATTATAATTTAGCAATAACAGTTAGACTTGCTCAGAAAGTGTTGGTTAACATGCCAATATGTAATTTTGTTTGCCATGATTTTCAGACACATGACCTAAATGTGATAGGGAATTCTATGAAAAGCAGCCTTCATTACTAAAGCTGGCCAGTCATAAACACAGCATTTAATTTAATTAATTCCTCGGTTTTCTACATGAATCATCTGCATGTACATATGTTAAATTAACACATATCTACTATAAAGCAACTTAAACACTGCGGCACGTTAAACTGTAAAATTCACTTCTAACTTCTGTTTTATTCTCCACTGCACCAGGTCCACAATTTTGCAGCAGCAATTCAATCGTGTAGGCCGTGTGGAACACGGGTCAGTGGCCCTTCCCGGCATAATACGGTCTGGCTCTGTTGGTGGCCCTGACACCTTCAATGTGGGTACCATGCCCTCTGCCCTGCAGCAAATCACCACAGGGCAGATGCACAGAGGACACATGCCTCCACTGGTGAGCAAAAGCCTATTAACTTTAAATTTGAAAAAAATGTGACTTTGAGAGAATAAAAAACATGTGCAACCCTTCTGTTGTGCTCAGTGCTTTAGGTGGGTAGCATCCAAATGCAGTGTTTTAATGTATATTATGCTCTTTTATGTTTGATGTAAATCTGATTATTTTTAAATACTTTATGTCCACACAGCCATCAAAAAATAATCCCAATCAATAAACTGAATTCGGAATTTGGTTGAGACAGAAGGAAAGGTTTCTATTATTCTTCTTAGAGACCATATGTCTAGTGCATTTTATAAATATTGTATATCAAGACAAACTATGTATTTGTTTATTTATTTTTTTGTATGTGTGTAGTCATGTTCATACTTACTGTTTCTGTTGTTTCCTTTCGTCAGAATTTAGCCCAACAAGCCTTAATGGGAACGATCAACAGCAGTATGCAGGCTGTGCAGCAAGCCCAGGCTGACCTGGGACATGTAGATCATCTGCCTCCTCTGGGCCACGACTTAGTGAGTTTTACTACATTTTATCCATTTTGGAAGAATTTATACCTACAGATGCAACATGTGTTTATTTAATGTTCCATCAAATTCCTAGAATCTGAGCTTCCCCCTCGAGGTATACTTTACTCATTCATTAGACAATTCACTTTCTGATATTACAGCCACGTGTGTATGAGCATTCCAGTCTTCCAGTCATATAAATTAACATGATATTTTGTAAATATAATTAGATTATAAAACTGTCTGTAAGTCTAGAGGATGTATCAATTATTCAAGTGTTTCCAAAGTCATAAGTGTTAGGATGGCCAAGATCTTTATATGAGCTGAAAATCTCCTAATGTGATGAAAACCAATAACTCTTTCTTGCTCCAAAAGGCATCAAGGGTTTGGGTTCAGAACAAAGTTGATGAGTCCAAGCATGAAATCCACTCTCAGGTTGATGCCATCACTGCTGGAACAGCATCTGTGGTTAATCTCACAGCAGGTGAGCTTGCAGGAAAAATGACAAACACCGAATACATGGCACGCTGGGACATGATTTATTCATTTCATCAGCTGATTTTTGGGCAATAAAGTTTGCACTGGGCACAACTTCATTAAAAACCTTAAAGATACTATGTTATTTTTCAATTTATTAATGGTAATTTGACAGTTCCCATGTTAGTTTTAGATATAGATATAAACCTACCTGCTAAAAAACAGAAGTCAGTCATCAGCTCCTCATGTTGTCTGGAACAATCCCAGCCAACATTTATTCTAACCTTGCTGTCTTTTTGGTTTCAGAATTTTTCTTCTTCAACACCACATGTTCTATAAATGTGCTCATCTATGCAGTGCCATTTCAGATAGGCTGCAATTAGGACACTGATGTGTGTGTTAAAGCGTACAACACGCATGCTCTCCCATGGCTCAGCTAAATCAATGCCTGAGCACTATGGCACATCAAGATGCACAACAACGATGTGGTTTAATGTGTTTTGTTGTGATGTCTGTCTTCCCTCTGCAGGTGAACCCTTGGAAACTGACTACACAGCAGTGGGCTGCGCCATCACCACCATATCCTCCAACCTCACGGAAATGTCTAAAGGTGTCAAGCTGCTCGCTGCATTAATGGATGATGAGGTGGGGAGTGGACATAAACTTATGGGTGCTGCCAGGATGCTGGCAGGAGCTGTGTCAGATCTGCTCAGATCTGTTGAGCCTGCAGCCGCTGAGGTAAGGCACCTACTGATTTTGGTGCAGATTTGAATCTCATCTCCCACAGTAGTCCCAGTAGTAAAAAAAGCATCCTGTTGGACTGCAGGCTCCTTTTATCAGTGTCCTAGAGAAGATGTATTACAGGAGCTTTTTAAGAGATGATTTCACATCTTGAAGTCTGTTTAAGATAATTTTTGAGGCCTGTGTGTGAACAGGACAGGCCTGTGTAATGAATGTGCTGATGTCATCCTCATGCAGCCCAGACAGACTGTGCTGACTGCAGCAGGAAGCATTGGACAAGCCAGCGGGGACCTGCTCCGTCACATGGGGGAGGGCGAGACCGATGAGAAGTTCCAGGTTGGATGTCACCCACTCACTGTTTCTAAGAGAAATCTAGCCAAACAGGAAGACACACACTCACTTATTCTCAGGCCTCCCTTAAAAAAGCCAACACACACTTATAACATTAACACAGGCTCTATTATTAACTTTCCACTTTATGTTTATGTGTAACAAAGCACCAGAGAAGAGTTTTTACTAATAGAATAATAATATTTCAGACATCATAATGCAAGTTTATCAGTAATTTCCTATTTCTGCTTCATTCATCCTCATATTGAAATTCATCTACATGCTACGCTCACCTCAGTTTATATGGCTTTACATTCTTCATACAAGCCCTCATGAGTCATCCACATTTTTTATGTGGTTGATCTTCAGCCCGTACTCTTCAACTGTATAGAGACAACTTCATTTGCAATCTATTTCCTGTATTTATAAATGCAGGTATGATTTATTATTCCAGGTATAATTTACATTCCAATCATTTGAAATGACTATTTAGTCTGTGCTTATTTTTCTCTCAGAGTCCCGTTGCTTTTTCATCACACTGTCTCAGCTACACAGCATGGACTGAAAACATTTACTTTTCTGGTCCCATCAGTTGCATCTTCACAGCTGTGTTATGTTTCAGTGAAGGATGCTGATTAATATGTTGCAGGACACCCTGATGAATCTGGCCAAAGCGGTGGCCAATGCAGCTGCTATGTTGGTCCTAAAGGCCAAGAACGTTGCCCAGGTGGCCGAGGACACCATATTGCAGAACCGAGTGATCGCAGCTGCCACTCAGTGTGCCCTGTCCACCTCACAGCTGGTGGCCTGCACCAAGGTATTGATCTAAACAATCATCTCTTTGCATACTACCACGCAGAATATTTAGATACACTAGCTGACCAGTGTAGATTGGGAATACAGACTTTTTTAAAATGAAAATATAATGTTAAATAAGGGCAGTTTTTATTCTTATTTAAACATTGCACAGTTGTGTTAGACTAGGTAAAGCACAAATGAGTATAAATGTTGTGTATATTTGCCGCCTGCACTTCTTCAATCATCTGACTTGTTGACCAGGTGGTGAGTCCGACCATCAGCTCCCCAGTGTGTCAGGAGCAGCTTGTTGAGGCGGGCAAACTGGTGGACCGGTCTGTTGAGACATGTGTGAAAGCTTGCCGGTCGGCCAGTGATGATGGTGAGCTGCTGAAACAAGTCGGCGCAGCAGCTGGTGTGGTGAGTCAGGCCCTTAGCGACCTACTACAACATGTCCGCCATTACGCCAGTTGCGGAGAACCCATCGGACGCTACGACCAGGCCACAGACACAATCATGAACGTGACTGAAAATATTTTCACTTCCATGGGTGATGCAGGTGAGTAGTAAATGAAGGAGAACTAAGAGCAATAAGTTGATTTTTACTGAATATCTGCTTTCACCTTGCATGCTTTGGCTGCATCAGGGGCCCCTAATATATTGTCTGCATGATAAATGTTCTTTTAGATCATTTTTGCAAGTTCAAAAGTCAGGTTATTTGTTATGGTTTTAGCCATGAGGCTGAAGCATTTTCAAAGCGAGTCGATTCTTAAGGGCCTGTAAGAGACATGTCATCCAAAAGCACTCTTGAGTCTTCAGTCTGGTCTCAATCAGCATCAGGAAGCCTTTGAAGTTCAACAGGATACACATGACGGGATGTTTTTGGAAGGACAAAAATTAATCATCTATAAATTAATATAAAAAAATGTAAATATTTTGGAGTACAAGATAATTATTCTGTTAAATAGCAACACCATTTAGTGTTGTAAAGCACCTAGGTGTCTTTCATGGACTTTCTGTATGTGGCTGAGTTATTTTGAGCTGGAGGTGGGTGTTTGGGAAATACAGTTTTTTTATAGCAGATATGTGGGGAGATGTTACATATATACCAAAGATTTCTGTTCCTGTAAAAGAGGATGAGTCAGTTAAAAACTTCAGCTATAACAACATAATGGGGAAAATGATGTGAATTTGCAAGGTTAGGATATTTACAGGAGTTTCTCAAACAACCTTCATCCTTATCACCAAGATAAGTATTGCTTTTTTTTTGTTCTTTGATTAATATTATTGAACAACAACGAATACGCAGGCTTGGTTGCATAAACTAGAAAATATATTGTTAGGTAAGAATGTTACCGGCAAATCCATAACAAAGACTTTTTCATTTATGTTCTGTGACTCAGTTTTAGTGAAATTTTGTAATGTACAACACCAGTAAAATATTTTGGATATACGTAGTTGTTAAAAATGAATTACATCTCTACATTTGATGAGCACTGCTTACTGATATTGTTATCTAACATTATGTTTTTACAAATATATTTGGAATCTCTTTAGGAGCTTATGTGTTAAAATACATAAGCTGCAATTGGCTTCCACAAATCCATCATGGTACCAGCACAAATGTGTTTTTACTGCTAGTAGCTGGAGTTTTCTTGGAAATATATTTTCTTATATGTTGCAAATTTGCTTTGCCAAAAGGAGCTTTATGGATATTCGGCCAGTCTTAAAAATGTAACTATTATTCTTTTTTTTATTATTATTTGACTATTGCTGAATTGACATATTAATGCTGGACTTGACAAGATTGTTGGGGGATAATGAACTGGACAACATAAACTGGAGAGAAAAAAAAAGCAAGGTGAAGAGAAAGAGAGAGAATAAGGACAAACCAAATCAAAATGAACAGCTTGAAGTGTTCAATCTAAGGCGAGAAAAACAGACAACAAGCTGCTACACCGGTAAGGAAACAAAAGATGGCCTACATATTTAAGAAAACAAAACCAGCAATTATCAAAAGAACTTATTAAAAGACAGACTATCCCTAACCCTTACCAGACCCCCTTAAAGATCAGATTCAGACCAGGGGAGCTACTGAACCCAGGAGACTATAGCCACCACCACAAAGGTGACCATGCATCTGCAGAGGGAGACCCTGGTCAGAATCCCCCGCTGCCATGAAGCCAGGTCCCCAGGAGGACAGCAGCCTTTATGTCCACTTCTGCCCCTCCCCTAGGCAGTTAGAGTGCGGAGCCCTCCAGGGCCATAAGGGCCCAAAAGCAACCCAACCCCGAAGATGGGAGCTGCTGCTCTCTGAATCTTTACATACAAGCAAACACCCACAGAAACACACACGTTTACTCCTTCCCCCTACTTCCTAGTACAGCAGAAGAACAACATACACCAGCTCCAGTCCCAACAATGACCCCTGACCCCGCCACCTCAGTGCGCACCAACTTTGGCACCCTAAGGAGCCAGCTGCCCCCCAGTGACACATCCAACTGAAGCACAGTCAATATTTCAAGTTGTCCCCTTTACCAACCCCCACCTCTTTATAATGTTGCAGGAAAATGTTGTTCTTTGATTCATAAGTTTTTAGGTGATAATAAACATTCTTAAAATTTCTCTTGTTAAATTCAGTCCTCTCATGTTGTCTGATATCATCCCAGATACATTTTATTCACAAACATTTGTCCGCTTAATTTAATTTATACTCCTCACTACATGATTTAAAGTCTTCCTCCTTCAGCAATATTTGTTCTGTAAGTGTATTTTTTGTTGTTTATTTTTCAGCTTTGTACCATAAACTGATTTTCAGCTGTTCCAGGGGCCTGTCAGATATGGCACATCTGGGTTTAATCAATCACTATCTTTTATGTTTGCCCAGGTGAGATGGTGCGTCAGGCCAGGGTGTTGGCTCAGGCCACCTCGGACTTGGTCAATGCCATGAGGTCAGATGCGGAAGCAGAAGTTGACGTTGACAACTCCAAGAAACTACTTGCTGCAGCTAAACTTCTGGCTGATGCCACAGCTCGGATGGTGGAGGCTGCTAAGGTTAGAGAGAGATGAGATGTGAAATACCTTTCCTTTAAATATATTATCATAAATTATTTAAAACTGAAATACTGCATTGCATTATCTTTTGTATTTTTATTACTAGTTCTTATCAGACTGTGTTTTAGATACATTTATCCACATTAGTATCTTTATGTTAAGCTGTTCATGTTCTTTGTTTTTTTTTCTAGTTTGTTTCTGAAGTGGCAATAAATTTGTGTTCTTTTATTGTGTTAGATTTGTTATGACTATAAAATAGCTTTACTGACATGCTTTCCTGTAATAATACAAGTGTCTGCATTACCACATGCAAAAGTTAAAGTATCATTTCACTTCCAAATGAAAAGGTTGCAGCATCAGTGGCTGTTAATGAACTCCTGGTGCTGTCAAGCAGGATAATATCAGTGTGAAATACCCACAGTAGCGAAACGCTGCATATAGCTTGTTAAGATGTTTTTGATCTGTGACACATTAATCACCACATCCGTGCCATTATCAAAGAGGAAGTGAGGAATGTGGCACTGACTGTTTCCTTGGAAACTGTCAGACAGCAGTCGGTGCTAAATGCATCTTTGCATTTGTCTTACAATATGTACAGTATAACCAGAAGTATTAAACTTGTGTTGTTGAGATATGGTTGCTCATTAAATTTAGTTTGTACAGTTTGTGTCATAGTGTGTGCCTTAGTGTGCAAATTTGCGCATGGGCATGAATATATGTTTATGTGCCCTCAGGGGGCAGCAGCCTACCCGGAAAATGAGGACCAGCAGCAGAGGCTGAGGGAGGCAGCTGAAGGGCTGCGTGTTGCCACAAATGCAGCAGCTCAAAATGCAATAAAGAAGAAGCTAGTCAACAGGTTGGAGGTAAGTGGAACAAGACAACATGTTGACATTATCTCACCTTAATCCAAACATAACCATTCATCTTGTGTCTCCTTATCAAAAGAGAGTCACACTTGCATTTTTTCATAAGTTTCCTAATCCCTGTGATTTTAAATATTATCTAAGTGGTGGGGAATATCACAAAGTGCTGTCATTTTATCAAATACTAAAATTTTTTACATTGTCTGTCTCGCTTTCCCGTTGCATTGAGCCATAAATCCCATTAGTGCTGTGAATGAACTATCTGGGTGTAAAGATCTGTGTTTAGCCCTCAGTATCAGCTTGTCCCTAATGACTACCACCTCTTTGCTTCTGAGCACCCAATGTTCAATTTCCCAGGCACATAAACTATTCATTTCCCAGGGCTGGGATAAGTCTACTATTAGACATGCATCTCAGTCCGCCTCCTTGCATCAGATGGTCACAGTAATGGTGCTAATGGCCGCCTCCATCATGGCAGCATGAAAGCCAGTGAAGAAGAGTGTTATTAATCTCCAAGTGTTCTTGTAACAATTATCTCAGAAGCATTTAAACCCTTTAATAACACTTCATTTTGTTGTGTCCAGACAAAGCTTTCCTGTTGCTGTGCAGTTATGCATATGATTACATTTTTATGTAAACAGAACAGTGAATACAGAATGTAAACTGCACATTTTGAATACAGTATTAAACAGTATATTTTTATCTGTAGCTCTTAAAAATGAAGAATATAGGAAATACTGATCAGATCTGGACATAAAGATTTAGCAATTTAATCCCATCATTATTCCATCCTCTTGCAAAACATTTTGGCTCAGACTCCTTTCATTCTGATGAGGACCTAATATTCCACAGAGGAAGCATGAAATGTCAATCTTTGCCAAAAAACTTTCTTGCTTTTGAGTAAATTGTCTCCATTTCTGTCTTGTGAACAGCTAGCGGCTAAGCAGGCAGCGGCTGCTGCAACTCAGACCATTGCAGCTGCACAGAATGCTGCTGCTTCCAACAAAAATACTGTGTCACATCAGCAGTTAGTACACAGCTGCAAGGTAGGATCATGCAGTCATTCTCATGTCCTCTGTTCCAAATATTTATTAAATGTATTTAAAGATCATTCAGCTTTAAATACAGCATTTGTATTCACTACATGACAGTGTAGTGATGAAGAATGTTTCATCAATGTGTTGTATTTCAGGCAGTTGCAGATAGTATTCCCCAGTTGGTGCAAGGAATGAGAAGCAGCCAGGCTCAGCCTGAGGAGCTCGGGCCTCAGCTCGCTCTCATCATGGCCAGCCAGAGTTTCTTACAGGTGAGAATGCAGTCTTGTAACAGACACTGAGAAATTTAAATTTTAGCGCAAGAAATAGATAAACTAATGCTATTTAAGAGCTTATGAGTTTCTTGATTTTATTTCTGCTCCCGCTTTTTAGCCTGGAAGCAAAATGGTAGCATCAGCAAAGTCTGCCGTTCCCACTGTGACTGACCAGGCTGCTGCTATGCAACTGGGCCAGTGTGCCAAGAATTTAGCAACCTGCCTGGCGGAGCTCAGGACTGCCACCCAGAAGGTGTCCATACACAACACTGTTACAGATAACTAGATGCATCCTACTAATGCTGGAAATTGCTGCTTGCATGATTTTATGCAAGTCCAATTCTTTGATTTTGAAACAAGTTCTATACAGTGTTGTATCTTGTCCGTCCGGAATAATTGAGCCTCAGTAAATTTTATTTATGTGTATTATTTGAAGGCGCATGAAGCTTGTGGCCCTCTGGAGATTGATTCTGCCCTGAAGACTGTACAGACTCTTAAGTGTGAGCTTCAAGATGCTAAGATGTCTGTGATTGATGGCCAACTGAAACCCCTTCCTGGGGAAACGGTCAGTAAATAACTAATAAAAGTAAAACTGTACATATATGGTTTAAGCAATGTTGCTTAAAAGCTTGTGAACACACATGCACGCACACACACACGCTCACACACACACACACCATATACACTACAACCTATACAGGGTAACATAATTTATGAATTTGGTGTGATATAAAAATTAAATGTTAAATATATATTAAATTTTATATATCTTTATATATCTATATATCCTCAAGATGACAAACAATCACATACCCCAGAAAGCAAAAAAAAAAAAAAATGTTTCGCCCAAATATGATAAAATCTGCACTGACTTAGGTTCTTGACTAAATGTGAGTCTAAAACTCAACTACATGACCACCATAAGGAGTGCAAAAGGAAATTGCCATAATCTATGTCCAGATGGGCTCTTGCCTAGGCATCTGCACTTCTAGCTTAGACATGTCTTACCATAATCTACATCCAGGCCAACAATTAACACCTGGACCCACAGGAGACCCCATATCATCCAACCCAGGTTGCCAATTGACATCTGCTTTTCCTGGCTCACACAAAACTGTGTGAGCGCTGTAACCATAAGTGTCCAAAGTAGCCTTAATTTTCCCCAAGCACGTCTGCAATCTGGAAAATTGCTCTTAAAGTCATTTTTGTTCCTGGAAATTATAATTAAGATTTTCTTCCATAGTCTAAACTTCATAAAGTGCGATCATGATTGAGATATTCTTTCTGACATAATATATATATATATATATATATATATATATATATATATATATATATATATCTTCTTACACAACCCATCTCTCACACCGCTCGATCCAAGATCGG
>JBAMHX010000011.1:19792620-19805394 GCA_037177515.1 Pseudomugil tenellus
ACAAAAGGAATGTGACAATGCCTTAAGGGAGCTGGAGGTAGATATCCTCACATGCACTTTCTCACACACACACACACTTATATGCTTGTTTTTTTCAGAACGTATGCATGTTTTTATACCCAGATAGCAAAAAATATTTGGCCCAAATATGGCCCAAATGTCCAGTTCTGTTTGGCCCAATTTTGGCATTGACTAATGTTGTTGACTTAATATGACTGTAGCTGCCAAAGTTCAGCGACATGACCACCACATCTGGCTACAAGAAAATTGCCATAACGAAGGCTTTCTATATTAGGACACTTCTAGCCCATAAAATACAACCCACACCCAGACCAAAAGCTGACATCTGGACCCTATGTGGCCCACTGGAGACTTGCCAGTGGCATAACATAAGTACAAAAAGTAGCCCAGATTCATTTAATCTGGGTATGTTTAGTTTTTTTTCTCTCCAACTGAGTTATTTATTTTCACTTGTGTATTCGATCACTTTAGATCAGGGGTCTTCAATCCTGGTCCTTGAGGGCCGGTGTCCCTGCAGGTTTTCCATGTGTCCCTGCTGGAACACACCTGATCAATGAATATTAAGCAAACATGTGCAGAGCTTGTCTGAGTTCAACTCAGGTGTGCCCCAGCAAGGACATTTGGAAAACGTGCAGGACACTGGCCCTCAGGACCAGGATTAAAGACCCGTGCTTTAGATCATCCTTTATTGTGCATGGCAGTATATTCCAGTCAGTCTCATTTAGACTGAAAATACCATTAATATCAGAGTTAAATGGCTGGTAAATTCACAGCATATCATAGGTCATTACCATTTACTTATTTTACCATTTACTTACTTGCAGGCTGTCAGAGGTCTCCTGGAAAACCCCAACGAGCCTGTGAATGAACTCTCCTACTTTGACTGCATTGAGAGCGTCATGGAGAACTCAAAGGCAAAGGCGTTTGAAATCACTCTACTGCATACTGTTACTGTCAAAGGTGTTTAACACGGAAGGCAGCTGAAGATCTAATTCATACAAATCTTCTCCATTTCCATGCGCCTCAGGTCCTGGGAGAGTCAATGGCGGGCATTTCTCAGCACTGTAAGACAGGTGATGTTCTAGCCTTTGGTGAGAGTGTGAGTCTGGCGTCCAAAGCTCTGTGTGGGCTGACAGAGGCTGCAGGACAGGTGAGATCACAACGTCTTACTTACATGCTGATTTACCCTGAATCTGCTGTCATCTCAGTTTTTCTTTGACACCTCTTTTCTGTTTACTGTGTTTTAATACTACTTTCAGAATCAGTCACATTGCGTTTCATTTAAAAACTCTCAATCTTGTTTATGGCTGTCATGGCTTGCTAAATGTTATAAAAGGGGAAATTCACACATTTTGACAGGGTTGAAATCTCTCATAAATGCCACTTAGTTTCTACCGGGAGGCTTTTCATTGAACAAAATGATAGCAAATCAAGGTGAGCCAGGTTTTATAGACATCCACCTTTAAAGCTGTAAAATAGCATCTTTATCTCTCTCTAAGATTAAGTTGTCTGTTCAAGAACAAGACAGTCTGCTTGCATGTCTATTTTACACTATGTCTATTTTACACTATGTTCAATTTGAATTAATGTATACACTCTCTATTCATATATTTTGGATGTACATATTTGGGCCATTTGTTTGTTACATTACTTGTTTTTGTTTTCTACCCTCCAGGCTTCTTATCTCGTAGGTGTTTCTGATCCCCATAGCCAGTCAGGTCATGAAGGTTTGGTGGACCCCATTCAGTTTGCACGGGCCCATCAAGCAATACAGATGGCTTGTCAGAATTTAGTGGACCCAGCCAGTAGTCCCTCACAGGTAAGAAAATACATCACAAACAGCAAAACCTTACAAAATGATTGGATATAAAACTGTAATTTGGATTATTGGGACAGAGCATATTTTTATGATGCTCTATATCAGGGATGCCCAAAGTCACTACTCCAGCTAGGTCCTGCAGGTTTTGGATGATTACTGAGTGAACATGCTTGGATCAAACTTTAGAAGAAGCTGTTGAGGAGAGCCATTTAATTTACTATCATGTGTTCTGGAGCAGGAAAAAAAACTAAAACCCAAAAAACTGCTTTCTGGATGCATTTTGTGAGTGATAGCATCCCACAGCTTTTCCGTTCTACTTGCTGATGCCACACATCCTATTGTATATCCATTTCAGTCTTTCAAACAGCTCAGTTTCTTGGTGCAGCATCTTAAAAAGGCTCAGCTCTGGGTTATTTACCCTGTTGGCAAGGCAACCAATCAAAATGAATACGTTTGGTATATTTTTGCAAGCAGACAAAGATCTGTGTCCTTGTTTTTTTGTGAAGAAGGCACATTCACACAATGCAGTCAATGCAGATGGATGACTGGTTTTTCCCTCCAGCATGAGTGGGACTTGAAAGAGACTTGTCTTTACACAGTGATCTCCCACAACATCTAAACTACTGGCAGATCAGAGAGAAGAAAATACATAAAATTGATCAGATAGTTTGAATCCAGTGCTCTGCTGGAAAATGTGCATTTTCGATTTTACTCTAAGTTGAATTACTCTTTACACTACCTTTACTCTGTTAAAGCCCAAACTCATGGTTGCAAATGGTTATGTCAAAAGTAGGAAAACGCACTAAAACTGAAAAAAATCAGAGTTTATACAACTGATCTTTTTTACTCTTGATGTTTTTTATGTCTTTTTAAATAAGGTCTTGTCTGCAGCAACAATTGTAGCAAAGCACACCTCGGCTCTGTGTAACGCCTGCCGCCTAGCTTCTTCTAAAACCTCCAACCCTGTGGCTAGGAGGCAGTTTGTCCAGTCAGCCAAAGAGGTGGCCAACACCACAGCCAACCTCGTCAAAACCATCAAGGTCAACTCACCAACTGATCAAAACGTTGAGTGTAAATTTGTTACCATTTGTTACCAAGCGAGACGTTGAAGATCTGTATGTATAATTCATTTATTTTCAACAGTAAGTCCAAAATGGACAAGTATTCATCCCTCTGATTTCTTATTTCAGGCTTTAGATGGCGATTTTTCTGAGGAGAACAGAAACAGGTGCCGTGTTGCTACAACTCCACTCCTCGAAGCTGTAGAAAACCTGTCAACCTTTGCCAACAATCCTGAATTTGCTAGCATCCCAGCTCAGATCAGTAATGAGGTATTTATCTTTTTTAATGCTGGTTTGCAATCCATGTCTTTAATAATGTTTTTATGTCAATTTTTTACAGTTGCCAGCAGGTGTGCAAATATTACATATTTTATTAGCTCATCTGTTCTCAGAAGTAGTTAGATTTTTTTTCTCCTCTAAAATAGGAGCTTAATGCTGCTTTTTATACAAATGTTTGATTTTTTTTTAATACTTGCATTTAAGATTTAGAATTAGATCTAGTATTTCTTCATTTTAATAATATTACACTGATTTTAATGTGGATTTTTTTATTCTGTTGGAATAGTGCTTGCACAGTTCTCTTAAAGCTTTATGGTTGTAATCTGTTGGAGGCCAGTGTTTAACAGCACTTTCTCTAAGCACAGCTGCTCTAATCTTTAGCTTGTTAATCTAATTGTCAAGAGAGGTTTTGGCTCGTATCATAAAGACTAAAGGTGTTTCTTTCTACATCTGTGTAAAGCTGCCTTCCTAATCCCATCCCTCTTTTGATTGCACCTTTGATCTCTCCAAGGTAGTCAGAGAATATTAACAAGTCAGTCAGACCAGTATGGAAAACTCCTGGCTGTTCAGCTACTATTGAGACTGTTGTTTCACCTAAACTCATGTTTCCCTTTCCCCAGGGCTCAGCTGCCCAGGAGCCCATTGTGCGTTCAGCCCGCTCCATGCTTGATAGCTCTACTTACCTTATAGAAACCGCTCGCTCGCTGGTCCTCAACCCCAAAGATCCACCAACTTGGTCCATTCTAGCGGGTCACTCCAGGACAGTTTCTGACTCCATTAAGAGCCTCATCACATCAATTAGGTTTGTGCAAATCTTGCTCCCAATCGCACCTGACTCTGCAGGATTATCCCGAATCACAGTTAGTCAAGATGTGCTCGCAAATGGAGGTAAAATGGTCTCTGAAACTGTTATCTGATGTTGATTCAGATAAGCAATAAATTGCATCTTTACTTTATGGATACTGAGACCCTCACTGTTAGAACAGATTGGTTATCGCTATAGAGTAGCAATGCGATGAGGAGACTGGATCTGAAACACATTTAACTTCATGGAACTGCTCTTGCCTTCATCATGAAGTACACAAATTCCACAGCATCTAAAACATAGAAGAAAACACTACTTTAACCCTGACTGCCAGACTAGCTCAGTATTTGGGGATTAACTTTTAATATGTCAAATGAGAATGTGGTATACTGATCTTCCTAATGCAGAGAATGATTAGCAAGTCGGCAGGTGGTTGCCTGGTAACCTCTAAGAGATTATACAACTCCAGGAAGTCGCTGGTCCTGGCAAGACGAGTTAGATTACAGATTAAACAAGCATGTTAATGAGTAAGCTTGTGTGGCACTACAATCTGGATAGCGTTTTTTTTTTTTTACTCTTCTGTTAGGTCAGTAAGTGCTGGATCCATTTGTCTGTAATGCTCATAGTACACAAATTAACTGTGAGTTATAGATTAATATCTGGAGTTTAGGCATTAAATGTGTTTTTAGCAGTAAAGCAAAACATTTTATATTACATAACAATTTTTATATTTGCACAACAGCATGAATATATTTTTCTATATTCCTGGTGACAGGGACAAGGCACCAGGACAAAGAGAGTGTGATTACTCTATCGATAACATTAATAAGTGTATCCGGGACATTGAGCAAGCTTCTCTGGCTGCAGTTGGGCAGACCCTGCCCTGCAGAGATGATATCTCTATGGAAGTGAGTGCAAGTAACCCATCAACTCTGCCTTTTGTGAAATAACCTAATGGATCTGTAGAGTTTCTGTTGTGAATTATTGCATAATTTTCTACTCTTGTAACTCAACAGGCACTCCAGGAGCAGCTGACATCCTCTGTGCAGGAGATTGGTCATCTGATTGATCCTGTCTCCACTGCAGCTCGCGGTGAAGCTGCCCAGCTAGGACACAAGGTGCTGACTATTTTTTCAACTTCTTTTGGGTTAGAAAGAAAAACTCCAGTCTGTCTGTTTTCTGTGATGTGGTTCAGCGTCTTTTTTTAGCTATCCTGATTACATTCTCCCAGGTCACTCAGCTAGCCAGTTACTTTGATCCACTCATTGTGGCCTCAGTGGGCCTGGCCTCAAAGCTGCAAGACCACCAACAGCAGATGACCATCTTGGACCAGACCAAGACCCTTTCCGAGTCTGCCCTGCAGATGCTTTATGCTGCCAAGGAAGGTGGAGGAAACCCAAAGGTACTGAGTTGATTATAATTCTCTTGGACCTACAACCCACTTAAAGACTGACTTGCAGTGAGAGGATTAAAAGAGGAATTCACTCAGGTGGGGTTGAAGGTGGGTTTTTGATTAAACCCTTCACCGCCACTTGGTAAAACATATATTTCAGTAACTATAATGAATTTTTTTTAATATTTGTTTAAGTAAATGTTATTAAGTGACCCTGAATTTAATTAAGTAGTATAGAAAATACATGAATTAATTAAATTTTAATGATCTATATCTACCACTTGGTTTGGGTATGTAATGTGAAGTGTCATCCTCTTACTGCTCCAAGTTTTGGCAATTACACTATTGTTAAAATTGTAATTGTTGTCTCAAACATTTGTTAAAAAGCATTTATTCTAATTATTAGTTCATTTTTTATCCAAAGGAAATGGAAAAAAAGTAAAATACTATTCATTTTGTTTTTTTCTTATTGTAAATAATAAAGAAAATGAAGTGATTCTTCACTGTTGAGCAAAACCAAGTTTCTCTATTCTCCAGGTCCTAAAATTAGATATATTTAATTTTTCTATATTAAATTTAGTAAGAACAAAGATCCAGATTTCTAGTTGGTTTTGATTAGCACAATCAATTATTTTAAGATTTTAATGATTAATTTCAATACATCCTCCACGCACACCATGTACCCCAGTGTTTGATTAGAATTTTTACTCATACTCATTACCATCAATTAAACCAAGAAATGCTACATTTATAGCCAATTTGTAGTGGTCGATGACAAAAGTATATGAACAAACCAACTCGATACACTTTTAGTCTAACATATTGCCTCCCTGCCTTCAAAATTTTCTCATTTTTTATGCATTTTCCTGTATTACATTTGAATTTCAAGTATCTTGTGGTGAGTGCCTGTAAGGATATTACAGAACTGCTCTCCTCTATAACATTTCCTTCTGAATAACCAAGACAGTGTCACAGAAATATTAATCAGTTGCCTTCATCCTCAGGCGTGCCACACCCATGATGCTATCTCTGAGGCAGCCCAGCTAATGAAAGAGGCTGTGGATGACATCATGGTGACTTTGAATGAAGCGGCAAGTGAAGGTGGCATGGTTGGGGGCATGGTGGAGTCCATTGCTGAGTCCATGGGCAGGGTGAGTAACGGTGTCCTTGTGTGTGTTTTACAAAGTCTTATAAAGTGATTTAAATGGATTTCATGCTGCAATTTATTTTCGTTTCATATTTTTCTGAAGGCAGTCTGAAGTTTTTCTATAAGTGATTTTGCTATCTGCCTTCTAAGGCAGTCTACTGTCTGGGATTATTATTCTTTCCAGTAGTTGACAAGATTTAAGTCCACAGAGCAGTGGTTATGTTAGCTGTCACTTCTAAGGAGAGGACACATCTATGTGTTGACAGCATGGTTAATAATTGACAATGATCTGCACATGTGCAGACGTAATACTTTTGACTCAGACGTCAGCAATTTGTTTTTGTCTTTCTTTATGTATAAAGAAAAGGGTTTATTTTATGATCATCTACATATTAGTAAGAACTCTGATTGTGAACATGAAAATAACTTGATTGTCATATGAAATATTTTTCAAATGCTTTATTATTTCAATATATTTCTGCATTCTTTCTATCAATCTATAAACTGACCTCATACATTTCCTCCTTTAGAATGACAACCATCTGTTAGGGCAAAAGCTTATTAGTTTAAAATGAGTTTGTCAGTTCAAACATCCTCTATATATGTTGGGATAAATGTATTCACCTAAATGTTCAATTATGTCTAATATAAAGTCTAGTCTAGCAAGTAACAGTATATAAGAGATTAAAGATGAAGATTGTCTTTGCTTAGGATGAGAAAGAACACTGACTTGAGCAGGGACATTTTTTAGTTGCTTAGTTATAGCTTTTTGTTTATTTGTTTTTTCTGCTGTCCTTTGGACCAACAAAACAAGATGCTCTAAAACATCTTAATGTTGACTTATAAAGTTGATGGTCCACTTCTATATAGCACCTTTTAAACTTTAATAGAGTCAACAAAGCACTTAACAGGGTTTTGCATTTGGTACTTCGTTTTAGAAAAGAAGTGGGGCTATTAATTGAGATGGGTAAATATAAATTGAATTAAAGAGTTTGTACAATTCTAATGTGTGTAATCACTTTTGCTACTGATTTTCAGTCCAATTCTTGTGTCTTTTGGCATATCACATATGTTTCTACCTGTTTCCCATCAATAAGAGCCACTTCTTGACAGTCACTCTTACAGAAACTGAATCTTTAGTACAAAAAGGATCAACTGATGGGTCTGATGCATCATTCAGGTGCTGTGTCAGGTCTTTGGTGGATTTTTTTCACACTGCACATCATGCAAAAAAACGTTGAAATTCAGTTTGAAACTTAAATTGATGGTGCAAAAACACTTTTTTAATGCTGTAAAACTGTGTTCTTTGTAATTTGTCATAGATGCAGCTAAAGAAATGGGGTCAAATGGTGTGTCTGTGTAAGGCTGTTAGTAACAAAGTACCTAAAGAGGACATGTGAAATCTTGGTTGCCATTTTGTGTGCTATATAGAAATAAGACTGGTGCATACTTTGAGCTGCAGTGGCTTTTTGTGTTTGAATAATTAATACTTCAGTATCAAGTGACAACAAACCAAAAAGAAGCCATTTAATGAAACTCAAGTGCAGGATGGAAAGATGAGTAAAAATGGGTGTTTTTTAAGCTACTTTGTTAAGTCTTTGAAAAACAATGGATTTTTTTTTCATGTATTGAAACAATTAATAAAAAAATTAAAAGTCATCATAATGGTTTATTAAGCAATTTTTGTACAATGGAATTGAATTTAAAGGTGTAAAATAAATAAAGCAGGGTTTAAATAGATGAGAATTATATAGGACCACTGTCTTTACAGTTGGATGAAGGAACACCTCCCGAACCTGAAGGCACTTTTGTGGACTACCAGACCACCATGGTGAAGTTCTCCAAGTCCATTGCCATCACTGCCCAGGAGATGGTGGGTCTTTCCATGGCTTCTTTTCAATTTTAAATTTAAATATAGACAGAGAAGTGTCAGTCTTCTCATGCTGATAACATGTATTCTCCTTGTGAGCAGATGACTAAGTCAGTAACCTGCCCAGAAGAGCTTGGCGGCCTTGCCTCTCAGGTGACAGTGGACTACGGACAGCTTGCCCACCAGGGACGCCTTGCCGCAGCCACTGCAGAACCAGAGGAGGTGAAAATCCACAATCTCAACTTTATTGAGAATATGGTGGCAAATGATAAACTCGTATAAAGGTTTTGATTTATCATGCTGCTAAAATATCATGTCGGCATTATACTCTAAAAAGCATCCAGAAGAATCTGCTCACAAACCGATGAGAGCATGTGTGCGTGTGCTGCTTTTTATATGATCCCTCTTCTTCAAGACAGCACCAAAAACATGGGATCAGAAAGAAATGCGTCCCTCCAAAGAGCATTCTCCCTTAGCACATGTTCACTCTACACTTAAAGCTTTCTCTGTTGTCCAGAGGACAGCAATGTATGCAAAGATTGCACTAATAAGCACACAGCTCTTATCAATATCCTGTGCATAACATGCTGCTGGAAACCCTGCTTGTTACCATAGCGATATTGTTCTTCTATGAGTCTAAAAGCCTATAGTGATGCTTGTAATGAAGTACCACCCACCCATGAATTGCAGTCTGGAAACTAAAGGTAAAGTACCAGCATTTCCCCTCTGAGGGTTGTTAAAATCCCTTTTTATCCACATGCTGATAAAACATATGTAAGTTTATGAAAAAATAGGACATTATAGTAATTTTTAATTATAGTTGTCTCAAATATGAAGATGGATTCAGTGAAGATGATGCCGTTTTATACTTTCAGGTTGCTTTCCAGATAAGGACGCGCGTGCAAGAACTGGGGCATGGCTGTATCTATCTGGTCCAGAAGGCTGGAGCTCTGCAGCTCAGCCCTACTGACAGCTTCTCCAAAAGGGAGCTCATCGAGTGTGCCCGGGCAGTCACTGAGAAGGTAAGCAAACAGTGGACGTAGGCATTATTTTGACTTTTTAAAGTTTATTTTACGGCAATTATTTTCAATAATGTTTAAAAGCTGGCGGCAACAAAAAGTGAACATTAGCATCTTTATAAAAAACATGCTCTCATTCACACATATCTCAGTACAAATGTGTCTTAAAGCAATTTAAATATCTAAAAGCATTTCTGGTGCAACTTTTTTTACATATATTGTAATAAACAGATATGACTTTTACATATGAAGCCCTTTCTCTGAGCTTTTGTTATCTTTCATCATCTTCTCTGCTCTTGTATCGTGGCTCAGAGATCCACACATGAACAAATACGCTTTCAGTTTAACCAGGCAGCAAAATCCAGGTGTATTAAAACAGAAGCAAAACAGCAGTGGAAACTCACTGAGCTGAAACAGACTAAGATATAATTCCCCAATTTGGCCATCTTTTCTTGTTTGTGGCGGTTTATTGCATATAGAAGTCTGTACCGCTACAGTTAGCTGTGATATTATCTGCTTTCTTCTCGTATAATGTCTTTGATTATTAATTATAATGTAAATCTTGTGTAAAGTTGAATAAAATGTTTTTAATGAATCTTATTATGAGAAGCACTAATTGGTGCTTTACAGCTTTATTTTACCACTCATGAGACTCTCCCTTATCACCTTTACACTTTTACAATAATATGACTATCTCCTGTGGCCCTTGCAGCTACTCGCCATGCTCATCATAGATTTTCTCTCACTCTGAAAGAGTGTTTTGACTTTGAACTGGAATAATTAGTGGTTTGATATATAAACTTGTTGAAAAACATCTCTCAGGATTTTCCATTCATTAATGATGGTTAAACACACAATTTAAGGAAGCTGCGCGTGGTCACAGCGTGTTTTTTTTTTATTTAACTACTCATTCTTCCTGTTGTACCATTGTCCTTTTTTAATCCAGAATATTCTAAATATGTGTAATCACAACTGTCTAGTTTAGAAAACTCTTTGCATAAGGGAGGTTTCTTTGACATCGTTAGAATGTAGGGTTTATTACACCACTTTACACTTCTGAAAACAGCATGTTGCAGGGAGCTGTTCTGTGTGTCCAATGTTCCAGGTGTCATTGGTACTGTCAGCCCTGCAAGCGGGAAACAAAGGCACCCAAGCCTGTATCACTGCAGCCAGTGCTGTTTCTGGAATCATCGCTGATCTGGACACAACCATCATGTTCGCCTCTGCTGGAACACTCAGCCCTGAAAATGAAGAGTCTTTCGCTGATCACAGGTGCAACAACCTCCCTGATGAAAAGTTAAAAAGAGGGAGTAATATAGGAGTAATATTTTCAATGTATCGTTCTTAAGCTTACTTTCGGTTGTAAGATTTCAGTGCTGCTGAGACAACATTGCTCATTTCATACTGTATTAATAAACATCCCATGAAAAGGGAGGTTTGCCTATTAACAGGCTTTTTACATAACAAATGTAAATTGAAAGTTTATGCTAAACAAGCATGTTGTTCAGAGAAGCAAAAGCATCTTCTCTTCATATTGCTTGGGCTTGAGCGTGACTGTAGAGCAGATTGTCACACAATGTGTCCCATCCCTCAGGGAAAGCATCTTGAAGACAGCCAAGGCACTGGTGGAGGACACCAAGCTGCTGGTTGCCGGAGCTGCGTCCAGCCAGGAGAAACTGGCTCAGGCCGCCCACTCTTCCGCCAAAACTATCACTCAGCTCACTGAAGTGGTTAAACTGGGAGCAACCAGCATGGGTTCAGAGGACCCTGAAACACAGGTAATAAAAATCCAGAGTACATTTACGCTTAAAAAATAGTCAAACCAAAATCACAATTCTTTTTAATTATTATAGTATTATTGTGCTGTGATGAATTCCATTAATATTTTTGTACATCCCATGTCAAATTTCCTTTTATAATTCCACCTTCATCAGATACACTTAGTGTCTCTCCTTTCCCCTAAGTGCATGCCTCTATCACTACCCTCCACTAAATCTAAAGTATCATAACTAGCTGGGAGTGATAAGTGTTAAATCCTCTCTCTACGGCACAACCGATAAGCCTTTACTCTCACCACTGATCCATATTGATTCCACCTCTATCTCCTCAGGTGGTTCTCATAAATGCAGTACGGGATGTAGCCAAGGCTCTGGCTGAACTCATCAGTGCCACCAAATGTGCCGCCGGTAAACCACCTGATGACCCATCCATGTATCAGCTGAAGAGTGCAGCTAAGGTAAAGGAACAGACCAATAAAACAAACGTCTGTCATAATGTTAAAGCTGCGTATTGATTTATGCATAAAAATCCTTCACTGAGACTGTAGATATGTATTCTGCAAGTGTTCTCTTTGTATTATAGCATCTTGTTTGATATGTCTGGTAACGCTTTGCAAAGCTTTTTATGTCAAACAGATAAGACAGTTCTTATCAGGGTGTGTAGGGTCTTTGCTTTTTCTGTCATATCTGGGAGACTGAGCTGTCACTAAGATATATTGTGCTGCACTTCTCTCTGTGAAAGAGAAGGTTGTTGTGCTGAGAACTGTTTATTGAAACATTTTCTGGAGTGTTACTGCTGAAACTGCAATAAGGTTTCATATGTGTGTTTTTCTTGGCCATTAAAACTTACTTTAGGTCAAACTCAGCCCAACTCAGCTGTATAAAAACTACTCATGAGAAATGTTTCCCCTTACAGAACAAACAGGTCTTCCTGTCAGTAATACAAATAATGGAGGGTAGTAGCCAAAAGTGAAAAATAATTCAACATAGAAAGAGATTAAAGGTAAAGTTTACTCGTGTTTGTACTCATTACTGCAAATAAAGATTAAAGATTCTGTTCACGGAGCTTAAAGTCAGAGTTTTCAATGACTCAACTATGATCTTACCTGGTTAGGTATTGTGGTAATTTACGTTAAACACATTTCTGCTGTGATTCAGTTCAGTTTTTGGATTAAATAAGTGGGAAAAATATAAAGCTGTTTGCTGTTTCAATTAAATTCAGCTTTATTTGTATAGTGCCATTTCACAACAGTGTCGTCTCAGAAGTCCATCAGAAAATGTGAGTAAGATCCAGGTGGACGATGCATCACTGCTAACTGAAGTAGTGTATGGGAGTGTATGTTTCTTCTTGTGAAGATATATTTTGTTTTAGTCACAGTTATAGAGACTCATTATATACACAAAACCTAGCCATACCATGTCATTTGTGTGTGTTGCACAACCCAAAAAGCAAAAATAGGTATTTATTACTTCATTTCACTATAATATGGCCAACAACTACCATGATTTTCTGTTACTCAATGAAAAGAAGTAGCAACACTTTTTTAAGCATCATGTTTACTAAAAACAAAAATAAGAATTA
>JBAMHX010000011.1:19831146-19846782 GCA_037177515.1 Pseudomugil tenellus
TATATAGGCAACGTTGTTTATGTTTTAACTCCAAAAATTATGATGATTTGTGGTTTTGAATTGTCGTTTCATGTTTGATCAAGAATCACATGCACAATCACATAAGTCAGCACAATGAATGTCAAATCTGAATATCAGCAATGAAAACTTGTTTTCCCTTATATGACCTCTGTGTTTCAAAGGATCCAACATTCTTGTTTTAGATCCAGACTAGTCCAGTTTTAAAGAGCTTATTTAGAGACGAGTATAGCCTTCATTGTAATGTGCAGACTTCCCAAAAGCTCATGGAGCCAGCGCTCGGATAAATATAGCCCACTGCTTTATATGGTAAAGATAGAGCTCACAGAGGGCTGTGCTCTTTGCTTACCACGGAGAAAATAAGTTTCCCATCAAAATGGCAACATAGTGCAATAAAAAACGTAACTTTGCTTGTTTATCACTCATTAAATACGTTATTCCGTCTGAAATGTTGATTTCTCGTTTTTAAATAAATATATTACCGGCCATACGGTGCCAGGATTTTTCATTTTGGTCTATAAAGGATGTAAAAAATTAGTTCTAATTCCCCGAAAACATATGTTCTCACGACCAAAGTCTTGTTAATGTCAGAATCTGGGTGACTGCCAAATTCAAGCGTAGTAGACAGATATTTACCTTGTATAAGCTACTCTTCAAAGTAAACCCGTCTGCAACAAGGCTTTAAGGGGACAAAACCATCTGTAATAATCCTTTAATTGGATTCAAAAGAGCGAGTTAGGACAAAATCTGCCATAGTCTTGTAAGTTTTAGCATCTTACTCTTGAGGTAGGATTTTATCTGTAGTTGCGTAGGCTACTAAGTCTTATCTATTTTTTCACTTGAAAATTTGCTCACACGTTCATCCACATTTCATTGTCATCTTTTCTACCATTTTTTGGATGGTTGCTCTGCATTTTTCAAGTTTCAAAAGCAGCCTGTAATTAGGCCTTCTGGATTCAGAGCAAACTTTAAATGCTTCCCTGCCACATATGTACTGCATATAGCTGGCCAGCAGAGGGCGGTATACATCCGTTACTTTCCCAAAAGCACGTTCACTGCTATTCTTGCCAACAGATGGAGTTTTTTTCCCATTAAAGCATAATTCTATATTAATTCAACCTAAACAATTTCAGTATTTGATGTGCAAGTTTAGCAGATTTAAAACTGTATGCCACATTTTTTATTCCCTGCAGAGTAAGGGGATTTTTCAACACCAAACGTTGAAATCAGCGGTACTTCCTGGATAAAATCAGGCAATGCACAGTGCGTCTGCAGTAAGCTTGCGCACAAATCTTCACGCAGCTTTCAGCAGCACCCAGGACGTCATCCCGTCCCTTGTCAATTTCTCGGAAATTAGCTGCAGCACATAGAGTAGTCTCTTTTTTAAAAAATACTATTACAAACAATGGCCGCAGTTGCACCGCTGGATGGAGTTAAACGGAAGATCAAACACTTGCAAGAGCAGGTTGACGGTGCTGAAGACAGAGCCGAGAGATTACAAACGGAGGTGGTCGCGCAGAGGAAAGCCAGGGAACATGTAAGCATGTCAACAGTCACAATATTCTTGCGTATCAAGCGCTAAACAAAGCAAACTCTATTTACGGCTCAATTCTGTTTTATTATGTTGGGGGAAAGTTTAAATAGTCAGAAATATAGCGGGTGTTCTTCACGCACAAGGAACCTCCCTTGGCCCCCCAACTCTGTTTTTGGTCTCAGTTTGGGGTTTGATAGCCGGAAGCTCCTTAACGTTGGCAATATAAGGCTGCAGATACCTCAGCTATTGAGCAACATGGTGTGTTGTATCGCTGTGTGTCCTCATCCCGCACTTTGCTCCTTTTGCATCTCATTTTGAAACACTTGTCAACGTGCTTTTCGTTTCTACAATGCGTGTAACGCAACGCAGGGCCGAAAATGTAAATTTTTTTTCTAGGTAACAGGAAGTCACCGCTGAAATGTGGCAACATTTTAACTGCCAGCCTGTGTTGTCAACTGTCTTTGACGTGTCCTTATAAGGACAGTAGCTTTTCACAGCGACAAACATTTTAAATGGTGGTTTACCAGGACGGGAAATGAGTGTTTTAGCGCAGGCTTTTATTTTCTGGCATTTTGTCCTCCTAAATAGAGTTGTGCTTTGGTTTTGATTTTTTTCTCTGTTTTTAATGTGAATTGCGGGAGAATAAAAAAGCATTTAAGACAATCCCATACCTGCTGAACACAGCAGAAATCAGAAGTTGCACTACATCTGAGTAAACACAGAAGCAGTGAACATTTTTTGGTTTTCGTATTAGTTGTTACTTTATTTGTGAAGTTGTTGAAAATGAAAACCTCCCTGATGTGCTGCTTGCCTGTCCTTAGGCTGAGGCAGAAGTCGCTTCTCTTAACAGACGTATCCAGCTGGTTGAGGAGGAGTTGGATCGTGCTCAGGAGCGTCTGGCCACCGCCTTGACCAAGCTGGAGGAGGCTGAGAAGGCTGCTGATGAGAGTGAAAGGTGGGATTTTGGTAGCACAGGCTTACAAATTCAGTCCTCCTTCTGAAAGCAGGTGGGATGTGATGTATGTGAAGATTTAAAGTCAGTGCTTCTGTGTTCCAGGTTCTCAGAGAGACTATAAGAAGTCAGTTTAGTCTCAGTTTCTGATCCCTAACTTATGTTTGTTTTCGTTACAGAGGCATGAAGGTCATTGAAAACAGGGCCATGAAGGATGAGGAGAAGATGGAACTGCAGGAGATCCAGCTGAAAGAGGCCAAACACATTGCTGAGGAGGCGGACCGCAAATATGAGGAGGCAAGTTTTTCAGGGAAAAGCGGAACATGAAATATCCATGCAGACCCTGTCCTACTTAAAGATGCCTTTATGCCTTATAGACATGCAGTCATCAGCACAAATAAGTAAATATACTGCTGCCACAGAAATGAGTTGAAATTGGCAAAGATAATGGATACAAGTTATATGAAAATACTGACATTGTGGTTCAACAGAAGTATTAAAAACTATCAGAATGAGAAAACTAATATTTTGAGGCGATCCCTGCAATCAGGTGTTTTCTGTATCTCTCCGTCTGACTTCTCCACCTGTTGGTGGGTATTCTGGTTCTTGTCATCAGCAAAGTGCTCTAAATTATCTAGCACTTTTCCTTATTTTCAACCACAGCTACAAAACAGTTTCTCTCCTCGCTACATTATGATTTAGCCCATTTTAATTTTTACTTTCTGGTTATTTGAGTAACAATTCAATTCAACTTTATTTGTATAGCGCAATTTCATGACAATGTCGTCTCAAGGTGCTTCATAAAGATCGGCCAATTAAAAAAAAATAGCCTTATATAGGGAACCAGCTAGATTGCATCGAATCTTGACTTAGATCAAGATTTGATGCAATCTCCCATCCTGTGCAAGCATAGGGCGACAGTGGGAAGGAAAACTCCTTTGTAACAGAAAACGTCCGGCAGAACCCGGCTCAGGTAAGGCAGACCTCTGCCTTGACTATTGTAAATTTAGTTCCTTCCCTAATGGAAGGATGCCAATACACGACTGCATCTGTACTTGTAAATCTTTTCATAAATACCTTATCATAGCAACACACTCCATATTTTTACTTAAGATTCTTCATTTACATGTAGTATTAAAAAATATGGACATAAACTAAAATATGTCGACTGAATGGAGGCTGGTGTGATAACTGTTTATTGACTAACAATCTAATCTATTTATTCTAATCTATCTATGTCTTCATACTCTTGGACAGACATTGTAATTGTTGAGTAATACTGTGTATTGATAAACACCTTATCTGTAGTAAGTACATGCGGCTTAACTTTTTGTTGTGCTCCACCCTCAGGTGGCTCGTAAACTGGTCATCATTGAGGGTGACCTGGAACGTACAGAGGAGCGTGCTGAGCTATCAGAAGGGTGAGATGTTTCACCTTTGTGCACACTTGCATGGATGCTGCCGTAAACATTTTTAAAAGCTTTGAGCACTAATAATGTTTGATTATGGTTTTCATGTGCACTGTGTTCTTACTGTCTGTGGTGGTTATTTGCATGCTCACCATGGTTTGAATGGCTTTGGCTTGCACATGTGCACCATGCACACTAACAGGCGTTCTCGAAGAGTGGAGGAAGAACTACGCGTTGTGGAGCAAAGCCTGAAATCACTAAACTCCTTAGTCACACAGGTACTAAAAACCCAAATGAACACATACGTGTCTTTCTGGATGTCGCTCCAGCTTCTTTTGTTTTGCCTGCTGTGCTTGATCTTTTTCCTTTTTATTCAGATTACGTTTCTTTTTCATGCCTAACATAGCAGGGAGCTGTGCAAGAATAACTCCTTATCTTAATAAAGCATGATATTTGAATGCTGAACTACAAGTACCCAAATTATTGATTAATAACTTAGTTTTTATTCTTATATTCCTGCTCTGTTAAGCCATTTTTTTGTGTTTGGGTTCCCCCCGCCCCCCTTGTTTAATCTCTGTAGTACTTATTCATTTTGTTTCCTCTCTCGTCTTTCTCGCTTTTCGTCATCCTCTTTCATGTCTACTTCCGCTTCTTTCCATCTTTAAACACCAATCCCCAATCCTCTTCATCCTTCCACTTCTGTCCTTGCAACCATGGCAACCCTATCCCCATTTCCAAAACAGCAAATGCTCTGAGCTTGAGGAAGAGTTGAAAACTGTGACCAACAACCTGAAGTCACTGGAGGCCCAGGCTGAGAAGGTAAGTGCGACTTGCCAAGCCGGTGCATGCTGTTAAAGCTTCCAACTAGACTCGATGGTCAAGAAACAAAAGAGCTCAGGAAGTGAAATCTTATCACTCCCGTAAAACCTGTCTTTAAAAATGTAGTGGGAACCTGTCTCTGAAAATGATGTTACGTCTGTCTTCCACATGAGCGCATCATGCACTCATGGTTAGCCCATATTTCTGACTCTTTTGTTATTTTTGTCCCGCAGTACTCACTGAAGGAGGACAAGTATGAGGAGGAGATCAAGGTCCTCACTGACAAACTGAAGGAGGTACAGTTACTTCAGACACGTTTTAAGCTGTAGAATGATTAATACAAGCATCACGATTTGAGTGCTGAACTTGGACGTGTCTGCAATGCAGGCTGAGACTCGTGCTGAGTTTGCTGAGAGATCAGTAGCCAAGCTTGAGAAGACCATTGATGATCTGGAGGGTAAGTTCTGATTGGTTTATTGGTTTGTTTTTCAAAAAGCTCTTTATCACATTGTCTTCTTTCTTCTTGAACTATATTAAATGTCCTTCTTAACTCCATAAGGCATCTCTTTCAGAGTGCATCAAAGTTTTGTTGTGGAAATTATTTTTTTCCTTCTTTGGAAGGAATACTTTGGATGTCTTATAGAAAGCAATGAAAGATGAGAGTTGTGACCCATATGATGGTGAAACGCAGTCTAGTTTTTGCTTATTGTTGAGGAATTTCCTTTAGGAATCTGTTGCAGTTTCATTTTATCTTTTTTCTCCTGGTGTAACTCTGTATCCCACAATCTGGCTTGTTTTCAACTCTTACTGTTTTCTTCTCTTGTCATGCCAATGATTGGGATGCTTCACCTTTCACCTCCTTGTTATGTGCACCGCCACTTTTGCTATCTTCTGCTGCACCTTCCCAAACTCCCTCCCTTCACCCCTGGCCCACCAATAGATGAGTTGTATGCCCAGAAACTGAAGTACAAGGCCATCAGCGAGGAGCTGGACCACGCCCTCAACGACATGACTTCCATGTAATGTTCATCTTCCTGCACCCGCTTGTTTCGCCGGCATTTTCCTCCCCCTGCACCATTCTTCCCAATTATCCCAGCTGCCTTACCTTCCTTGTGTTCATCATTTCCTTCTGTGTCCAGTAGACCCATTTTATCAATTTTAATTTTTCATTTATTCATTTCCTTTTTGTTTCTAATGTGTTTTTTAAGGCAGACATTGCTGTATTCCATGTCTGTGTAATTTAAGTCACATTGCAGTCATTTTATATCATTATTTGTCAGGTTATGCAGATACTAAGTGCCGGTTTTATCCGTTTTAAGAAAACTCAAGCTAAATGCATGAACAGGAAGATGCATGCGTTTCAGTTTAGAAGTCAAATTTAATCACTTTTCCATTTTGAGACTTCATGCATTTTCACGGATGCTTAATTTTTTTAAACATATCTTAAAAAGATTCACCTGCTATTTGACATCCTAATGAAAGCATGCAAGTTGTTTATTGAAATGTCAAGGACTGATGTATTGAGGAGGCATTTCAATGATTTTGATTCACTTACTGTAACTCCAGATTTAATGTTCTTTCACCTTTTTACTCTTCTACTAATCTGGTCTACTTCTGTCCAGAAGAGAGGCCTCGTGTATGTTCATGAGACCCCCCCTTTGTTCTGTCTTTATACCAGCTGAAGGTTAGTTGTCATGCTATAGTTTACCATCTCTGTGGTCGATTCCCAAGTTTTGCTTAAATGTTTCCCCATTTGCTCATCCTGTGGGAGATTATGGGGATTAACCTCTGAACCGGAGTTGCTCCAGCTTCCTGTTTGTATTTCTAAACATGTCAGAATGCACAGTTCAATGCGTATTGTGCATCTATGATGTGTTGGCGTGAATCCTGTAGTTCTGGTGTGTTGTGGTGCACATCTCGTATTTCCTTTGGTCCCCCACCGATCCCTCCTGGTTCACTGTGCTTCTTCTTCTTCCACACAGATAAATTGTTTACACCTCATCAAAGACGCCTCCTGCCGGCTGAGCAGCATCTGTCTTCTCTCTACAGCCTTCTCTCCATTTCCCCCTCCCTCTCTGTCTTTGCTTTTCTTTCCTCCTTATGTTTTTATGTCACTCGCATCCCATCCTTTGTACAGAATCCGAGAATCTTTCTGCGTTGTGTAAAAAATAAACATCCTTCCTTCTATGTAAGCTGTATCTCTTCACTCTGTCCGTTTTATTTTCTGTTAATGTCTTCTAAATGTGTAGCTGCTCCGCTGAACCATAGAGGCCTTTATTTTAAGTTATGTTATTTATTTTCTTCAGCTCATCAAACCGTAGTCTCTTAGCTCACTTTTTCCAAGGTGCAGTTTTATGGACTGATTTATGTCCATCAAATATTATGTGGAGAAGCTGAGCTGTTACGAATGTCTCAGTAGTTCAACGAGTGTCCAAATCTACAACAATTATAAGTAAATGCAAGCTCGGCAAATTGAGTATTTAAGACTGATGAATGTGAGCATTTTTCAGCATTTAGGATTGTGAGGGAGTTACCTGACTGGAAGGATGTGAGAGATGGTGTGCATTCGTCACGTGTAATGGTTGGAATGCAGAGCAGCATGTAACAGTTGCAAAGCTTCATGTGGTATTAAGAATCGTATATCAGTGATGATGGGGGGGGAAAAAGGGGCTTTGTATGGAACGTCGTAGTTGTTTAGCCATATGAATAAATACTGAAAGACACATTTTGAGTCTATTTCATTAAATCGTAACAGAAATGACAGACTAAGGAAGATGGATGAAAGAGAGAGAATTTGCTGAAACCAGTTGTGGTACTATGACTAATTAACTACATGGAAGTAACCTAGAAAACTTTTTCTAAATTTAAACACTGTTAAACCATATTTATTTATGATTTATCTTTAAATAAGAAATGGCTTCTGCTGTGATTCACACTGGATGAAATAAACTTATTTTCTGTCTTATTTTTTTTTCTTACACACTGCAATAGCATACTGCACACTAAACTCTCAAAGTGCCAAAATCCCTTTAAACTGACAGCACAGGGTTGCTATTTATGAGTTGAAAATCTATTTTTTACTTATCTTTCTGTTTCAAATCTATTCTAAAGAAGGGACGCCTTAAGATATTCCAGGTTCCCTTTTCCACTGATTTCTTGTCCTTTTTTGTTTCCATTTGCTTCCTGACTGCAAAGATTATCGCCTTCAGCAACTTGAGCAAAAGCACCTTCTCACTAAAAAACTGTGTTGCCTTAAATGAGGACTATCTTATTAAATGCTTTGTGTGTAGTTTCAGTTTTGTTCTTAATGTTTGTATGGTTGTCTAAACCACCTTAAGCTCCTCTTTCATCCGCATTGTCCACATATGATGCCTGCAATGCTTAATATTTAAGTCACTTTCGTATCCGTATATTGTTGAAATCTTGTTCTAATACTTTTTCTGGCACTAATTTAGCACTATGACTTGAATATTGTTGCTATTAACTAATTTTTTAATATAAATTGTCATGTTTCTGTACCTGCTTGTGGCTTTGTTGTAGACTTGCATGGTTGCTTGCATATCATAATTGTGTTTCTCTTTCATGTCAGAGTTGCATTGGCTGAGTTAAATATTCAACAGCTGACCTGAATCGTGTAGTCAGCTTGATTATTAATGGAAGCTAACCAACTGACTCACTTGTCCTTGCTTGTGTGAGATTAAACTGTCTTCGTTTTGATGTTCTAACAGAGAAACTGTCCCAAGCTAAAGAAGAAAACCTCGATATGCACCAGATGCTGGACCAGACTCTAATGGAACTGAATAACTTGTGAAAGCACAGTCTGACCCTACACACTCACTGTGGTTTGGCTATTTGTACTTGCACCTTGCTTACCATAAACCCTTCTTCTCCTACCTTGTTAACGATGGAGAATGAACAGCCAGATGCTTTTCTCGTTGCACAGACCTGCCTTCTGTGGAACTTAAAAACAAGGAGCCAAAGGAGAAGTAAAGCTTACGCATTCCCTTTGATGAAGCCCAAATTACGAGATGTAATTCTTTTGTTTTGCAAGACAGTTTTTATGCCTGACTTTTGCAATCTTTTAAAATTATATTTTTAAGATAATATACATATAATTTTGACACATTATCTAGAGAAATGACACGTGCCATTAGTCAAAGATTGTTAAAGCTGTTCTGGTACATTCAATTCCAGCTTGAATATGCACATACCAAAGGACAAAATGGAGAAATTTTGCACTTAATAAACCTCATGTATGCATAGTACAAACTTAAACAAACAAAAAAGAAGGACCCTTTTTCTAAGTATACACAGGCTATGCCTGTCCGTATGTATACTGGTGCTACTGCATTACTCATTTTGTCCAATACAAATCCATCTGTATTCTCCTTAAAAGTGTAGTCCAAAATTTGTTCATCTTGTCTGTAAGCACACGTTAAGGTGGTTGTGCATTGTTTTTAGCTTTGTTTTAATATAGAAGTTTCAAAGTGTTCCACATATCTAAAATGTACAAATTATGAATATAAATAAAAGCACGTTTTGAAAGTTTTCTAACTTTGTTTGTGGTTCATATCTAGTCACAAATGCCTTTGTGAATTTCTGGAAAATTAAGTTTGATATGGCTTAATGTGTGTCTTATGTTTACCAGAGAAGAGCTAAATGTGTTAAATTCTCTGAACAAGTGAAAAAATTTATTTTAAAGTTTAGTTTAATTAGATGACTTCAGGCTTGGTTTTCCTGACCCTCAGATTGGACTACGGCAAGTTAAGCGGAAAAACATGTGCTTCTCAGGTTCATCACAGCTCACTTTGGCTAATAGAGAAATGTGTTGTATAGCAAATCTTTATAAATTATTGAATTAGACTTGCCTAGTAACCATCAGTGGAGCTTAACATGTTTTTCTCATTATGCTCTATGTAATCAGATTGTAAAAATGTGTGGTGTGTTTGCTTGGAGGTTAGCATTCAAAAGAATTAAATTATTTATGAGCAAATTGAATTTGTCAATTTGCTCATAACATGTGTTAGTCTTGTGGAGAAAACGTGGTTAGTTATGGGTATGTGTGTTGTAGTTTTTATGTTCATTTTGAGTTGACTAAACACAAACCGTTAGGGACCCTGTGTCTCTGTGGGGAATAAATGGTATGGCTGCTTTTTGAGGGTTAAAACTGTTTCTGATGCAAGGCAAAGGTACAGATAGCTGAGTTTAATCGTGATGTCATATATTATGATGTTTTAAAAAAAACAAGAAGATGGTTCCTGCCAAGTATCCAAAGTAAAAATCTCAAACTGGTTGTTGAGAGACATCCAGCTAATTGTATTCAATATCTCTGCTGCACAGATAGCTCTATTTTCTGTTTTTATCATTAGTCTTTTGCTCTTTATTGTTTCGGTGTTATTGTTGGAGTTATTGTTTTACTGCTTGTTGCATATCAAATTACTCTATAAAGGCTCTTTGAACCTTGAACCAACAGACCTGATTAACATTAAATGGATCAAACAGATTGTTTTCAAGTCCTGTGCAATGATCCATTCATTTAAATCAGGTGTGGTTCAGTATGGAAATGTCTAAAACAAACAGGACAAAAGGCCTGGACTGGAGGACTGGGGTTTGATAGCTCTGATACATAAACTTAAGTGTAGAATCACACATACAACTTTAGGCGATTTAAAATAACCTTTCAGTTGTATTTTTCTTTATTTAGCCTACCCCATCAAAAAGTCCTAAAGACATTTTATTAAACAATACAATAGTTACTACCTACTTGTGTTAGAATGGATTATTGTCTTGTAAACTAAAAAGCAAGAAGTCCTTTGAGGTTATTTTCTTTCTTTACATTTTCAGTGTTCAATTTAACAGACAAGTGAAGCAGTGTGGTCCACTAATTAAACATACCGTTTGTTCTTGGTATAAACTGTTTGAAAGTGTGTTTATATGTGTAGTAGCTAATGGCTCAACGTGAATGAACATTTTTAAGTCAGGTTCAAGTGGAACAAAATTAAACTTACTATCTAACCTAACCACATTTGCGTGGTGTTTAGTGTTGGAGGCGAACAACAGGCGGCAGAGTGCTGCGGGCGGAGCTCGATGTTTGATTAATCTGGTCTGGCTCGAAGAGTCAAACATGAAGCGTAGCGGTTAACAGGCGCAGCGTTTCTGCTACCAACGACCATATGTTAAAAAAATGACAGTAAAGACAATAAAAGGATAGTTTTTAACAATGACTCGTTTGTTTTTAACACTGGGCTTTCGTAACAATTACGCCCTGATCGCTGCACGCGAGTCTTTCTTTCAGATAACACGGTTCGGAGCGCGAGCCAGGCCGTTAAAGGTAAATAATGGCCTTTTTATTCAAACACAAAGACGTTATGCTGGAGGTTCAACCTATTGTAAATACCAGTCCAAGTCCAGAATATGGACGTGTGGCATTGGTGTTGGAATCGCTTTAGCCGTCGGACTGAAGTACAACTCTGACTCGGCTAACAGTTCCTGTGACGATAAAGTTGAAAAACAAGTAAAAAACGATCGATACAGCCATGCAATAGAAGTCAGCAGAGACCTTGTGGAGCGGATAAAGGTAGGCACTGAGGTAGGCCTGTCTGTTGCCTGGCGTATATAGCCAAACTGCTTCTTATGCCATCTGTATAATTCCACTTGTATGATTGTTTTTGTGTCATCAGAGTGAGGTCGGAGCGCCTGGACTGGTTGTTGGGGTTTCTGTGGATGGTATTCCTGTGTGGTGTGAAGGTAGGCTTGTCCGCGTGCGTTTAAGATTGCAGGGATCTTCATCATCCGGTCCGCCATGGCCCCTATTGGATGTCGTCCCTGCAGTAACACACATCATATTAAAATGCATGTCATTGCATACTTGTGTGAAACGTGAGAACAAGCTTGGAAATGTGTTTATTTGAATCAGGTGCGTTGCAGTCGGCCAACCTCTAATACCTGCAGGACCCTCAAGGACCAGATTCTCAGATCCCTTGTGCAATGCACATTTCAAGCATCTATGCTGCATGCAAAGCCAACTCAGTTTATTTGTCTATATATGTTTTTTGCAAGTCCATCTTTTGTTTGGTGTTTCATAAAGGCTGGTTTTAACCATAGACTGTATATAATTACTGGTGTCAACTGAAGATTGTGTCCATTTTTTTATCGTTTATAATGACAGCTGCTGCAAAAATGTCCACAAGGCCTTGGCTGTAGTTGTAACTCTGTAAGGAGGTGTTATCCCATCATGGCCTGATGTGCTTTTCCCTTAAAAGCATTGAATGAAGGACAGATTTAAGTAGTTTATTTATTTTTTGTTCGATTTTAAATAATATGTTTAAAAGAAAAATATTGGTTTTTAAGTCAAAACAACAACAAAAAAATACAAATAAAAGTTTATATCGAAATAAAGTACACAAGCAGAAAGTTTGTTTTTCATCTTATGTTTCTATTTTCTCCATAGGCTGAGAATTGAAAGGTTTTGGTAAACAGCTGTAATTTCTTTTTTCAAATAAAACCAATTGGATCAACTCATCACTGTAAGGATCTAAAGGCGTAAATAGTATTACTATGGTTTATATAATAGCAGGAAAGTTCAGCATTCTTGGCATACAGGAAATTTCTGACATGCCTTGTTGTTATACCTGCTTATAAAAAGAAAAAAAGCTGGAGGCGGCACAAAGAAACTGAAGTTCTTTATTTCTAAAAGTTGCCAAGAGAAAACACTAAGTTTATTTCCCAACTATCCCTAAAGACAGAACGTGCAAAACCTTTTTCTGCTCAAATGTAACAGTATGCCCTGACAGAGTCCTAGTACTACACTGAAACATCTTGGTCTTTATTTACTTAAACATACCTGTAAGGTGACCCTGAACTAACCTGATACCAGGTGCTTTACCGTGCGATCGTTATCTTGCACATGAGTGAATACAGCATTCTCCAAATGATTTGCATAGTTAAGCAGTTCAAGACAGTTTTGTTTATGCGTTTCAATCTTTTGTGTCTTTGCACCTTTTTAAAAAATAAATGTATCATTTTTACTTAGATTTGACACAAACTCCTAACCAAGTAGTTAAAAAGTAATTCAGTTTCCTTTGCAATTTCATGTACTGACTTGTCCCACAAATTACATGACAATGAAATGCTTTTCTTTACAGTGCATGTAAAGTTACGCTTACCTTAACTGAGATATTTTACTAAAACTATCATATAATCCAGGGATTGGCTACGCTGATTTGGAGAACCGTGTGCCATGCACCCCAGAAACGGTGATGCGAATTGCCAGCATCAGCAAACCCCTAACATCTGCAGCTGCTGCAAGACTGTGTGAGGACGGGAAACTTGATCTCGATGTCCCTGTCCAGAAATATGTCCCAGAGTTTCCCCAGAAACAGTTTGACGGGCAAGATGTGAGTCACTTTTGAGTTATTTCAACTCTTTTCTTAGCAACTTTTATTTTTGTGTCCTGCTTACACATAAGTTATGCATTGGTTGTTTTCAGGTCACAATAACCCCTCGCATGATTTTGTCACATCTGAGTGGTATACGGCACTATGAGAGGGATGCAAAGAAAGTGAAGGAGGACAAGGAGAAAGCTAAGCGACTGTTAAAACCACCAGTGAAAGAAAAAGATGACGAGAAGAGCTCGGCTGGAAACAAAGATAAACCCAAAACAGATCAGAAGACTAAAGGCAAAGAGTCCAGTCAGGCTCAGCAGAAAAAAGAGTTTGAACAGGAGGAGTATTACTTAAAGGAGAACTTTGAAAGTGTCATTCAGGCTTTGGATCTTTTTAAGGATGATCCACTCATTTTCAAACCTGGTAAAAATAATAATATAAATAACTAAATGTTATTGCAATATTAAAATGATGCAGATTTTGATATTTTTATTCTCTTGATGAGAGGGAGCAATGTTTTTGTACTTGCAGGTACAACTTTCCTGTACTCCACTCACGCCTTCACCCTGCTTAGTGCTGCTGTAGAGCGTGCTGCCGGCCAGCGCTTTCTTGATGTCATGATGAACATGTTCCGCGAGCTGGGAATGCTCAACACAGTTCCCGATGAGAATGACCCTATCATTTACCACCGCTCCAGGTAATCCATCATCTCCACATTACTGCGAAACATAACTGAGTGTATATATTTAACTCTTAACGCTAATTTATAAAAATGAATTAAATGAAAAATACTTTATTTCAGAGAGATTAAAATAAACAAATCAGTTTTCTGTAAGGTCGTTTGCTCAAGTTTTATTTATTTGTTCTGTTTTGTTTTTTTTAATTCTCAGCATGATTAAAAAAACAGCGAGTTTATTGTGTGTTCTTGACACTCCACAGATTTTATCATTTTAACAAAAGAGGACGTATGGTGAACTGCCCGTACGTGGACAACTCTTACAAATGGGCTGGAGGAGGCTTCCTTTCCACAGTAGGAGACCTGCTGCTGTTCGGGAACGCTCTGCTCTATGGCTACCAGGTGGCCCACCTCAAGGACACTGAGGGCTTGCTCCCTGGTTTTCTCAAACCTGAAACAGCCATAGAGCTGTGGGCACCTGTTGACAAGACGGAGGCCACCGGGGATAAAGATGGACTGTACGCCCAAGGCTGGCTGGTAGTGGAGAAGTTTCAGAAATATGGCCAGTGCAGGAAACGCAGGCACTATGTTTCACACACTGGAGGAGCTGTGGGAGCCAGCAGTGTCCTGTTGGTGTTACCCAGTGAGGAGATAAAGCCGTGTCAAGGCCAGACCCCTCTCCTCCCACAAGGGGTAGTTGTTACTATCATCACTAACATGCAGTCTGTGGGACTGAACAGCACCGCACTGAAAATTGCCAAAGAGTTTGACAAAGTCCGAAGTTTGTTAGAGTAAGTTGTTTACACAACCACGCATAAATTTCACTTAAGTTAGTCATAAAGTTGTTCCACTTGTTATTTTGATACACTCGTTTTGGAGAATTAAATAAATGTATTTTTGATTGCAAATATAAAAAGTGTATATTTCATTTCAGTTGCATCACCGGGAGCCAGATGTATATCAGCAACGTGTACATAAAAAAAGAACAAATACACATTGTCCCATTCACTGTTACAGGAAAAAAAACAGGAGGAAGGTACATACCTGCTGCTTGTGAGGAATGCAGATTCATTCATAATGTGCATTCCTCATGTGCAGGAGATATGCATGCCGTTCAATTCCACTTCACCCAGATGAGGCACATCCGGGTGAATTAAAAACGTGGCAATATATACCACCTGGCCAGAAAAGAAAAGTTGTTACTAAATAAAATAGCTGCTCACTCTTATGTTTTTGGACCGCTTCTAACTTTGATCAAGGCACGCATCTTATAGATGTTGTATTGATGGGTAGTCTGACCACTGCAAAAAGCCTTTTACTGCACATCCCAATGATTCTTGTTGAAGGTCTGTCTGGACTTAGTGGTGGCAAATCCATTGGTAAGAATGACTCAAGCTCCCTGAACCACTCTTTCACTATTAGAGCCCAATGAATTATGGCATTATGTCGTCCTGGAATATTCCCACACCATCAAAGAAGAAAAAAAATCCAGTTATTGTATAACCTGTCCAAACAGTATATTCATTTTGCCTGTCATTGGACTTTACCTGGACTGCAGAAACTCCAGATTATAGGCAGCCCCCACTGGCTTGTACAGTAAGCACTATATGCATGATCGCCACATTGCTTCATCTGCTTCTCTTATCCTGATATGGAAAAGGAGATAACTGCACTACTCAGACTACATGACTGTCTTCCATTCCTTCAGTCTAAACTTTATGCTCCCAGATCACATGATTGTGGCTCCCATTCATTATAATTTAGAGAGGTGGATTTTATTGTTTTACACACCTGTTATTAAGATGTCCAAAAACTCTTAAAAAAAACTTACGAAAGTATATATA
>JBAMHX010000011.1:19852315-19867048 GCA_037177515.1 Pseudomugil tenellus
GCAATGAAAATATATAGGGAAAAAAATCATGTTCAAGGAAACAAACACAAAAATAAAATAAAATAAAATAAAAAGAAGACTAGATGCAAATGAATTGAAGTAATAAATAGTAAAAAAAAAAATCTAAAAATCTGTAGATGTAAAAAATTTGTGTGTAAAAATAATATTGCGCTATTTTTAATAATTCATGCAGCAGAAAGTTAGGGACAGGGGTGACATGGTCTTGGACGTGTTATTAGGTGAGAAGGTGCATTGGATGTCTGAATTACTTTTAGTTTATTGAGGAATTTATAAAGTAAAGTTAAAGAAAAAGCTGTTGTAATAATCCAGAATGGAGGTTTTAAAAGCATGAATCGATGATCAGAGGCAAGTAATGTTTTGATTGCAAAAAAGGGAATTCTGCAGATGCTGCCAATGTGGCTTTTGAGTAAAATGCAGCTGTCAAAGATGAATTGCAAAGTTGGGAATATATGAATATGGTGGTTGGTGAGTTCTGTTCAGAGGCAGAAAACAGGAGATACAGTGAGAGATTTTGGATCATTTATTAGTATGAAATAGCAAAAACATAACCTCTATCACTTCGCTGTAAGAGAAGCAGGAGAAAAACTGAGACAAGGACTAAATGGTGCAAGAGAGAAGGGACAGCAGCAGATATAGACAGTGTTGATTCTGTCTTGTAGGAAAGAGAGGAAGACTGTGCATCTTTCCACATTGGATGAGTTTGAGTTTATGCTGGGTTTGAGCAGCATGTTTATTGTTTATGAGAAAGCTTTTGGATTGATGGGCCCGGTGCGGATGATCTGAGTGTTGTCACGGTTTAGTTCCTTTCAGGTTGGGGAGAATGGGAGAGGGGCGTCAATGTCAGTGGTGTAAAATGAGTAAAATGATCAGAGATGTACAAGTTAGTAGTTTAAATTTGATGAATTAGTGGAACAAGCTAAATGTAACCAAGATGTCCAACACTAAGACCATCTGTTGGGTGGGACAGAGCAGGTTTAACTGCTTGAGCAAGTTAAGAGCAAATATCTAAGATCTAACATCTGCTGGGTCTGCACCAAGATATTGCATCTGCATAAGCTTGTTGTGGAAAGTGCAATCTGTTGTGCAGCCATCTGTTCAGGAAACATCATCAGAGATAGTCTCATAGAAATGAAAGAAACTAATCAAGTAGGTTGGTTCATAATTCTGAAATCCCTGAAGCTGATTGCACAGAGAAGGATGCTGAACAAACTGCTGGTGGATCATTCTTCATGCTCACAATACAGACAGTAAACAGTGTTAATGAGCTTGTTCGGGTCCAATGCTGCACAGAAAGGTAAACAAGGTCATTCCTGCCAACAGCCATCACCATTTTACCAGAAAAAATATCTTTTCATTAATACATCATTGTAATTTCAATTCAGGAATTTATATATTTCATGTCACTGAATAATTTCTGGTGCTGATTCTAATTCAGACTAATTTACTCCATCCATTTTCGACCTAAAGAGAATAAAATTTCAGTTGCCTGAAGTTACATGTACAGAATATAGATCTTGTGTCTTAGCATGAATGTTGTTGATAAAGTAGGAAAGTATCTTTTCAACATGTATTACAGCAGTAGATGAGTTGCCATTTGACTGAAAGGTACAGGTGAGACAATAACCTAGCAGTAATAAAATACATTGATTCATGGCTTCTTATAAATTCCTGAGCACTCCCATTTCTGTGTTTCTGTTCATTAATTGAGATATTAACAGTTCTCCTTTTAGGATAATATAGTTGCTATTAAACCGGCTATTAGTGGGTTGTTTTTCTTTTTTTGTTGCGAGTGGGTTGTTATCGCGAGGAGCTCTGAAGCGCAAGAGGTGAAATGAAGCGAGTGTTTTTCTACGTCGCTGCTTTCAGGGTGGCTCAGAAACGGACTAATACATCTTCTAATGGATTAATCATGGACTACTTCTGCATTCATCTTTAACACTGGGTACATTTTGGGATTGCGGTTTTTTTTTATTTGTTCTTATATTTATCTGTTGTTTATATTTCCTTCATACTCTTGTGTAATATCCTTTGCTTTCAGCTCATTGACGACGTAGCTCATCACGCATCTATAACTGCTGGAATCCGGTTTTCAGCACCTGGACAGTTCCCGATCGCAACCATCTTTTTTTATTATTATTATTACTATTTTCGGGCACATGGAGTTCTTGATCTGATAGTGGGGGGGTGCCCCAAAATCACATTACGCTTCCCATCAAAGATGTCGTTATCTCCCTGATTCAGTGACAGCCTCGTCGTCTCTGCTGAAGGATGGTGCTTATAGTCCGGAGGAGGTGTTTTCATCGTGCGCTGTCCTCTGAGGGGCGATACGGGTGCGTGGCCAAGTCAAATCTAAAGCTAATCGCAACCTACACACAGCAGAATCCGAGCTTCCCTCTCTCTGATCATCATCTGCGAGGAGGGAGATATTTGCCATCATCACCACTGCGAGGGCAAAGGAGTCACGATCATACTTTGAACAATGTAGAGCAAGCAAACACAAGAGGTTAGTGAATCTTTGTATCATTTCAAAGCAATTCAAAGCCCAGCGGTAAATGATGTATTGTCTTGGTTTTAACATAAACAAGAATGAGGCTGTATGGCCTCCAGACATGCACAGTGAGAAAATGTTAACAGCCTCATAACTGTTTATACAGCTGGTGGTTGCTTTTGCCTCCTTATTGCTTTAAATACATGGGCAGAAATAGCCCAGAGTGATTGTTACAGCAAATGAAACAGCTCAGTAAAATCTGCTGCCCCATCATCCCCACTAATGAAACATTTACTGTAGGCTGTAGTTATCGTAATGAGGGGCAGCTCAAGATGCTTGAGATGGAATTCAGTCTCTCATAATTCACTCAGGTCCAGAAATACTTTGTTGTATGGTGGATTATCTTTGACCCAAGTGATCCCTTATCACCAAATATAACCCCTTTACTTTTCTTATACTCATCTTATACCCAGATCCTGTTTTTATGTTTTCTGCTCCTAAATATATTCCCACAACTATTATTTTAGGGCATTGCAGTGAAATAGTATCACTCTCAGCCCTTGAATGACCTGTGTTGATTCGTCCTGAGTAGCATTTAATCTGCTGTGGCTGTGAATGCTGACTCCTCACCTCTGATGTTATGCCACTGTCTCACACACTACCTCAGATTCATTTTATTTAATCACAAAGGCATGTTAAACAATGTTTGACCATGCTCTTCTATTGATCTCAGCTGCTTTCAGACTGATCATTTGTCTCCATTTAATGTTAGAAAAGTTATGCATGTGACTTCCCATGACAGCTGGGATAGTCTTTCACTAAAAAGACCTGGACATCAATGGCTCTCTATGCGATGGCACAAAAAGCCAGCATCCTGCTGTACTTGCTATGCAAGAGGTGTGATGTTCCTCGGTCCCTGATACCCAGAGCGGAGCATACATTGGAGGAAATTTAAAATCCATTACAGTTTAGTGCTCCCCAAGAAAACTCTGTCTGAAAAATCTGAATGCATTTGTATTTCTGTAATGCATAATTGTATATAAACATTTTTGAAAAAAGTTTTTTTTTCTACTTAACCATGAAAGTTTACTTTCCACAAAATATGTGATTGGTTCCTTTTCTGAAGCTTACTTTTATACTTTATATATTTACAGGTGTGGTGGGAACCAGGTCTCTGCAGTGGTGAAATCATAAATACGCTTGGGGTCATAAAGTGTGGACATTTATTTGCTGCCGCAAGCACTTGTCATGAGCAACACTCAGTAAGTACGGCTTCTAATGGTCTTGTTTGAAATTGTTTTCATGAATATAAAATTTTAAATTACTCCTTATGACCCTGCGGAGATATGCAAAGGGAATTTCAGCAAGGTGGGACAGGATTAGTGGAATGTATCCAGCATGTTCTCCTAACCCTCTTGTGAGTGATTCTGAGCAGTAATCAGTAGGAAAGCATTTCTAAGAGTGAGTACAGCTGGCCACCTCCTGTCTCCGCTGTCTTCACTTAGCATTCAGGGGGGATGTTCACATGTCATCTTCTCTTATTAATAATTACTCTGTGTGTGGTCCTCCAGACAGGCCCCGCATTCTGATTACTAAGAGAAGGGAAAGGGGAGGGAGCTGAGTGGGAGGAAGTGAAGTGGAGTAGTGTGGAGTGGAGTGAGAGGTGAATGCAAAGTGTGTTCAGTCAGCTGCATCTTCTGCAAAGCAAAGGATGCTCCATGCAACCAAAAAGGGCTTCTTACTGGGCCTCAGACCGGCAGAGTAGTGCAGCTGATGGTTGATTACGACTCATTTTTTAAGAGGAAAACTGATGCAAAACATCTGCAACCAAATAGCAGAATGTGCTGACAGCTTTGTAGGACAAAACCACAATTTAATGCTGCTGAGTGCTGGTGACTCTCTGTGAAGTGACAGATGGGAAAGTTTCATGCAGAGCAAGGTCTTTGGAGTTATTTTTCACCCCTGCTCTTTCTGGATTGATGCTCCTGTAAACCTCCCCACCCCCTTTTCTGCCTGTAGCGCTGTAGCATCTCTGCTCTGGAAGCAGTGGCAGGCAGGATTGGAAAATATGAGGTGCTTTAATACAACAAATTCTGACAAATTTGTCTTACATACTATATTTCATATATTAATTTACTTTGAAAATATATTTTACAGCTTTTGGGCATTATTTTCACCACCAACAACAAAGAAATACTGATGTGTATATGTTTATTATGTGCCATGGCAGTCATTTTTAATTCTATTTTTGTTTGTCTTGTTCATAGTATAAAGACTGAATAAAACACTTCTGTGTTACTGTAACTTACCACTGTGTCACCTGATTAAGAGGTACATCTCTATTAACTACTCAATTGTTTGTGCAGTCAAAGCCTGATTCACTGTAACATATTCTTCTGTGTGACTTTATGTGCCATACTGCTGCATTATGTGATGTGCTTTTCTCACACACTACATAAAACTACCATACAACTACCACTACACTACCATAAAACCTAAATTCTGTAATGCTATGTCCTCTGAAGGTCCCTTAAATACTTACTGATGAGTATGTATGAGTATGTGTGTATGAGTATGAAGATACCTGAAGCCATTCATCTATTCTCTTTACCTCTCATTCCATTGAATGGTTGCGGATAGCTGGAGCCTGTCCCAGAAATTATTGGGTGAGAGGCGGTGTACACCCTGGACAGGTCGACAGTTCATCACAGTGCAAAGATGCCTAAATAACTTGCAATTCTCAGTAAATAGAAAAATAATGTTTTAAGTGATAAACTTTGGCCCTGTTGTAAGGATTAGTCAGCCAGTTGGTTACAATGAGTCTGAAAAATCCAAGTAGGATGATTTTTTTTTAATAAAATAAAAAAATTGTTGTTTGGAAATGTGTTCAGTAAATCCAGCCATTAACTGAACTACGTATTTTAGTGAAATAGTTCAGATAATCATTTGGCAATCATTTGCCAAGAGGCGGGCTACACCCTGGATGGTTCGCCAGTCCATCACAGGACAACACAGAGATAGACAGTCCCACACACATTCACTCATTCTCATTTTTAAAGAACAATCAACCTAACATGCATGTCTTTGGATGTTGTAGGAAGCCAGAGAGGACCCACGCTAACGCAATTAGAACATGCAAACTCCACACGGAAAGGCCACTTTCCAAGCCGAGCTTTGAACCAGTAACCTTCTCACTGTGAGGCGCTCAGTAAATATTTGTGTTATTTTGTTGTCTTTACAAATTCCAAAGTAATACAGTGGAAATGGCAATTTCCTACTGAACTTAAAATCTTATTTTTCTGGGTTAGAAGCTTTATTTTAAATTGTTAGGACTTGCTAAGTGTCCCAAACTGGGCTAATTGTAATACACTAAACTGCTTTTGTTATGAATGATAACCATTCCTGCTGCAGTGACTCAACGTAGTAAATTTTCCTGCATACTCTGGGAAGTTAAGGTGTGCATTGTGGAGGGTACACCACAATCATAGATGGGCGGATAAAAGGGATTAGACTGTTTATATTATGAAGTCATAGGAACAAGTCAAGTTTGCGATGAATTTAGTTCTCACACATCATAAGTACAGAAGTAATTATTGGTTTTCACTTTGAATAACAAAAATAAATGAAAAAATACACTTTCAAGACATACTTTAAATTAGCAAAAAAAAAAAAAGTATATCAGATAAAGAAAAGGCCTATTTTCCTTTCTAGGTCTGCCTACATTAACATTTACCTTAAAGGTGGGTCTGCTCAGTGATCTTCTACTAACGCGATCATCTGTTTCACCTCCAGCACAGAGGTTGTAGAATTCACCAACCCCATGGCTTTTCTTCTCCCTGTCTTGTAATCAATGCCTTCCCCCACTGATAAGTACTCCAGTTATTGATGTCTCTACGCTGGCTGCACTGGGATTGCAGCCAAGCAATGTGAGCCTCCTGTTCCAGGGTGACTTCTCCTTGTCCGCTATTGGCAGAGTTTGTAGGATTGCAGCTCTCAAACGCATTCAAGTTCATTGGCAGATAAAACTATACCCCAGCTGGTTCTGCCAAATATTGCAAACTTGACAGAGAACATAAAGTTGAGAAAAACTTGCTATTAAAATGTTTGTCCTGAAACTCATTTATCAGTTTAGACAAATATAATTGGCTCAATTTGTTGTTGTCTGCTCATTTTAGTATTTTAAGCACATGGAGACTTGGAAGTTTATTGAAAATTTACCTCACTGGCTTTATTTTGTCCTTCTTAATTTAATCACTTGTTTGCTACTCTGACAAGAGGGGCTACTCAATTACTGAAAAAAACACAATCACGATTATGTTAGGCCAATATGAGAATATTTAAACAATTTCTCATTGCACCAAATAAGGACATTTACTCTGGACATAAAACAAGTCAGAACAGCCTCTGCTTGAGGGTTTTTATTTATTCACTTATGAATTTATTCTTTAATTATATGTGTAAGTTTATTTATCCATTCATTCTTTTTCAATATCCCTTATTTCAATTCAGTGTCAAAGGGAAGCTGGAGCCCATCCCAGTAATTAGCAGACAAGAGGCAGGGTAGACCTTATACAGGGTGCCACTCCATCTCAGTGCCAACACAAAGAGACAAAAAACCAATCACATTCACACATTTAAAGAGACCAATTAACCCAATGCATAGTGGACTGTGAAGGAAGCCTGAGTATACGGACATGTATACAAAGGGAGATACATAAGGCTCCTGTTCAACCTTGTGTAATGTTATAAAAGATCAAATAAATACAGCCAGTGGCTGACTGGGTATTTTCTACCCTTGACTATGCATACAGAAATCCAAGTAAATGCCTTTTTACATTCAAAGTAGATGACAAGCTTGACATTTGACGCAGAAAATAAAGTAATACCACCGGGAATAGTTGGGACAGTATTGAGTTGTAGCCCACACTCAACCAGCAAAAGGAAAGAAACAAGAAGCCAATGAAACCACCAAATAAAAAGTTCAAAGACACAGAAAAAGCTGAGTACAGCAAATAAACACATTGGGGTTTTTTCTACTTTATTTGGCATTCTAAAACAGCTGTACATGACTTGGACATGGTCCAAGCTTTTTTAATTGCATATATGTTTTTAAAGCAATAAAAATATATAATAGCAAGTTTTTTGTTTAGTTATTTTTTGTAAAAGCTAAGGTATACATTTTATTTTTCTCGTGATTTAATCTCTAACTTATGGTTAATTTTGAGTAAATACAGTGTCATCAAACTTAAACCATTATAAACAAGATGAAGTAGATGCGTTGGCTAATGAATGCATTGGCTTTTAATTTACAGCACACTGTAAGACAACTTTGCACTGCTATTCTGCCCTGTGCGTTATAACTGTGCAGGGTGACAGTATTAAGACGTTTTTCTTTCACTATTACCGACTAAATCCAGCGCAATATGCAGATTTTCTGAAGGCATTGCTGTTTTGCTTGTGGTGTGCGTTTTGTTACACAGGGCTCCACCCCAGGCTGGCGCCTCGGAGCTTGAGATCATCTCGCAGCAGGTGGAGGACGACAACCAGTGTGTGGCTCCAGTCCAACTGGTCAGCTTTGCCTACAGAGACTTGCCTTTGGCAGCCCTGGACATATCCATTGCTGGATCTCAGCTCATCTCAAACCCAGATGAGGAGGACAACAGGGAGGGGTACGTGTCTGGAATTTCACCATTTGCTTCTTTTCCTGCTATTTTTTTCATTTTTCCATTTTGTTTCTTTTGGCAATCACTGAAACAATCCTTTGAAGTGATAATGTAAGCAAGAAAATGTAATAACCGTTATAACTGATGTTGTAATGGCTGACAAAGAGGCACTGCATTTTTGAAACCTGAAAATATGTAAATGAACACTTTATCTATATTTTCTTTTTATCATTTCATTAATATAAAAGAGTGACCAATCTGAGGAACCGGGAGAAAATTAGTTACATTATTATCAACTAAATCTTATTATAATTAATTTGTATACTATGAAGGTGAAAATCTCATTACATATTGATTGATATTCTGGATATTTGCCTCCACAGTTAGGAAGATACAGTGATTGTGTCTGTATTTTGTGTCAAAGTGCTACATTTCTAATTAAGGCAGAATTGCAATTACTGCAATCTGTAATCTATCCTGCCAGCTAAAGCTCTACAGTCACTCTCTCAATCGGTCATTAGTGCACATGGTAATTACACCTGGCATATTGAATCACACCTCATTTTATATTGGAGTTTATAAAATGAGGATATATGGTAATAAATGTATTGATGTCACCCAGTTAAATTGGCATTGTCCGTACTCAATTCAACTCAACGACATAGCAATTTCTCTCCTCCGTGCTGAGTTCTGTTCATATTGTCCATTAGTGGCAGAAAACAAAGTGCTGTTAGCACCAAAGCTTTTGTGAAATGTCAGAGCCTTGTGGCGGTATGGTCACTTCCCATGAGGCTTGTTTGTTCTGGGCTTGTGTTTTTTTTCTTCTTAACACGAGCACCATGCTCTGTATTACCAGTGTTCTCAGTACATAACACACCCCTTCCTGAGCACCCCTGTAGCAAGCGTCCATGGCTCTTTACTCAAGAACCGTGAGTCACAATGCTCTTGGCGTGCTGCGATGCTGGCATCCATGCAGAAAAAAATAGACAAACAGCATAAGCTTAATTAGAGCACCAGCATCTTGCCATCCAAGCCCTGGTGCTTCAGCTGACCATGTCCGGTTGGACTTTGCCCGGTTTGGCCTGGTATAGGCCTGAGGCTCTGTGGGATGGAGGGACAAGGACAGATGGGTACTGTCCCAAACACCCAGTTTGTGAGGCTTTCTCAAGTCTTTTACTTACACTCTTTTGTTCACACAGTGAACAGAAAACATATATTGACAGCAACGCCACAGCACAGAGTAGGATCTGACATCCCAACAAAAATATCATCACTGCAGATACCCTGAAATGGCACCATATAGTGCTTTGGTCCACGGAGATTGGGCATTGTCTATGAAACATACAGAGACACGTTACTTCTAATTGTCAAAACATACATCAGTCACCAAGATGGGTGGTACAACTAGTGAGCAAGTTGTCTTTGTGATTCATCTGTCTAACATTTAAGGAATGACACAATGGTAAATGCTGTATGGTAAATGATTTAGATAGTTGCAGACCGCAATGGCATAATCATAGAAATGTGCTTTACTGTGCAATACAAACTATAAACTAACATTTGGCCTTTTTAAATGATTGTGAAAACATTGAAAATCCTTAGTCTCTTTGTAATGCTGCAGTGGCTCAGTGCATCCATTTTGGTGTTGTGTAAATGTTGCTATAGCTTAAATCCCAGTCAACTTTTTCCGGATGTAATCGAAACATAAGTGTGGATTTTTTCTATTTCAATTAGTCAATTGCAATATTTTTTATTTGCAAATTTAGTTGTCAAATTTATTTGTCTGTGGAGGTTTGTCTTTTTGTGTCATGGGCCTCGGAAAAAAATGGGAAAACACCTTGGAGATCCCCTATTTAGCAGCTTCATGTGGTGCTTTATTAGGGTACTTGGGTGACTATGTAGGTGGTGGATGTTCTTGCAGAATATAAACAAGCACATGCAGTACTTCCAGATTCTGTGTAGTGATGATCTGGATGGAAATATTAATAGATTTTGAGTAGCCTGAAGTTGCTGCTGATTCCAAGGTGACGGTGATGTGATTTTAGAAATTCTGAATGTGGTTGAAACAGAATATAAAAGATAAAATTGTGAACATGAAAAAGCAATAAGTTCTTAAACTGTGACTTTAACAGGGTGAATGAAACAGCATTTATTAATTTCAGTGGGAAATAGTAACTAATTATCTTTTTACTATACCATTAAATGCCATGTCAGAAAAGTATTTGAAAGTGTGGTATTTTGGAAAGAAATGACTTTTTGCAAAGAAATGTAACTGGTTTTTGACTGACTCAGCCTTCACACTGAAGCTTTCATTTTCTTTCCATCACTCATCACTGATGCAAAAGTACTGTCACCCAATATTTGCTGGCATGAACACTTACTGTTTATGTTTTCTCTCATTTACATATGCAGGATAACTTAGCGTGACCATACATATTGGTAACTAAAGAATGTGAACACATTCAGATCATGGGAGGTCCCACAACACTCACTCCCTATATTTTCTTGCATATTTCACACTACATTACCCACAATACCTTGCGCAATTTAGCATAAAAAACTGATAACTCTCCTCAGAAATGCCAGAGCAGTCCTGCTCTGGAATAGCAAAAGGGGGTGAAAGAAGAGGAGCTGCAGATGCAGCATGCCCATCACATGCTTTGTGTGCTTATAATAACATAGGAGACTATCATATGTTGTTTGCAGAGTATTCCAACAGTAAAAATGTAAATATGCAAGTTATGTCTGCCTTCACTTACAAAGTAAAGGATACCTGATACATGTGATGAGGTTGGGATCGGCAGATGGGTGGGTTAATGTTGTTGAAGTAGGTCAGAGAGCTACAGAGAGGCCAGCTTATTGAGGGACTTGTAGGTGAGGCAGAGGAATTTGTATTGAATAGAATATTGAACAGGAAGCTAAGGGAGCTGTTTTAGGTTCGGGGTGATATGCTGTTTGGATGTGGTGCTTATAAGCTGGTAGGCAGTAAAGTTCTGGATGTATTGCAGTTTTTGAAGATGTGCAGAGGAACTCCATAGAAGACTATTACAATACTCAAGTCTGGAAGTAATTAAGGCGTGGATGAGGATTCCGGCTGTGGACTCAGAGATGGAGGGTTGGAGGCGGGCAATGTTGTGAAGGTGAACGAAGGCTGTTTTAGTCATGTGGTGGATATGTGTGTGATATGAAGGAGTGGAGCCTAAATGATACCAAGGTTACATATATAAGGGGAGTGGGTGGTAATGCAACCATTATTAAGGAGGGTAAAGTTCTGTACCGTGAGGAGATGAGAATAGGGTCCAGTAATGAGGAGTTCTGTCTTATTGCTGTTGAGTTTTAAGAAGTTAGTTTTTACGTCCGAGAGGCAGCCTGTGATGCTGGAGAGGATGACCGCGGTGATGGATTTAGTTCAAATGTAAAGTTGGGTGTCATCAGCCTAACAGTGGAGATGGAGTCCATGGTTGCAAATGACATAGCCAAGGGGAAGAATGTAGATTCACAAAAGGAGGGGACCGAGCATCAAACCTTGGGTAACACTCTAGGTAGTGGGGGGGCCAGTGTCGGACTTGAAGATGTTGGCAGAGGCAAAATGGTGACGGTCAAAAAGGTAGGATATGAACCAGAGCAGTGTTGTGCCAGAGATGCCAATTGACAGTAAACAATAAAGGTGGTATTATCAATTGCGTCAAATATGGCAGAGAGGTTGAGGGGGAGGTTGACGGATGTATAACCAGCATCGGCAAGAGGGGGCAAGAAGATTGGTAAATGCTAAATGGCATTCACTTATATAACACTTTTTTTATTATATAATGAAAGGCAGAAAACTCTTCAGTTTGATAGACTATGTTTATCTTTGTAAGGAAACTTAAAGTGATTCTGGAGGGTTGTTGTGTATTTGACTGATCAGATTATTGAAACATGAAGGCATAGGTTTTTGCTGCTTTTCCATGAAGAACACCAGCGAGAAACTGAGATTCATGTAATCATCTGGACAAATTGGAAGGTCATGCCTTGGTAGCAGATGTGCACCAGAGATCCACTAGAGACCCACTTTGTCTCCAGTTGTCTGTCCGGCCAAAATCATGGATTTTTGTCAGTCTGTGGACATGAAGAGGAAGTTGAAAGACTTTGCAATTTCAGGGCAGTTGGCACATGCTGCCTCTAACTCTGACTGCTGTCTTTTAACTTCCTCTCCAGGTCCACAGGCAGGCAATAAAACGGCTTTGGTGTCATCAGACGGTCAGCCAGAGACAAAGTGAGCACTGTATTCCCAGAGCCAGAGCATTACCTTCTAGTTTGTGCAGGCAATCCAAGAATCCAGCCTCCCCGGTGGTGTAACTTAATTGAAAACCAGTGAAAACTTTTCCATTTGTGTGATTTCTAGCCTTGTCGATTGGAACAATAGAATACAGAATATCTGTCCAGCTTTGCTTTCATTCACTGAAGACAAACTCAGTGAACCTATAATACTGAACTCTTTCTGCCCTGACTGTGTGCATCCACACAGACCAAAGCTGGAAAGACTAAATTAATTCATTCTTTAGCTTCTTGTAGAGTTATGCAAAGGTCTAAATTAATATGAACCCATTGGCACCGATTGTGATAATTACTAGATGAGCAATTACCTATTATTATCTCCAGCCAAATCTGAACCCAACCCGTTGATATAACCATGACTGGAACTATGACACACACATAACACACTAATGATCTTTGTAGGTGATGTATTAGATCAACTATCCCTGGATCCTACAATTGCTGACTGTTTTAACCATTTGTACTGGTGTCATTTATGATATCTTATGTGTATCTACTCTTTTGGGAGTCCAGTGATGATGAATAAATTTTAATGATAATAAACAATAAGAAGATGCTTGCTTGTGGCTGTGTGTGTTATACACTTGTTTTAACTGTAATAATGTAAACCAAAACCTAACTGATCACCAATTTATGTGGAACGTATTAGAGATTAAAACTTTTATCCCAATAGGTACAAAGAATATTTTATAGGGTTAGGTATTCGCTTGCAACAGTTAAGGTTGGGATAAATGTCCTGAGCTTCACTGTCTCAATGAAGAGCAACAAAGGGCTACATAAACCTGATGTGTTTGTAAAGAAAATACAAACACACACATACACACACAGGAACAACAAGCAAACTGCCCTGAAATAGTCCTGTTCAAACCTTTCACCAGCTGGGGCTCAAACTAGCAAACGTTTTGCTCAGAGGCTGGGATGGGTCCCAGTTTCCCCGCGACTCCCAAAATTGGACTAAGCAGGGGTCTGTTTCACAAAGCAGGTTTATTGAAAAATGTGAATTAGTTAACCCTGAAATGAGGCCAACTCTGGGTTTTTAGTTTCAGGAAGAGGGGTTAAATAACCCAGAGGAGTAGGGTAAACCCTAGCCTGTTGCACAAAGAAAGTTTAACTCTGAGTCAGTTTCTATGGTAACAGTGTCTCTCAATTTCCTTGAATTAAAATCTGACATCTGTTTCATTGACGATTATTTGAAATAAAATCTGTTCATATTTTTATATGCTGTAGATTAAAAAAGAACAGGAAACAAGGTTAATTTGATAAGTGTCTTTTGTGTTCACCGTGCACAGAAATGTGTGCATTTAACTGTGCAGGGATGCAGTGTGAGCACAGCAACAATAGATTATGCAGAAGTGGGTGAAATCCTAGCCATTAAAGAGGTTTTTTTTGCGGTTTCTTTGTTGTTGTTGTTGTTTTGGGTTTTTTTTGTTTTGTTTTTTTGTTAATTGTTTTCTTTTTGCTGAAGATACATTAGTATTTGATCCAATAAGGTTTCACCGTGCTGCAGTAATCACATGTTAACTTCTGTAGCTTAAGAATGCTCACGTTTGAAGAAAGATGTAACGATTAGAAAACTGTAGACTAAAGCTATGAAGGACATTGCTAGAGCCCGATATGAATCCTGGCAGCAGCAGTATTTTATGGAGTTTTAGAAGCAGAGCCACACTGTACCTGCTCTGTAATGATGGATGTCTAAAAAGAGAACAAGATTCCTCTTTTTTTCCCCTCCCTTTTTCAAACACTCTTTTTCAAACACACACAGAAACAATCCTCTCCACGCTTGCCTGGCACCGTGTGCTACACAATAGATGACATTTGAGTGTGGGGTTTGAGGGTTGGTTAATATTCACGGAGATGCAAAGTGTGAGATTGCTTTTAAGCAGAGAACAGAAGAGATCAAGTGTCCTGGGGAAAACCTATTTATCAGGGACAGCTTGTCTGCTGCTTTGCACACAGAGCTTCATCCGTCTCCATTTGTTTAGTATCTTTGGCCCATTTCTCTGGCAAAGGCTAGCTTTGAGTCCCCTGCACCAGATTGTATCCCAGGGTAAATTGCAAGAGAGCATTTGAGAGGTATTGGCTGATTATATTTTTAAACTAGTATTGAAGTGGGCATAGTTTATTTTTGTTATAAATAAAATCAGAAAGACCCAACAGTCACACTAGATCAGTGCAATATATTTATTTTCTCAACTTGAACACTACATACATGCATGGTATGCAGTATATACACCATTTATATCT
>JBAMHX010000011.1:19870212-19892337 GCA_037177515.1 Pseudomugil tenellus
GTGTGTGTGTGTGTGTGTGTGTGTGTGTGTGTGTGTGTGTGTGTGTGTGTGTGTGTGTGTGTGTGTGTGTGTGAGCGGTCTCTGAAGCATTGCCCATTTGATGCGAACTTACTTTGACCCTGAAGAGGTGATTTTCCTCTTTGGCTTGCTCCACCGATGAAGCAATCTCACTTCCTCATAAATACTTCAGGCCCTCAGTGTTTAAGGTTTAAAGTGATTTGCTTAAAATTAAGTTTTTGAGCTTGGAGTAATCCATCACTGCCATTTATCCTGCTTCCAGACAGGGTTTTTCTTTACAGGTTTATTAAATTAATACATTTTCCGTGAGGCTTGTGGGAAAAGTCTGAATGAATTATGATTTCACAAAGTATGAGTTAAATTGTGCTTTTTAAACCTGAAGATACAATAAGTGAGATGTTTCTCTCTTTCTGTCCAGGGTGTGCTCACTCTATCTTAGAACTAATGGTCCACAAATATTCTGTGACTTGGTGTTAAACATCAAACTGAGTAAATGTTTCTTTTTTCTGGCTCTTTTACTCTGGGAGATGGGGTTTGATATTCCGCTGAAATGGATCAATGCTCGGAACGTCTCCTTATATACTAATGCTACCTTTACCCTTCCCCCGTCTTTATCACCCTGGGTGTTGGACTCCTAATCCGCTGTGGCAGGTAAATAGGGTATTTGAAAAAAGGCTGAGGGTATCAGGGAGACAATTGGCTCAGTGTTACCAAACTGCAACCCTGACTTTGAGAAGGGATGAGCAAGATGTCCTTGTCTAAAGATTTGTTGCTTCAGAAAATGACCCCACTTTCAAGCATCTTGTTACACCACATTGTTTGCAAAAGGGCGAAAGTTTAAATCTTATGTTTTACTAAAAAGAAAAAAATAGTCAAAATAGTGTATAACAAGTGATTAAATTGGTAGAATCATTTACTTTGCTTCAGTATAAAACATAATTTGGAATTTGAACAAAACTCTTAAGTGAAATTTTGTAATTTCAGACAATTCATTGAACCAAAAGCTGTTGACAGTGGTTGGTACGCCACAACATGAAAATAACTTCTCATGTGTTAGACGTTTTCTTGATCTGATGTCTAAATGTGAACAGGATGATAAAAAGCAGTTTAAATGCAAGCTATAATTGATTCACATTTAGTGTTCGATTCATGATACAGACTCTTTTTGTTTTTATAGTTAATCACCTCGTTTTTTAGCAGCATGTTGTGCAATTACTACTTAAACATTGAACAGTTGTACATTTGCATTAAAAACTGACAATTTAGGTTCACATTCATTATGACAATATTTGACCTTTTATGAGTAGTGATATGTACAAAAATATTTCATTAATTCATTTAATACATCTTGTTTGTGCAAAAGGATCAATACAACATAAAATCAGTCAAAAATATTAGGTAGTACATTTATTCATTACCAAAATAAAATGATTAACCATTTCTAAATAATAAAAAAAACATTGGATCTGATATCTGAAATGAGTGAACAATGTTAGTGAACACTGAATGTTTGCCAGAACAACAACTTATCACATTCTGATAGAAAATAATGTCCTAATCAAATTTAAAAATTTAAAATCACCTACTGTCTCTGTAGCCGCTAACTCATCAGTTATAACACCTCACCTGCCCTCTCCTCATCCAGTTCATAGAGCTGACATCTTGTAAATGTAGCCATCTTTATGTCTATGCACATGATTCTTTCCACTCTGGAATTCGCTGCTCGGTGGCGGCAAACTGTAGTAGCTCTGTCTTAACTGTTGGATTTTTTGTAATATAGACATCTTTTTTAAGACATGAGCTTTCAATTTGGGTTGTCCAAGAAGAGTTTTCACACTGGTAAGTAGTTGTGCTATACAGGAGATTTTCTGCATATTTTTCTGCCCTTTTAAGAATTATTATGGTGAGTCTCCATGGCAACGAGACTTATTTACCACCAAGATCAACTGATAATGCTCTCCAAATTCAAGATTATCAGTGAAATAACACGTCTAATCTAAATGGAGTTAAAAAGAAAGAGAAAGTGATGCAGGGCAAGGTGAGGTGGAAATGATGAAGATTTAAACCGTTTTTTCCAGTTGTTGTGATGGGTAATTTTGGCTTGCTAGCTATTAAAACTGTTGAGCTCCAGGTGCTAACTGAACATATCCCACAATGTAATGCATCTGTACACGGCTTAAAGACGGTCCGTGCAGACCACAATAAACAACTAAGCTGAAAACTAAAGAGAGGAGGAGTTGCAGTTGTGGTTAACCAGCGTTGGTGTCATCCTGGACATGTTACTGTTAAAGAGAAGATCTGCACAAGAGACATGGAACTGCTAGCTGAAATTAGCCTACATGCTAGCCCCATGAGCCTACACCTTTTCAGTCTGAGTTAGAAAAGAATACCAGTGATGTGGAAAACATCCTGCCTTGCTCCTGTGCCTTAAACTCTCCAACCAGTTTGACCAAACGACTACAGAATTTGAATTTCCCTCTGGGATTAATAAAGTATTTTTCTTTCATTCATTTAATTTCATTTCATTTCATTTCATTTCATTCATTCATTTATTTATTTATTCATTCATTCATTCATTCATTCATAAAGCTCAAACTGTCCTTCATGTCCAGGCAGCCAAAACCTCATTGAAAGGTTGCTGCAGAAGTCCACTGCTCTCTTACATCCAATGTAACAGTTGATGATAATCTGCTGGTTAATTTCCCTCAATTCTGTGTTTTGATGACACTGGTGCAGATTCTATAATAATAACCTAACATGCGTGTTTTTGGACACTATGAGGAAGTCAGACTATCGGGAAAGAACTGACACATAAATGGGGAGAACATGCACAACAAGGGCCCTGTTTGAAATCATCCCCAGCTGTGGCTCAAAAAAGTAATTTTGTAGCTGTGAGGCAGCAGTGCTAACCACCATTTCTCAATAAGGGGTTTCATCACTCAGCAGTTAAAGATCTGCTTTTTTATTGTTTTGGTTTGTTTTGGTTTTTTTGTTTGTTTGTTTGTTTTGTTTTGTTTTGTTGGTTTCTCAATGCATCAAATGATTCGGTCCTTAAGGTAATGTCAGTTTAACACCTTGCCTTCTTTACAAAAGAGCCATACTCAGTCTGTGGTTTGGCATTGTCTTTGAGTAACCAGTCTAACCTGCGTCATAAAGCACTGATGACGCATTAGCATATTTGTATGTTGGTAAAGAAAGCAGTACTGATTTCTAATCTTGTTTTTTTTTGGGGGGGGGGGGGGATTATTATTTTTACTGGGTCGATTTCATTGACTGTTTTCCAGAAGTGTTGACAAATCTTGTTATCAACATTTAACGATCCCTCATTTATGACATTAATTTTAATTACAAAAAAATTACAATCATCCTTTTACCCAATGTGCATCTTTCTCTCTTCATTCTTTCTCATTCTTCCTTCTCCAACTCTCCATCTTTCCTTTCTGGCTCTCAGTCCAGTTCTCTTGGGTGAATCCCAAAGCCTTTGAACTGGCTGTTCCCTGCTTCCTCTCTGGTGTGTTTTCCTCTTTCATTCTGAGCTGAAGCGAGTTTAGTGTGGAGAGTAGACTAAACTGCATCTTCTCTCATCTTCTGACAGTATTGCTTGTAGCTTTTCCTCTGTGTTGTGTGTGTGTGTGTCGAGGGGGTAACAGACAGTGGTCATTTTCAAAGGATATCAGTATTGACTTTGAAGGATGACACTGATCTCTTTATAGAACACATCTACCTATATCCTTTTAGGAAAGAGCAAAAAAGGGGGAAACAGCCTGGGGTATCACCTAGTTGGCTATAAAACACATTTAAATTGAAGTAAGACTTATATATTTAAAACATTTATGACATTTACACCTTCAGATACTGTGTACCTGGACAAGGAACAAGCATACCTGGGATACTATAAATACAGCACGTGTAACTCTGCTGGGACTGAACATGACTCATTTTTTCTTTTTATCCATCAACTCTATATAAAGCACACGACTATGTCATCATGCAAAATCAAATAAAGACTTCAATATTCAAATAGGCAAAGACCTGTATGTCTGTGTGTGACTATAATGTCAAAACAGAACTTGCAGACTCTCTGACAAGCCAAAACAGCCACATTATTTGGTCAGTCTGATAACTAGCCAGGTCTAGCACAAGAAACCCATCAGTTTGTTTGATAAACACTAGAACAGTAATTTCTCCATACCGTCTCTCTTTTTAAAAAAAAATTGTTTACTGGACTCCTACTTAGGAATAACCCTCACTCTCAACAGATATATGTGATATTTCAGGAAATAAATAAACTGTTGTTTTATACAGTATGTTCGTGTTCCAGAAAGAGAAAACAACTTCAAGCCTGTATGTGGATTTCAGCAGATGTCCTGTAATCTGTTTCCAGAAATAGACACAAACAACTAATAGCTGTTTTAAGTGCAACACTGCTCGATGATGCTGTCAAATGAGAACTTAAGTTCTGCATTTTTTAAGGATGTGAAAATGAATTTTGTAAGATGAGAATAAAAGGATCAAATAAATAAAACCAATGACTCCACCAAACCCTTCAAGAATTTTCTTTCATTGCTACCTCTTTAAATTTTGGGGGTATTTCTTCTCATTTTCATGTAGAAGGGCTGAAGTAAGTTAAGATAGTAGCTAAATCTTTCATGTTACATCCATACTTCAATACTTTTAATTTGATTTTAGATGTTACTTTTTGTTCCTGTGTTGTACGTCGCTTATCATGACACCCCACCATTTATTTCTTCCTTCCTGCCCCCCCAACCCAAACTTAGGTCCAACTGGCTAAAGCCGTGCTGTGGACGAAGAGCAGCGCTTTGGCAGGTCTGTCTGCTGTCAGCAGGCTTCAACTGTTTCCTGGTGGCCTGTGTGATCCTGGTGGTCCTGCTACTGATGCTGGAGCTGCTCATAGATACCAAGCTACTGCAGTGTGAGTGATAGAAACCAAAGCGATTTGACTTAATTTTTTTTTTAATCATATTTGTTTTGGGGTTTGAATACATGATATTGAGATGTTTTACTACATTCATTATTGACCAGACTAGAATACAAGTAGTATCCTTTGGAAGCCAACAAAGCAGACTCCTCAGCACATTTGCTAGTTGTTATACAAAAGCAAATTGTCAATGCATAAATCTAAAACCTGAGACAAGAGGTACAGGAAGACTTTGTTCTAGCGGAACTGAAGCCCCAAAGGAAAAAAAGGCAAGCTGATTTCTTCCAGTTAGCTTACCTTGTAACATTTATGCAGTTAAGTTTCACAAACTAGAGCAACAGAGAACCAACAACAATGTTTAACAATAGTACATTCTGATATATGTAACTATACTGTAGATTTAAGGGTATTGAGGAGGTAGTTTATTTGGAAATCTGTTTCTAAAAAGGCTCCAAATTTTGTTTTTTTTTTATGTCAAAATATAAACAGCAAAATAAAATGAATTATTTGAAGATAAATTTAATGTCCCATATTCTTTATTTACAGGCAATATATCAGTTGTTTAAACTCAGACTTTATATACATGTTTCATTGCACTGAATTCCTTCCTCCTTTCACAGCTCTGTGTATGAGACGCAACTAATCAGTTGTTGTAGTTCTGAAAGCAAAATGTTCTGCCATTCTGGTTTAGTTTGATTTTAGAGGCTTTTGTACTTCTGTCTGGCTTGTTTGCCTGCCTTTTGTTTTTGTTTTGTTCTGTTGATGACAGGTCGTGACTAAGGGCAGTTCAGGTCAGGAGCAGGATTGTGTTAAGGCTCATTCATTTGTTGCAGTGCATGCACAATTTTGTTTTCATGCTGAACTAAGTACTTGATCAAACTGGGCAACAGCTCTCCACAATGCCCGTTTTAAATGATCTCTGATCCGGAGAGGGAAACATTACTTCTGGATCATCTTTGCATATGTTTATGTATTTCTGGATATTACTTGATATTTTTATGTGATGTACCGATGCACAGTGGTGCAGTGGTTTGCACTGTGGCCTCACAAAAAGAAGGTTTCTAGTTTGAGCCTCAGCTGGGAGCATGAGAGGACATTTGGCCTGTGATGGATTGACGAGCTGTCCACGGTGCACCTGCCTCTCACCTGCTGATTGCTGGGATTGGATAGGCTACAGCTGAATTGAATAAAGCGGTGTAGAAAATAAATTAATGTACTGATAATGAAATATTCAATCAGAGAAGCTGTTTGCTGAGGCAGTCTCTTACAGAGTGGTGAATCTGTCCTATAGTGAGTAATTAGATTTCTTTAAATAGTTAAATAGTTGTTTCTGTATATCAGCACGAGGGCCTGTTTGCTGTCAAAGACACTAACTCCAGCAGTACCCAAAACATTCAAGTATTTACTGTACCCTTGATACTGAGTAGTTGATTGACCAGATAAAAGGAAGACAAATGTGAGAAGAGAGATTGCTAAAAAGTAAATCAAGAGTTGGCTGCTAAGGGATTTTTGTTTGGACTGGAGGAAGATGAATAGACTGATAGATCACTGAACACAGCAAACAAAGACAGATGGAGGGAGATGTGATGCATGAAGACAAATGTCTTAGCTGAAAGTGTTGTTTAATGCTGTCCACAATTAGCCTGATAAATGCGTGGAAAGGAACAGAGGCATGCATGTACGGTGTGTGGTGATTTAATATGTATTTAATACACCACTGTGTGTCTCATGTGTTATCCATAAAAATAATCTGCTGTTCTGTTTTGTTCTTTCCAGTTAACAATGCATCCCAGTTTGCCAGCATTATTCACTGGATCAGTCTGGCTATTCTATCTGTGTTCTTCACCGAGGTGAGTCTCAACGCAAAAACAGAACAGTCTCACTAACAGCTGATGCTGCAGCTTGATAATTAATGCTACCTTGTGCAGAATGTGTGACGATTGCAGTCCACAACTCGATTTGCACTGCAGTACTTCCAGTGTCATGAAATGCTCCATTCCCTTTGTCACGGCAAGCGTGAACTCTGACAACAACTAAAAAAAAAAAGAAACTGCACTGATATTCTGAACATATTTGTGTAATTTCTGCATTAAATCTGGCACATTAAATTGATCCACTACACTAATTGTTTAAACTGCAGACAAAGCTTTAGTTTTAAATGCTCCCAAGGCTTCAGGTTTGCTATTTCGAATGCTGCCTTCTGTATTTGTTCATACTGCAAATTATGGGCTGTGTTTGTGCTAAAACTAAGTTCCATCTGTGTCAGAATTATGTTCACAAGCATCATTTTGCTTCCACTGAGCATGAGACAAGACATTTGTCTGTGTGCATTCAGCTTTAAACTCCTGTTGTCTTTAAACTCCTGTTGTCTTGTTACACTCATGTTGTTTTATGTGTTGTCTACTTATTGTGTAATAAATGGCATCCTTGACAGCCTGGTTGCCAGTTACTGTGATAGTTCATCACCTAAAAAAGATACAAATTGAATTACATAGTATTCCACATTTTAGAGATTTTATTTTGACAGCTAACGTGCTATTTTTTGTATTTAATTTTGTATTTTTGTATTTAATTCTTGAGGAATTAAATGTTTGTTGCATGCTATGGTGAAAATCCGGCAGGAAGACATTTAAGCAGCTCTTTTCTCAGCCCTTTCTAGCATCAGCTTTTAACTGACTTTCAAATGAAAATCTAGATACTGTATGAGAGGATATAAAGTTAGACTAAGAGTTAACAGTAAAGACAAAAAAACTCACTTTTTTCTTTAAAACCTAAACTTTCCCCATCTGCTGTTTGGCTACTGTCAGATGGAACCAATCGCTCTTTTTGGCGCAGTTTTTTCACAAGTCACGTTGAGCTGGCTTGTGTTGGGAAAATAAAGCACCACAGATAAAAATACTGCGGCAACATCATGGCCAGCTAGCTGTTTAGTCTACTGCTGTATACAAGTTAGCTTTTATTCACCTGTTGCTGCTGCATTGGATCACAGATAGGATGAGAGGAAAATTACAGAAAACATCATTCCCTAATCTGAACACATCACATTCATTTTCAAATCTCCACACTTACTTCCAACCAGTCAGAGAAATTGTTTTAAAACCTTACTGATAGCTTACAAATGTCCGAACTGCTTAGGCCCAGAATGCATCTGTGATATGTTTAGAGAATATAAAACTAGCGGAGCTCAATAAAGATTCAGATCAACCAGTCCAGGTCAGAATCCAGACTACACATGGGGAAGAAGCATTTAGCTGTTTTGCTGCAAACATGTGGAACAAAGTGGATTTTATTTGAGTTGTTTATTATTTTATGATCATTTTGTTATGCTGTTTTTGTTTTGTGTATTATTCTTAAATGTTTTAATTTGATTTTGTTCTTTTTTTATATCCTTTATATACTTTTTAATAGTCATTCTGTACCTCACTGTAAAGTGTTTAATGTTTTATGTAAAGCTCTTTAAATTCTCCTGTGCATGAATTGTGTTTACTGAATAAACTTGCCTTGCCATTACGGAGGGGAAGGACTTGAAGTTTTGCCAAGAATAACAGCTTACTGTTCAATCGGAAAATATTTTATGACTATAATGCCTGTAAAGTATTATTAGCTCATTTTTATGAAGTGAACTAGATAATAATTATTGAAGTTTTGAAATCATATCCAAAGCAGAAACACAAAGGCAAACTAAATTATTTCCTACTCTTGTGATACACCTCATGCAGGATGATGTGATGCTGTAGGTGGAGATAAAAAGACTCGATAATCCACTTAGAAATCTGAGCGGCTCAACAAACTAGGTTTTTATATTTACAGAGCTCCAAACAAAGAAAAAAAAATGTTTTGTTAATTTATTTCTTTGATTTAGAGGCGTTCAGATCCCTCAAATCACATATAGACTAAACAACATGCTTCCACTTTGTAATTTATTCTTTTTATGCTCATCATTACTGTATTGTGGAAAAAGATATATTGAGGTTACTGAGTTTTTACACCGTAATATTCCTCCAGAAGTAGAATGCACAACTTGGAAGTTTTCAAGCAAATAAAAAATAAATAAATCCCACACTCACTGACAGCAAGTCCAGGGAGATAAGTGAAGCATAGTTGTGAGCAGAGCAGATACAAACATTTCCCCAGATGAGAAAATTTGTGTAAATGCATCTCAAAATTACATAAACTGAGAAAAATGGCTGGTCATGAATTTTGGCTGAAATGGAGTCCCATCATGCACCAGTTTAATATTGAATATCTGAAATGTGAAGCCCATTGCAGGATTGCAGTGGAGGTTGTTTTGTTTGTTGCCTGCTGCCCCACTGGGACAAAAGTGGAAAATGCTCCGTCTCTAGTTGTTTTAATCACGTACTGTGCTTTGAAAGTGTGTGAATAAGATAGGCCTACAGGTGACTTACTGGGTATTAAAAGGAAAATAAAAAGGAATAAGTTTAAATGGGACAGTCAGCTCCAAGTCATTCCAACTCTTTTTATCAAAATATCAATCAATTAATTAATCAATCTTTATTTTTAGAACACCTGTCATAAATAAATAAATGATAAATAAAAACAAAATTTAACCCAAAAAATCCCCCAAATCAAAACCATGTAAAACCTGCAACTATTAAAACACAAACTCACACTTGCAAATAATAAGAGTGCAGGACGTATAAACATAAAATTATGTTTCAAAATGCTTCATCTCAAACCCCATTAACTGTATCAGGGAATTAAGACACTGAAAAAGATAAAAATGTTAAGATCAAATAAAAAATATAAGTTAAAATTAAGATATAGTAAAACCATGCATGACAAATAAAAGATAAAGATGAAGAAAAGATGAAATCTAAAAAAATAAAAAACATTATATATAAAATTAAATGTGTACTGAAATAATAAAAGACTTCCAACAGCTTAATATAAAAACAATCATAGCACCAAAACAATTAACCAAAAGCTTCGTTAAATCTTCGTTTTAATCTGTCTCTTTAAAATATCACCACTCCCAGCAACCATGTGTAACGTGTGCTCTGTCTCCCCCCGCCTCAGACGGTGTTCAGGATTGTGGTGTTGGGGATATGGGATTACATAGAGAATAAAGTAGAGGTAAGATCTCCTGAGTCCCATTAGTTCCAGCTCAGGGCTCCTTTCACTGCAATGTCATTCCCTCAAAGTAACCGCTCAGCGTCGCAGCTGTGGAAGCTTGAGACAGACGAACACTATTTGCTTGGTATTTTCTCAGGTGTTCGATGGAGCTGTCATCGTCCTCTCTCTGGCCCCTATGGTGGCCTCCACAGTGGCCAACGGTCCCAGCAGCCCCTGGGATGCGATTGGTCTCATCATCACACTGCGCATCTGGAGGGTCAAGAGGATCATTGACGGTGAGGCTGGGAGGGGCTGATATCCCCTGCGCCATGTCCTTTACTGTCAGGGCACAGAAACAAATACTGCACTGTGCTCTCTGCAGCAACTGTGACATTTAGTCTGGATGTTGTGGCTTACCCTTTTCTCCTTTTTCTTTTTCTCTAATACCTACTGAAATAGCAGGGTATCACCTATCACAAAGAACCTCTGTTACCTGTGAAAAGGAGAGACATGCAAAATATTAGTAACACTTTACATTAAGGGTCCCTCATTTAATGTTAATTAGTGCATTATTAAATGTTATTTAACTGTTGAATACTCCATTAAAAACTAAGATTAAGGATTACCTAACATAAGTTTCCATGTTATTTAATGCATTAATACGCACATGCACTAATTAACGTTGATTAAGGGACCCTTATTGTAAAGTGTTACCAAAATATTTTATCATAGAGGAGCTTGAAGATTTTTTTTTTCATGTAAGGACCCCCCGCCCCCTTTCCCTTTTTACCATATTTCTCCCCAATGTGGCTTTTGAACATGGTGCCGAATATGTTCAGTGGGATGAGTAGTGAGTAAAGACTTAGGTCTGTTCTCACCTCCAACACTAACTGCCTATAAGGTGCTGAGAAATGTGGCAATCTAATATAACACCACCGCATCCTAATACCTGGAGGATTACCATGAAAATATGTCACAAGTTTGTTGGTGTATATTCAGGCTTTAATTTAAGGAAATGGTACTCAGTAAAACATAGTTCTATTTTTTGTTTACATCAATGCACCAGGCTAATTATTACATTAGATCATTTTAAACAAAACCAGTGGAATGGTTTGAGTTAAGATGATATGATATGTATTTGTTTCCAGCCTATGTTCTGCAGGTGAAGGTGGAAATGGAGCTGGAGATCCAGCAGTATGAGAAGGCTAAGGCAGTGAGGGAGGAACAGCTTGATCGTCTTACCCAGATCTGCCAAGAACAAGCTGTATGTTCTCTCCGTTTCAAACCTCTTGTGTTATTTTATAGCTGCATGCAGCCAGCAGAGGGCAGCAGAGTGCCGTGAAAGAAAATCATTACACCTGTAGTCCGCAAAGGTCGAGACATCTTGTAAAAATCTATTTAATAACAATAGATTTTACTTATACTGCTGTCTAGATATCTGACTGCCCGCACTATGCATTAAGTCATAATGAAGTTAGGATAGTTCTGTTATTGTTTTAAATTCACATTATAGAACTACAAAAAGTAGCTGAGAGCCTCTGCTGGACACTTTTTATTTCTCATATATCCACCAGTAGGAGAGACAAAGTTTAAATGCATCTATTAGAAATATTGGAAACAAAAAGTGTCTGGATAGAGGTGGATTTCAGATCAATTTGGATAATAATATTTGGATACAATAAATTGGTGATGCCGTCTGAAAAGTTTGTGTGTTTTAAGTAAACATCCTGGTTTGTTATTGAACTTCTTCTTTCCTCTTAGTTTGAAATCCGGCAGCTGAGAGCCCACCTGGCTCAGCAGGATCTGGATCTTGTAGCAGAGCGTGAAGCAGCCATGCAGATCCATCATATGTGGGGTAAACAGAGTAGCAGCTTCCAGGAGGTGGATGGACTTGCCCACGGGGCATCTGCGCATCACAGTCCAGCAAAAGCTAGAGAGCCAGGGGGGCCTGCAGGTAACTGTGTGGAACAGTGTGTTACAGGCTGCTAAAGACATCTGCAGTGGAGGAAGAACTCAGCCTGTCTTCTGTATAATAAATCACATCCATAATAAATCACATACTTGAATGGAACGGTCAGTGTTTTGGAAGGAAATACTGGTTTAGATGTGAAACAAGGTGACTTGTGACTGATAGGTTGGAGTAATGTTGGACCACTGACAGGAAGACAAAGAAAAGTGTAAAGTTTGCAGTCAAGAACACAATAGAATCCATTGATTTTCTACCTCTTATTCCCGAATGGGGTCGCGGGGGGGCTGGAGCCAATCCCAGCTGACAATGGGCAAGAAGCGGGATACACCCTGGTCATGTCACCAGTCTATCACAGGGCCACACACATAGACAAACAACCATTTACACACACTCACTCCTAAGGGCAATTTAGAGTCTCCAATCAGCCTAACCCCAAGCTGTCTTTGGACTGTGGGAGGAAGCCGGAGAACCCGGAGAGAACCCACGCTAACACTCCACACAGACAGGCCACCGTCCGATCGGGGATCGAACCAGCAATCTGCTTGCTGGGAGGCTACAGTGCTAACCACCTCGCCGCTGTGCAGCCCATTTTTTTACATTTTCACAAATAATTTCTTTCAGTACCTACATACTGTAAACACATTGATGACGTGACGTTTTTGGTGCCATCTGACTGAAGTTCAAATGAAATATTAAAAACGGACCATAGCCTTGCTGACTGATCATATTTGTCCACATTAGTACCATGACGTGTATAAAACATGTCTCTGTACCAATTTTTATTCATTCATATTTTGGGGATTTGTCTTTTTTTTTTTTCCTACACCCCCTTCTTCCCTCCTCCCACTTGTAAAACTGGATGCACAATTTATCTGCCAAGTTCATGCTGTTGCTACAGATTTATATACTTCTGTAGTAAGCAAGTATTTCCCATGTGGAGCTGGCCTTGAAAATGTTTTTTTTATATAATAATAATAATAATTCCACTTTCCATCTTTAAAAGTAGGACCACTGATAAATGTTGGACCTCACCTACATAATCCTCATCAAAATTCTGGAGCCACGCCTAGATGGACCATAAACCTCTCACACAGTGACAGCTCATAACTTAGAGGACTTAAAGCAACAAAGCACTGTCAGAACGGCTGATGTCCGAGCTCAAAACACAGAAGCATTTTCTTTATCAAAGCTATAAATCACTGCATGCATGCTACACATCTGAGCCACAGTGTTTGTAGTCAGAAAACCTTTTAACTGGGCCTGAGGCGCATTCGAGTATATCATATTGAGACAGCTCCTGTCATAGTTCAGACGGAACAACGAGAAAACATTCAGAAAAATAAATATGTGAAGCTCAAACATAAATCAGTAGCACAGACAGCAGTGCCATACAGAAACACTTTCTCCCCGTTCAGCATCTGTAAAACACAACAAGCGTTTAGACAAGCAATTGTTGTATAGATAGAAAATATTCAAATTATCTTAATTTTATATTTTGTAATAAGAGATTTAGAATTGAAATGAAAACATTTATTTGTTTTCTACTTGCATCTTTTTAGATCACCACGGTCAGGATGACATGAACAACTACATCAGTCAGTACTACAGTGAGCCAAGCAGTGGTGAGTATTAGAAATTCCTTCTTCAGTTTCATTTACTTGCATTATATTACAGAGCATGTATGCTATGCGTTGGTTCTGCAGATATGGGGATCCCAGACCCAGCCCGTGTCATCACCACAGCGGCCATTGACGTGCATCTGCCTAACAACCCCAGCCAGCTTCCATCGTCTCTAGTTAGCGCAGATGCAGCGCCATCCAGCCGTCTGCAACGCACTGGCAGCTCAGTCAGCGAAGCCTCCACAACCACAGTGTCCCGCACCAGCTTCAGTGCCCGTCAGCACAGCATCAGCAGCCACACACTGGGTTCCAGTATGGACTGCAGCTCCACTGTACGCGAGGCCTCCACCTCCACAGACTACAGCGACCAGCGTTGTTACCCCCCACCTTATAGCAGTCCTTTAGCTGTAGGCACACAGCCCCGAGGGTGTCCCAGCGCTGTGGTGCAGGAGCTACTCTCCTCTCTTTCTGAGAACTCTTGCCTTACCCAGAAGGGTCTGGACCCAGTCAACCTCAAACCGCCCAGCCCAACAGGTTCCACAAAAACCAGTCCTGAACTGGAACACAGGGTGAACATTTACAACAAGAGGAACCAGGAGAGTCGGATAGGGCTGCACGCTAAAACCGTCATCCATCTACAGGGTAATGAGCCTCTTCTAGAGGAGAAGTACAGGATGATGGGGCCAGTAGATACTCCAATCAACCGCCTATCTGAGACATAGGCTTCTACAGAACATTGCTGTTAAGGAGCAAAAATGAACGCAAACCTTTAGTCACATGTTGTGGAGAGTCACTGGCACATCCATACGTGTGTCTCTCAACCTCTCATAGTCCTGAACTTCAGAGGATGACTGAACCGGAGCAGCACAGAGTTCATGGAGGACAGATAAGGAGCCTACACTTTTCAGGAATTGAAACGTACAAAAATAAACTCTTACTTTTCTTAAAACAAACCAGGCATGGTGCCCACATCTGACATTTCCAATCAAACCTGTGCAGAAAATCTGGGATTTAATAGGTTGTCAGTTCTCTGCAAGATCAATCATTGTCACACGAGCAGGAAACAGGCCACTGCGTCTAATCTGTTACAGTTTCCCATCCTGTTTGATGGACAGCTGCAGGGTTGGTTGGATAGGCCTCAGTTTCCTCCTATTCTTTGACTTTCTACATAATTATTAGCATTTCTATCTAAATTTTAAGTGGGAAGAATGTGAAATCCTCTTGACTGTTCATGAGTTTTATCCAGGTGCCATGACTGGAAATTGAGCAATTATAAGTCGTGTCAGTTTATTGAGATTTTATTGAATCTGAAATAATGTTTTACATTTAAATAATTTGAAGGCTGTGTAAATATTTAAGAAGGGGTTTGGTCGCCGTGCCACAACCCAAAATTAGTAAAAGGAAAATAAAATATTGATAAATAAAATGAAAGCATGAACCTTTAAGATTTGTGCCAATATTGCAAATTTAGCCTGTTCAGTGTAGCATCTTTTGGAACCGTCTCTGGTCATGGACAAGCACCGCTGGAAAATTAACCCAATAAAAAAGGTAAAAACGTGGTAAATTAAAAAAAAAAAAAAAAAAACTTTTAATGTAACGTTTTCCAAAAAGGTGGTGTCTCAAAGTCAGTTTATTTTGAGTTCACATGAACAACTTCAACTTACAATCATCTACATCAGTTCAGCATCCCAACAGATGTTTTAACTGAACCAGACATTAAATACAAATTACATTTACTGTTGGAAGAAGAAAATTGTTCCTTACAAAGGCAAGCACAGCTTATTCTAAGATATTTTTTACTGCAGAGTACATATAAAACTGGTATTTATCTCTTAGAGTGCATTGTTAGCCATGTTTGCACACCAACACGCAGCTTGAGAAGTTAGTCGCTGTGCTCTGTGTGGTCACTCTTCGTTTTAGCTGCAGTTGCCAGCTGTATGAGCAAACGAGGGAGGAAAGTTGTTTCTTCTCACTTGCTCAGAGCTTCTGTCATCTCAGGAACAGCCTTCAGAGAAAGAATACAGCAAATTATTTTTTCCAGAATCATAAACTGATTAAAACTGTCAGAATTAATGTAAGCAAATATATTCTTATAAATGTTTCAATTGAAGTGCATTTACTAAATTAATTAGTTGTCATGACAACTTTAACAACGTGCTGATGTCAGAACCGTTCCATTGTGAATTAATAACTATAGAGACCATCTGATTTATTTAATGGGGTTAAATAAGGATAAACATCCACCAGCACATGTAATTTTTATCCCCGAGAGATTTAATTACACAACATTAATGAGTCTATTAAGCAAACAATCATTTATACCTGCACTAGTTCAAAAAAAGGAAAAAAAACTCGTGTGTTAAGACAAAAGCACATTTATCAGTGTTTCAAAGAATGATAAATGCAGAAGACGACTCAACAATGGACGCATCTAAAGCATGTGCGTAATGAGAGCTGGGTCGTTTACAAGAAGACAGACTCAAAAGCCATTTGTGGAAAATATGAGTACAAAATTATTCAAATGGTTCTGCTTCTGAGTCAAGGAACTTCAACATCATCAGTCACTGCCTGAATTGGTACAGAGTATCAGTTCTCTGTGGGGGGAAAGTAGAAAGCCCATCCATTTTAATCAGTTATCTGAGGAGTGATCACGTGTAAGATGATCCCACCCAGCAGGTCACAACTTTGCTGCCACCAGCTTATTACTAATCACTTCTACAGAGTTTGTCAGGACACCTGGGCTGCTCAGGCACTAGTGAGAGGCTAAATAAAACATGACCGACAGGACATACGTGAAAATATAACCTACTAGTTTTTCACAGTCTGCACTGGACTCCAGTGTTAGTCATGCCAATACACCTGGCTCATTATCCCCGAGTACCAGCTAGATGTAAGAATGCAACTGAGCGTATAAGAGGTCTGGCAACCAGAGGCTGAATACATAATTGAGGGTAGTTCTTATCAAACTACTGATTGTTTATTTTATATTTTCTGAGATGCTCATGCGTAGCTCACTTAGCATCACGCTCCAGCCAGAACTCCCTTAGATTAATTCAAGAGTTTAATAATTCAGCAGTCGCACATTTCCATTAGGTGGGATAAGGCATCATGCAAAATTTATAAGTGAGAATAAAAATGTAATATTCTTCCTGGCATGCAGGACAAAGATAACAACACATACAAAGTAAGTCCAGGAATTACTTGCTTGCTTAATATGAGACTGCGGTTGTTACTGAAATACCAGTCCCAGATACTTACCTTGAAAAGATCGGCTACCAAGCCGTAGTCAGCCACCTGGAAAATGGGAGCCTCTGGGTCCTTGTTGATGGCAACAATTGTCTAAATAAAAATACAAATTTATGTAAAATGTGTGTTATTTACAAAAGAAAAGGTATTTAAATGTCACAAATACAGATTTTTGTCCATTGTGAAGGAAAAAAATGTGTTTTTACATTATTTTTTTTCATTAACACAATGTTACCTTTAAAAAAAAAGTTTTTATTTCTGACCAAACTCACACAGCATCATTTCTAACTTTAACTCATGTAACCTCAGTTATTTTACCTTGCTATCCTTCATTCCAGCCAGGTGTTGGATGGCTCCAGAGATACCAACTGCAATATACAACTCCTGCATATATACATATAAAAACAAATGGTCAACCAGTCCTGTATTTATCCTCCCACTACATATTTCCAGTTTAATGCAATAATCTATGAAAAACTTATAGGAGAAAAAATGATTTACTTCTATTTAGAACTTAGCTCAAACACCAAGGGCTTGTTTTGCTTGTTATTTTAAATAAACAAACATTAAAATAATATTACATTTTGTAAAATCCCATAACCTTGTCATAACATTTGCAAAGTTCAATCTGGCCTGTTTTTATGATCCAGTCAGACAGCCGATGCATTATACTTTAATGGATCATTGAAGTCATTTAGAAGCCTGAAGTGCTATGGTGTACATTTAGCAGAGCTTAATGTGTGGATAATCACAGCTGGTGTCCCAGCTGAGTCACATAATGGCGAGTTAACCTTTTTAAAAGGTGAAGCCATCAGAATTATACTGAATTACTGTGTGAATGAAATTTATCAAATGCAAACACACATATTAACAACGCATTAAGCTAAAGCGGCACCGTGTACAACTTTGTGTACAACCATAAATAGTTCTTCAGGTGTTAAATGTTGAAATTTCTTTTTAAATTTCTTTTTATTTATTTATTTCCAAATGACTTCTTCACAAAGAAACAACATACCGGTGCTACAATCTTGCCAGTCTGTCCAACCTGCATGTCATTGGGCACAAACCCAGCATCCACTGCAGCTCTGGATGCACCAACTGGAAAATGAACATTATGTAATTTAAATCAAGGTAGACACGGATATGCAATATGAAAATTACACCCATGCTGCTGTAAATACCTGCAGCATTCATTTTGTCAGCAAGGTCATAAAGCAGTTTGAAGTTATCGCCACTCTTCAAGCCTCTTCCTAAAAGGAAAAAAACTGTCAACACATTGTTCTGTAACTCAGCTAATGCATTAAATTAGTGCAAAATATGTCATATACACCACAATTTCCCATCCAAAGTGTCACCCAAATACAGACAGTGGCTGCATACCTCCCGACACCACGACCTTTGCACTTGTCAGCTCTGGGCGGTCACTCTTTGTCAGATTCTGTTCGAGCCACTCAGATACTCCACTGGGAGGAGCCGGAGCCACTGGAGGTCAGAGAATGGCCAAAACAAGTTACAATATTGGCTTATGATAACAAATACAGTTCAGAAAGTTAACTGGTTTAGAGCAGTTTCTTAGTTTGTGTTTGAGCAGAGCAGGATGAGCGTGCTACCTTTTTCTGATGCAGCACTTCCTCCCTCTGATGGAGCCGCCTCAAAGGCCGTCCCTCTGACGGTGAAGATCTTGATTGGCTCATTACATTTCACAGTGCTGAGAGCATTTCCTACAAAATTCAAACATAATCTACTTCAAAACTAAATAAACACAATCATCCGAGCTAAATTAGAAAAAAAAGAACACAATGAGGAAAACAAAAGCAGGAACTGTTCAATTCACCGATAACTGTGAAAAGACTAAATATAGACTGTTCACTAAAGCAGTAAAACAATGATACTTGTCATGAATGTAGCAGGAAAATGAACGCCTCTATATTATTCCGTACCAAACCTTCCTTACCTGCATAGATGGTCCTGACAAATGTATCTGGAGATTTGATCTCAATGATATCTGAAACTGGAGCAACATCCAACTTTGCAGCAACTCTGGGAAGAAGGTTCTAATAGAAGTATGTATAAGTAAGCAAGCAAGCAAATAAATAAATAAATAAAGCAATACTCCATAATTTTATGAAGGACTGCTAACAGATTATGCTTGCAAAGAACAAGCATTTCTGTAAAGTGACCAAATAAAATAAAACTTAAAGGAGGAAGTGATCAGAAATGCGTTGCTCCATGATTTACCTTTCCGAAAGCAGATGCGCCGGCACAGATGTGACTGAACTTGAACTGCTTTTGTGTTTCCAGGATAAGTGGAGTCAGCTCCTCTACAAAATCAGACAGCAAAAATAAAAACCAGCGCAAACAAGGCAACTTTGGGATGAAGTACTGTCACCTAAACCTGGCTATATGGTTTGCAGGACACGGTACCATTCAGGTCAGCTGTGCCACAGAGTGTCATGTGCAAAAGTTCTACAGCACAGTGTAGAAGAGAGCAAAACTGCAAAGTCTCTCAACAAAATAACCATCATGTTTTTCTATTCCGCATCTTCATTGCCCAAATTATTGACTTCCTGAATGGAGATTAATCAAGAAACATGTGTACTAAATGTTCTGATTTGCATTGTTTAAACGTGTCCGCTCAGTTCCTGCATATCTCAGAACCAGAACAGTCGCTCTGAGTCTGGTTCTGCTGAAGGTCTCTTCCTGTCAAACAGGAATTCTTCATTTTTACCATCACCTGCCATGACGAGCATGCCCAAGATGAGGGACTGGTTTTAAGCTTTTGGTTCTCATAGGGATCTAAAGTTTTAGGAACTTGGTATATGAACAGGAAAACAATGAACAGGACTGCATCTAATTGGACTCTATTGAAAATCATTAACTTTCTCTTTTAAGTGTGTTTACTTTTTTCATTTGGTTGTGAATGTGTCCGATACAGAAACTGAATAAAAATTAAATGTAAATCATGGTGAAATTTGAAAGTAATTATCAAGAAGAGCTCATTTTTTTCAGTTACTATATAATGAATAAATGTTATTACACACCTGGCAAGGCACCTTTGTAGGCTTCATGTTGAGCTACAAGAACCTTCTTCACACCCTGAACTTTGGTGATTTCATCTACAACCTGAAAAAAAAACCAGAAATGATTTGATGTATTCAGGTTTCCTTATAACCTTTTAATACTTGTTTGCCTGTAGATCTCCAGAGTGCATCAAGGTATATTCACTACCAGGTAAAATTAGATTTATTGTTTAAGTTTGTCCATAAGCAACCTCAACTCCAACGAAGTTGGGACATGGTTTAAATTGTAAATAAAAACAGAATACAATCATTTACTAATCCTCTTTGAACCTATAATAATTTGAATACACTACAAAGACAAGATATCTAATGTTCAAATTGATTAGCTTTGTTTTTTTATTCTTGCAACACAAACTAGCATTTTGTAGTGTATTAAGTATTCATTCAAAATGATTTGCAAATCATTGTATTCGGTTTTTCTTTACGCTTGTTTACACAATGTCCCAACTATACTAGAATTAGGGTTGACATACAAATACAGTTTTACGTTTCAGCTCACCTTTGCACAGTTTGTTCCAACAACCAGACAGGAGACATCTCCCCCCAGTTTGCTGGCAGCAGTGATGGCGTTGAGCGTAATAGGGGTCAGTTTCTCATTGTTGTGTTCTGCAACAACCAAGGTGCTCTGAAACCGCTGGATGAGCCCCGTCTGTGGGAGAACACATCTCAGTCAATATGAATTGTATACCAGTATAAAAAAAGCTATTTTTTGCTATTTTTAAAGCTGTTTTCATCTATTTTTTTAATACTTTTGTAGATATTTCATGTAAATATGTTTTGTGAGGTTGGGAAAGGTGCGAATGAGTATGTGGTTCAACCTCTGTTTCAGACATTATTTTGTTATTATTATTGTTATTTGTCTATATATTTATTTATTGTCGTTTGTCCTCTGATTATATTTTTCTGTTTACTATTGTGTGATTTGAAAATGTTCAAAATAAATCATAACTATCAAGAAACAATTATTAATTAACCAATTAATTATTTAAAAAACTGTTTTATTCCACATTCATTTTAACTAACTGGTTTCTGAACTTCTTGAACTGGTTTATCAGAAAGATTAAAGTAATGTTAACATGTAACTATGTTTGCTCAGGTACTGTTAACAGTAAAATGTTATACAGCAGGTTCCATGGAAAATACTACACAGCACTTCAATATAATATCGGCTATTAGCCATAAATCAGTAAGTAGTGCTCTTCTTCTTTATGTGGTTTATTTTTCACGTCATGTTTGCACTTTCCTACAATTTATTAGTGGCAAGTCTACACATAACATTATGAAACCTCTGGAGCAGCTGGATCCAGCCAAGTTAAACAGGATAGTGCCAGTATCTTCTGGAAATGATGGCAGCAACACAACCATATGAAGGTCAATTAGATAAAGCCAAGCAAATATAGAAAACATGCAATAATACTTTCTAATCCATTTTATCCTGCAACCCTCCCCAAATGATATACATGCTTTGGGTACAATGTTACTACAGTTTACTAAAGCTAGATGCAACGATCGTTTAAAATCAGCCAAAATTAATTAGACATGTTTAGTGGGCTACTAATAGCATACTTTAATAACTTTTTATGTTTCTATAAATTGGTAAGTCAAGTTATCGACATTGTTACAGTTTCGTAACTCACATTTCGAGGTTTCATAACATGATGCTAACAACATTTAACATCCTGTTACCACAAGCTCACATTCAACCAATTTCAACATGCTATATTTACACAGTGAATATTGAATCAAGGCATCTAACACTGTTCTTGGCGTTGTTGTATTTCAATAAAATGGTCATAACTCTGCATGTTATATAGTCGGCTAATGATGCTAACAGCTAACAGCTGTTTCACAAATTAGCAACCTACATTAACTCATGCGTTCCTGGTGTGTTTTAACTCATAGTGCAAATTATTGCGATAACTTTTATGGGTTTTACAACAGTCACGCACTTACCAAATTCTTCAGAGTCGTTTTATTTAAGGCTCTATTCATGTTGAGCTCCTAAAGTTGCTTTTAGCAGCAGCAAAGATTTGAAGGTCTTCTGACGTTTGCATAGATCGAGGTCTCGCGATATTTACCGAGAAGTGAGGTCATTTCCTGTCTGCATTCTTTCTTTCTTTCTTTCTTTCTTTCTTTCTTTCTTTCTTTCTTTCTTTCTTTCTTTCTTTCTTTCTTTCTTTC
>JBAMHX010000011.1:19910226-19947875 GCA_037177515.1 Pseudomugil tenellus
TCCAATACATGGAAAATAAGCAGCAGAGATAATAATTGGAAGTCCTCAGTGCATCATGGGATGTCCAGCTAGACTATTCCTAACTGTAAGATTTGTTGAAAAGGAAGGTTTTAAGTTTGATTTTAAAAGCAGAGAGGGTGTCCACCTCCACACTGGGAGCTGGTTCCATAAGGGCGCAGCTTGATAGCTGAAGGCTCTTCCTCCCATTGTTTTCTTATAGACTCTGGGAACCACGAGTAGACCTGAAGTCGGAGAGCGAAGTGCTCTTTTTGGAATATATGGAACTATGAGATCTCTGATATACAATAGAGCTTAGTTGTGGAGACTTAAATGACCATTTGGTGGAGCATCGGGTTTGGGTTACACATAATACTATAACACGTCTGCTCTGGAGTTCATCTTCTGCTCTTTACATATCTATTCAAGAAGTAACATTTAATATTTTACTGCTCGTCATGCATCTCTGTATTCAAACTTAACAAGTACAATTACCTGCTAGCCACATTTATTAAATAGTTTAACCTTTATGTTCAAGGCCAGGGCTCAGTCACCTACTCACCAAACAGGAAACATAGTAATGTTAAGACATGAAGCTCATGACAGTAATTTCCAACTAGTAGCTTGTCAAGCTGCCTGACAAGGCGTTAAAAGCTCTAGTTCTTCTGTTCAAAGCCTTTCCAAGAGGATTTGAGGCGATATGTTTGTTTGGTTCTGACATGAAGCCATCCGGCAACTTGAAGGGTTTGGAAAGATTATTATTTTTTATTAAACAATTTATTAAACAATACCAAAGGCAATGCTAACAGGAAGTGTTTAGTTTTTTAAAGTTCATTGTGACTGTGAATTAGTTGTATTTGAGTTACATATATAAAATTCAACAATAACAGAAAGAAAATGAATGCAATAATTACTTTTCAGATGCAATCCAGACTCTGGTAAAAAAGTTTCAGCTAATGCAAACAGACAATTTCAGACTACCGCAGCAGCCATCTATGATTTGCAGCCATGCAGAGTGGAGGGTGTGACCTCGAGATGGAACCTACAGTGCATGCTGATACTTGATGTTAGCCAACAGGCTTTGCGTGAAATATGCTGCTAGGCAAGAACACAACCCCTTAATACCATTATAATCCCCTGACACAGCAACTGGCATGGTCCAAATTTTCCTCTGGCCCATTGAGCGATCTTGTATTTGACATACAAATAGTCTTAGCTGAACATAGCTCACTGGATGGTGCACGGAGCTTCATTCAAGACTACATTTTGTTATTAGAATTTAGTTGAGCCCTATTTCCACTGCAGTATGATGAAATTGCTTATTATTTCTGCAGAATGGATTGTTGCATTCTGCATATGAACTAAGAACATTATTTCATTTAAAATGTTACTGCTCTGAATGACATAAAAAAGGATACCTGTTTTTTTTTTTTTTTACTAATGCTTTTCCTTTGAAGTCAGAAATTGTGGTGCTGATGTCCCTTGGTGTGACTGTGTGCTTAGCCTCTGTCAGCGGCGCCACTGAACCTCTCTGAGAGGAGGTCACCGTAGCACACGTGGGTGGGCTCCCCCTACGCTGCAGGCTAAGGTTTATGGTGAGTGACACAACGCTGGGTCAAGTAGATGCCTATCTCTATCTGTAGGAACGACAGCTTACCCAGCTTGCTGGCTGGAGTAAATGTCTTGCTGACTGATTATGGAGGAGCCACATTCTTTGTCTGAACAACCATGAGCTTGTCTTTATGGGTCCCAAAGTACCGATAGTAACTCAGTCTCTGTCATTACTAGTACCAAAAGAGACATGTCTGTTAGCAAGAGCAGTGTATAAAAGATCTCCAGTTTTTCTAAGAAGTGTGGTAAGGGACTCACCGTCCGGTTATGACAAAACACAGCTTACACATGCTGTGCAGTAGAGCCGAGGCTTGCTGGAGGAAAGCAGACATCTTGGGGTGCTCGTCTATAGGAGCTTGGACTGACAAGAAGGACCCGTACAGCTTGTCAATCAAACCCATGTTTACCACATAGCTGGAAAAAACAGACAAGATGATTTAGAAAAAAAGGGAAACAAAAAATGTACGCAGTTTATTTTCTCCAAAAGAAACAGACTTTTCATTGTAAAAAGCTCATCTCACACTAGGAAACAAAGGCCTTTACTGTGCATACTCCCACAGCACTGCAGCTGAAAGCCAATACCTCACCTAAGCCCTCCACCCCCCTGCTATTACTGTGATATCTTCAATTTGTCTTTGCCAATGACAGGACTCATGATCATGTTCCCTGTACTCTTTCGGCCACAAATCACTTCTAATAGTGTCATTAGAGAGCTGTTGTGGCCTCTGTGCCAGCCCAGCTCTGGACCCTTGACAGTCTGCTGACCTGGGGCTAGTCTTCTAGAAGCTTCTGGTATGCATGGACCTTTGAGCATCGACAGCTTATGAAAATCTAGACAAGCACTTCAGCTGTCAATCAAACCTTGTTGTTGTGAAGTCATTTGTCTCATCGATGTTTTCACTAGTTGCTTCTTTTGACTTTCTTTCTTTGAGCCATCAATCACTGGTGTCCTCCTAAAACTGATATTATGACCATTTACAACCTCTGCTTCCATTCAACCAAGTCCTGTTGTTCTAATTTTTATCCACTTCCAAAGCTTTAGTTAGATTAAACAGTTATGGTTAAACCCTACAGTAGGAATGTAAGAACTGTTCAAAAAATGTGAATTTTTTGTGGAGGATTTTACTCTTTATTGCCATGTTATGTTAAAATTATTGTAGTGTAATCTTCTGATTGCTGGTATCTACTAGAGGGCAATAATAATAATAAATGCTAGAAAAGCTTCACACTCTACCATTAGGGTGAAAAAACTACAACAAAAAAAGGGAAAAAAAACAACGATGAAAATTACACTTTAAAAGGATAGTTCATATAAATCTTTGGTTTGTACTTGGGATTATCAGTCTGACGACACAATTTTTCTCAGGCACCCCTTGTCTATGGGGTTATGACTGGGTCACTCAATGAGATTGGTGGGCCTGTGCAGCTGCTCTGCCCAGATGAATCATGTCTTGTGGGAGGGACGGTGAAAAGTTACACTAGTCCACAAGGCTTCATGATGCTGGGCCTGCCTTTCCTCATGGTCCACATTTCTCCATCACAACCCCACTCCTACAGCCCAGACCAACATTGCTAGCATGAACACCAGGTCCAAAGGGACTATTCAAAGTTTTGGAAGTGCTCTTTGTTTATTCTACTTTGTGAACCCCCCTCAAACAGATTCTACTTAAAATGAGGTTCTGAATGTGTAGAAACAGCACTACAAGCTGGAAATATGCCAGAGTATACCTCATTCTCACACTACTCCCATTCTAACAAGACACGGCTTGGACCGTTTCCAGGCAATCTGACATTTTGTCAGCCTATTCTTTACACATGGTGTGCTCTTGAGGAAATCCAAGGTTGACCAACTCTCAACCCGATGAAGAGGAGGGTAAGAGGGATGTAGTAAAAGGAAAAAAAAGGGTAGAGACTTTGAGATGAGAAAAGAAAGAGAGATAGATGCCATGTAGAAGTGAGAGCAGCAGCATTAGTTCTACGTTCAGCACTGGAGGAAAAATACCTGATTAGATCTTGTGCACGAGTGATGAAGGAGTCTGTAGCAGAGCTCTTGAACTTGGCATCTGGGGAGGAAATCCATGTGTTTTCGCCTTGTCCCAAACCAGAGATGTGTGGCCAGAGGGACTCTAAGATGATAGCGATTGCCTGAAGTAGCCCTGTTGCCAAACCTTCAAAGACTTGTTTGTTTACGCTACGCCCAAAAATGGACTTGTCTTCATCTGGGACGTACAGCTGTTAGAATGAAAAAAAAAATTACAAGATTAACAATAAATGAATATAAATCAAGACTGTAATAAGAACCATCCATTACTTGATTTTTTCATAACTAGATATTCTTGCTCTTTGATGAAACCCCAATACAGAGATTGCAACAGAAATTTAACAATATTACAAATCTTAATACCAAATGTTATGAGGTAGAAAAAAAAAAAAACTCTTTTTGCAATAAACTTGCAAGGTAATTTAACACAAAACATGTACTTTAATGACTTTATGCTTTAAGAAAATGGTTTTATAGCTTTGCCAGTAAACTCAAACTGCTTAACTGGTTTATTTTTTACAAGCTGTAGGCAACAAATTAGTAGATAACACTACTGCAATAAAAGACACACGGTGGCTGTTTCAAACATTTCTTTAACTACACAAAGCTGGTGTAAATAAATAAAGATTTTATCTAAACCAGCTGCATCCTGATAGGTTGCAAGTCTGATTAAAAGAAAAATAGGAGAAAATAAATAGAGTATTGTTTTGCATTCTGAACTTCCCGACAAACATGAATTGATTTGAAATATATGTAGCCTCTGCTCTGTGAATGCTTGAAAAGGTAAAAGATTCCTATTTGGTTTAATAGTTGAGGTAAATGCTGACAGCATAGGTAAATCCACCGACATTCTCCACAAATCTAATTAAATGGGGGGCATTCTCATATGGCAGTTTAACCCCCACTGCTGCACTCTATTGCTCTCTCTCACACACACCAAATACGTCTATAAATAGAATTACAAAACTAAAGCTGTGTTAAAATCATAAGTCGTAAACTACACAGGAACTCACCATTCAGGACAGAAAAGGAGAAAGAAAATTTGTTGAGCTTAATTTTAAACTTGCACTAAACTCGGGGAGAAGAGTTAGTTCTTCTCCTGCAGTGCTGCTGGATATGTCCGTCACCAAAGCAGCTGCTGGGATATGTTTTATATAAACTGGTGCATACAGGATAACCTCTCCCTCTGTGCCCTTAGGAAATATGACTGCTTTGGATTGGAACTTGTCTGAAGAAGTAAGCCCCAGTAGAGTTTGTGCATGCACCACAACCCTGGGCCTATGCCTTGTCCTGTCTGCGTTATGAGTGTAGGCGAGCCGCCACTCTTGGATGTTTGGAGTGAGCTGATGTTTACAGTCCTAACAGAGTGCTGAAGGACATGGGCTGACATGTCACCGCAACGTAGCCTGCCTGGCCGACTGTGCTCTCACATTCCCCCTGTCAGGAGGCATCTGTGGAGAAGTTGGGCAACTGTTTGTGACTCGTTAGATTGTGTCTCTCTGTCTTTCATTAACACCGTGGTGGTAACAGAGACAAGCGAAAATGCTACACGTTTTTCTGTGGTAAAAGCAGTGTAAATGAAATGTGAAGAACACCAAAAACTGCAAGCAAAAGTTCTTGATTTTTTTTTCAAATCTTCAAGGTATTTTACATTCATTACCAGAAACATTTCACAATTATTAATTGCCAAAATAAAATTAATATTATGAGGGGTAAGAACAAAAGTTTTCCAATGATTTTCCAATCATTGGAAAAAATGTGTGAGCAAATAATTTGGGGGTTTTGTCATATCTGGTCTAAAATAGGCCTGATGGACTGACCACCTGTTCAGGGTGTACACGGCCTTTTGTCTGCTGATTGCCAGGACAGGCTCCAGCTTCACTACAACCCTGAGTTGGATCACGCAGTATAGATAAAGAATGAATGACAGGTATACAAAAACATTAAAAGGTTTAGATAAATCTTTGTAAGGAGACGGCGATAGTGCCTGAAGGCCTAAAGAATAGCGATCTTTGGCCCCTCAGCAGCACTGCATTTAAAACAGACATGATTTTATAATCTACCACATGTGCTCAAACACTTCAATAAACAATTTTCAGCTAACACAGTTTAAATAAACACAAGCTGAGCATGGGTAAACAAAGTTGAGCTCAATTAAGAAACACACTATTCAAAATGCAAGATTCTTGATGGGAAATTAAATGAAACGTACTTAATCCCAGAAAGAAATTGGAAAATTCAAGATTTAGATTTTACTACTCAAAGAAAACAGCAACTATGTAAAATGTTACATTTTTTTTTATCTATACAACCATTTTATATGGGATCCAATAACCTACCGTCAGCTGGTGCAGCAGCAGGTCCACAAGGAGAACTATCTTGTTGCTAAACAGCACATAGGAGCAGTTGATGGTGCAGCAGGAACAAGCCAGATAGTAGATATCTACAGCAGCACAGAGGGATCTAACACAGAAAGATGACAGAGGATTATTAACAACAGGTTTAAAATAAAACAAACCTCAGGGCATACTCCATCTCCCCTTGAAATTCTTTAAAGAAACACTACCACTAGGATGTAAATGTGACCTGGGCACTGACAAGACTATCTGCAGGCATCAGGAAACCAAACACACTTTTCTCTATTTGTGGTTCCTTAAGGGCGCAGTTTGTCTTCACAAGTCAAAAGTATATCTCACTGACAAGGAGTAGTAGGAAGCAGATTCAAGGAATAAAACACTCATATCAGCTACTTAATGTGGAGACTCCCCCTCTGAAGCCACCTTCAGAGGTGCTGAGTGCAATCTCTGTCCCACCTTTGGCAGAGATACTGCAACATTTCCACTGGAGAGATAAAACAATTTCTTCTAGCAACTCCTCCCAGCAGCCAGGAAGCCGCAGGCTGCAGCCAGCACTGCACCACTCGGCATGCCTCTGTATTTTGTCTGCTCTACAACAAGCCTCAGAGAAGATTAATGCTTCAGATAACTGACCAATCATTCTGCTGTGACTGCTACTCCCCCTCACCCAGTTTCATCAGTTAATATTTTCTGACAACTGTATATTTTAGCCATTGGAGGAATAGCATGTCCTATCTGCTCAATGGAAGAAAGGAATCCCCCTCTGTGGGGGCTAAAGTAGGCCATGTTTACATCAACTGGTAAACATTTTGATATCTACCGAACCCTCACATCTGCTGTTCGTTTTTACTTGAACTACGCTGGCAAAGTGGAGTTAAATACATTAGGTGAAGGTTCACCAAAGTCTTCTCAGCAGTCTCCACAACACACCTAACAGTGAGGAGAGCAGTCATTTCGGCGTATCATTATTGACATAGCAGAGTAAAGCTGTCAAGACAAGGAATTAAGGTGTTAATTTGAGAAGAGAGAAATTTTAACTGATCGGATATCCTTTATATCAAACATGAAAACTGAATTTTCTTCCCCGAAAACAATGACCGTGCACTTAAAATGAAAATATAAAAATATCCTCTAAATTGTTACACTCCTGTATGAAGCATATATATTGACTTTATCGAATAATGTAGATAGCAGAAAAACAACCTGGTAAATTGTACTAATAAGGTAGAATGTGTGAAACCAGAGGATTGACAACACGAACCCAACCAGGAAATGTTATGTGCGTAACCTTATAGCATCAGATTCTCACACGCTACGATTCTTGAGTGACGGAGGATACGGATAAGCTTCTACACATTTACAGCAATGATTACTTAAATCCTTTTGAGAATAACAGAATTATATCCTTAATGCAGGGTATATAAAAAAACAACAACAAACAAACAAAAAAAATAGTCATAGCAGTCATGCACATTACTCTAAAGGACAAGAGTCACCATCGTGTTATTTGAAAAATAATACACTTGATAGTACGGTTATCCTGTGATCTGTCAAAGATTAAATGGCAAAGCAGGTTAGGCTTAATTACAGGTTAACTAGTGTTATAGGATGTCTAGATGAAGTTCATGGTGGTCAGTGGCATTAAAAAAAAAGTGTCACAGTGTATTTTAGAGTTTTTCAAAGAAAGAGGGGAGTGGGTTGAGTTAATGAGATAATTGATCTACTTCTTGAATGTATTTAAACAAACTCTAGATTAAGGGAACAACACTTTATTACTTAACCTTGTTCTATAATGTAAAATGAAATGCGTTGCTTAGTGACCACATATGCAAAAGACATTCCTGCAATTCTAGTGCTTTAAAAAAAAAGTATTTTACCCTCATGTATGTTGACTCCAGCAAACAAAAGACTGAAAAGCCTTCAAAAATAAATATAAGCGTTAAGGTGATTTATCATTATATTTCCTTGCTTTTTGTTCCAAGCTTTTCCATAAAATACACTTTAACAATTAAGATAAATTTTACCTGTGGCTTTGCTAAAAACTTTCCAACAGAGCATGCTTTGTTCATGTTTAGCATATAGTTAACAGTTTTCTTAGAGTTTATCTTCCGACATATTAATTTGTTGTGTAAAGCACCGTTTAGTTACGGAAAATGCAATGTTTTCATACTTTAAACTATCAAATAGCATTACCATATAAAACTATTGAGAGTGGAGAAAATAAATTACGTTTTTGAAGAAAACAGATAGAAAAAGCATTAGAAAATTACTTTTTAACATTTAAAATACCTTAAAAAGGTTTTGTGAATGAATTCAAAGCGTTGCACAATTTTCCCTCAGTGACCTAATGACCACATTCTAATTAAATCACTCGCTTTCTGCCATGACAGATTGTCCCCTAAGTATACATGTAATGAGCATGCAATTGCTTCGTAACATAGCTAATCATGCTTGTCTTTGGTCATCTCTGAACAAATGAGAAGGCTGTCAAAAGGCATGTTTGAGTTGTGCCCTTACACCAGCTTGTACAATGAGCCATCACAGTGATCTGTCTTTAGTTTCCTCCCACCTAATTGAGCTTGATGAGCATGACACCTGATAGTACAAACTCTCTGAGAATCTTACTTTATAAAAGGTTCTTTAATGACAGCCTAAGACAAAGATTTGGAGAAACAATTTGTTGAAGTGCCATGCTATCCTTTCTCATCTTGCATAAAATGTAATGGGGATTGATGTGTGCCAGTCAGTGTAAGCAGGCTACATTCCCACATACCGGTCTGGATTTCTCCTTACAGCGAGACTGCTGTTGTCACAACCAACCAACCTCAACTATTATCTATTGTGGGGTAATTTTGATTTGAAAACAGGAACTACAGTCACAAGTTTTAAAAAGGTATAATTGCCAGCGGAATTAAATGCTCATAAACCAGATCAAAAGTGAAAGACAAATGACAAGGTAATGTGCTGGGCTCTCCATCAACAGAGCACACATTTGTGACAGTTAATATTTTCAGGTCCCATCAAGAAATGAGGCTAAGAGGTAAAGAAATGGCACACATCTGATCCTGTATAACTGAGGCTCTCCGCTTGTAGCTCACAGGCCTATACATGATATTGTGGTTTGTTGTGGGAGCCACAAGCACAACTCAACTCTGCACTTAAAATTCCAAATGTATAAAAAGAAGAACAAACTCTTTCCAAAATGAAAGATTTGCTTAGAAGGAAATAAAATGACCCTTAAGTGCCATCTTGATTTTCTGGATTAAATCACAACTAGCAGCCATAAACACCATTTCCCAGCACATATATATATGGCTATGGATTGTGTCACTCTTTCAGTCCAGTCGTTCTATTATGGTAAATGGCTAACTCTTCATTTAGTTGACAACAAGACAACAAGCATGTAAAAGGCTCTTTATGCTTTTTGTCACTGCCTGGAGTTATCGACCCTGAGATCTGTGCTCCTCCACCTGAGTCTCACATTCCTCGCCCTTTCTGTGCGTTTCCTATGTGTGCAGTCAAGCCTGACGAGAGCAGCACTGAAGAAATCTGACCAACTTCCAGATCAGGTTGAGCCCCAGCCTCTTAAACAGGGGAAGAAAAAGAATCCTAAGCCAAAATAAAAGGTGAGGAGCAAATCCATTTCCTTGTGCTGTCAAACAATCCCTTCATTCACTGCTATCTAAATGACATTTAATTTGATTCTGCTGTTGATTTCCCTGATACCCTGAGTGGTTCCAAGACATCTACTCTGGCTGTTGTGCCACACTGGCCAGGTATGAAAGAGAAGAAATCTGATGAGCCGTCACACAGTACCACTCACATGAGTGTGCACACAAACACACACACACACACACACTTTCACGAATAGTGGAAAACATCCTGAAATAAAACCACAGGTAGCAGGTCTAATTTCACAGGATGCACCAGGTCATGTGAGACAGTGGTGGAAATGTAAATTCGGTTTACATGCATCTTTTTCTATAGTTCATCTGTTATTTATCTTACTTTGGTATTTGCAAGAAAATACTGGAAACTAAAAATGTACACTATGATAAAAAGAGTGTATTAAGATCAACCACACTGAAGACAGAAAACAAAACATTCAAAGTCTAAATATGTGGGGAAAATATTATTGCAATCTTTCACATTGTTTTTTTTTTATTTGCCTGAGAATAAAACACTGTGGTCCCAAAAGTAGTAAATACATAAATAATACCAGAGCCGATAAATCTCTTCAATTACAGTCGCAGAAAATAATTTACACAAAAAATAAATGAATAAAATTTAAAAACAGAAAATAATTTAATATGCTGTTGGAGAGCAGGATAGTTTGAAATGCATGCTGATCATTTTCTTTTAGAATTACACTATATAAAAATTAAATTGCAACTATTAGTAACTAGTCAGGTACAGTTACTTTTTTAACTATATGAAATTTGTCATTTAATGCTAGATGTCACAATTTTTGTGTCAATAGATTTCAGTTCATAAAAAAAAATAAATGTATGTAAAAACAAACTTGGTTCGGGAATATTAACATGTTTTTGAATTTAAAAAAAAGCTTGTAAAGCAAAATAATGAATAAATAGAAAAAAAGAATAATTTAGGGCAACACTGTCAATGTCAATCAAATTATCTTGAACTCAACTAATCAAGCAAAATAATTAACATAATGCAAACTGGGGAACATTACTGGTAATTAATGTAGTTGTAAATGCCAACATTTAGGATGTTCTTGTTTCTTTTGTAGGATGAGATCTCTCCGGCTGAAGTTAATGATGGCAGCAGCATAAACCCTGATCTACACACTCCAGCGACCACAGGGTTACACCAGAACATTAGCGGAGCTTCGCAGAGGAATTAGCTCATTAATGTAATGGTAACAAGATGGAATCAGACTCCCTGGGGAGAGATATGGCAGGAGCATCTCGGCAGCTGCCTTTTTTTGTAAATCACTCTGCTTATCTGGTGGGAGGAGGTGATCAATACGGCAGCATCACTGTAAACAGATAATGTAGCGCACTCTGGGGCTAGCGTCTGTAAAGCTGCCCATTAGGCCACACAGCAATCCAGATGACAGATAGTGATAAGCAGACAGCCGGGCTGCGTCCTTGTGTTGCATCTTGTCATGAGCAGGATTGACCTTACTGACACAGGAGCACACAGTGATGATTCTTGCTTTTTACAGTAAATAAAATGTTACAACTGAATTGAACAAAAATGCAACTACCAAAAGTGCTGCATTGACTAATGTGACTATGAAAATGTTTGCATACGCAGTTGCATTTTACAGAGTTCTGATGTTATTTATTAAAGGGCACATAAAGCTTGTACAGAGGTCAAGTAGTCCAGATAAATTTTAGATGGATTGAACTCAAGAACAAGAAAAAAGCAGCACCAATGATACAAACTGAACAGATGGGGAAAGCAGGTGAACCCAGTTTTGGAACCATTATAGTCATATAATAAAACCAGCTCATTTACATAATGCTTGTTTATGTAACCGTTGTTAATTTCAAACCCAACTAAAACTGTAACATTGAACTATACTCAGAGTAAAAAAAAAAACATTATGAAATTGATGATAATCTACACCTTATTTCAGAGTTTGCTTGAACAGTATGCAGAAGACACCAACACATGGACCTAATCTTCTCTGCTGCATGGTAAGAAGGCATCCCTGTGCCAAAAAAGTATCAAGTGTACTAAAGTTACACATGACACAGATCTACATGCAGACTCTGCAAACCCACTCTTTGCGCTGGAAGGAGGTCTCTACATTTGAGATTATGTTTCCAACATTGAAGTCTGTTTAAAATTTCCTCAGATTGAAATGGCTAAGAAAGAGACTATAGAGGGGAAAAAAACAAGTGAAAAGAAAAAAATGTTTAAAAAAAAGATCAATACACATGCAATGCCCTTTAAAAGCCTTATAAATATAAGAAGCACTGGTCCATTAGCAGAGACTCCGAGACCAGTAAATGCTAATGAATGGGAGCGCAATGCCATTCAAGTCCATTACAGAGTCCCACTTGCGAGCATTGCAGCCCCTCTGAGGTTATCTACTGCTAGACCATGCAAACAATAGACCTACAAGTCAAAAATACTCTGAACTCGAAATGATAGATGAGACACATATGCTTAGACTGAATGAAGGGAAAAAGAACAAACATCAATTGATTACAGAAATGGAAAGGCTGTCCATCCCTTAAAGCACAGTGCTGTTGAACATAAATACATTTTTAGAGTATTTATTGAGGTGTAGCAATAAGTGATAAAGTAATTCTGTTGGGATTTTTTTATGGATTGCAAAAACAATCACAAACAAAGCAGTGCTTTCAGTAAGGTCAGCGCAATAATAGTGACAGTGAGACACAGCAAAGAAAATTTATACTGTATAAATCCAGTGGATTTGTTTGTTGTTCATGGATCCAGACATTTGTGACCAAAGACAAATCCAAAATCGTGTTAACCTTAATCTCTTGGACAAAGGTTTACTGTTACTCATAAAAAACCTAATAGATTTGTTTCCTTTTCATTATGTGCCATTTTCAGAGTCATAAAAAGATGAAAAAGAAGGCAATATGTCTTTTATATGCAGATTGGAAGATTTCCAAAAGTATGTATATCATGATCCAGGTAAAGGTTCACTATCCTCAGTCCAATAAAAAAAAGTAACTGCACATTAAGTGACATTCTTAAAACTGAAAAGAGTCAAGAGATGCTAGAGTAGTGGAATGGAAATGGAAAGGGCCCAAAAATGTTACTGTTATAAGGCATTTATTTATAAGCAGAAAAATACACAGCTATCCTGACATGAACAATGGCTTTAACTCTAGACTTTCCTCTCAACAAGATCACATTTAGTCAATGCTAATGACTGGTCAGTATTTCCCAAATCAAACAGAAACATAAGCTGAAGGGACAGCTCACCCTGCTGGCTTAAAACAGAAACTTGATCACATCATGCCAATAAGCCTGCCACCAAAGCTGTGTTGAAAAGCAACAAAACAGAAAACTTATTTCAAAGGGTTAATAGAATCATGTATATAACCTTAAACTGAATAATCACTATTGAGAAGAGAAAAAAAACTGTGTGGTGACAATACTCACTTGAGAGGAATACGGGGAACTGCTGTGGGTGTGGAAGCAGCAGTGATGACCTGCAAAATTTGTTCCAAAGCAGACAGGCCACCACCCACTTGGAAGGCCACTTGGTCTGCATTGTTCTGTTGAAGCAAGGACACACAGAGAGAGAATCAGAGCTACAGTCAGGGGATACCAAGCAGCCGGTGGACAGGGGATTACTTGGGTCTCACCAGGGAGGGAACCTTTCTCTCTCCTACAGAGACGAGGGATTGAAATCTGAAACAAAGTGATCCCTAAAGTATTCCTGTTTAATCTCAAAAGTGCACAGCAAGACTCCGCCCCACCACAGTCAAGTTTCAGGCAAATGGTCTGCAGGCTCCAGTTACTGTAGCACCAGGGTGGTCTCAACGGATGACAACAGACTAAGTGAAACTGAGAAAATCCCACTTTAGCAGTGTAAGAACAAGGCAAACGGAGAACCTTCAAAATGACATTCAGCTGCGTAAGAGTGTGAAACATTTTGATGGCAAAACAAATCTTATTCTTTTTGCATAGTTATTATGTAACAGGTTCTGAAACATGTAATAATAATAATAATATAAAAAACTTCACATATCCAGTCAGCAGTATCCATATATATTTAAACCAACATGTAAACTTGTATCTGTACAGTCATTTAGCCTCACAGACCGACAGTGGAGTCACACATCACACTCACTTTACAACTTGAGCAAACAGATTTTGGTGGCTAAATGATCAACTGAAAAGAGGCCTTTTCCATGCACCTATTACTGCCATTTAGTAGCCACACATTAAGTTTGTGTGTAATATGTACAAAAAACAAAATTATACATTTTCCTGCCATTTCATTTCAATAATTCAATTCCCTCCCTTCTTTTCTGCCAGAATGCCAACATGAACACTGTATTCACCCCACCATTAGATTTAAGAAGAGACCGATCTTGAAGCTTTGTCCGATGATAGGCAGTCATTTAGAGCTGTTGCTACAGTGTGTTATACATCAACAAGTACAAAAACAAGTTAAAAAAAAAGTGGGTACTAGGCATGTTCAAGCCTGGGTTTAAAAGGAAGACAGGAACTGGCAGAGAGTTGCTGATGGAGGGCCACCCTCATACAACTGCAGAAGGATGCGTACACTGCCAGTCAGCCCCTCTACCTAATGAGGCAACAATCCTCCTGCGCTGTGACAGCACAAAAATCCATCCACTTCACAGTGCTTTTGTTCCACAGATGGGAAGTTGCTAACAAGCCTGAACACATTGAGAGAGAAGTGCTTTTCTAAATTACATATAAGCTCTTCATCTGTCATTCATGCCCACTGCTGAGGTAACAGCTCCTCAATTCCGGTGTTAAGACTCTAAATGATTGTTCAGTTCACTTGTGTCTGACACAAAAAAAAAAAAAGGGGGGGGGGGGGGTTGACGGGACATTAAGCACACTAAAGATTGTTTGCCTTACTTCAACACAATGAGAAATGTCTCTTAAACAATCTGTAGTCAAAACAGTGTTTGTTAAAGACCTTACTGCAACTTCCTCTTTGTAAATTGCCTGAAGTTTTCATGTCTTATCAATTGGGTCCAAATCAGTGAGCTTGGCTTAAACCTGCTCCTAACCCTCCCATCAACACCCCGACCTAAAGGCTTGTAGGCTAAATGAAAAAAATCAAGTGGTATTAAAGGAGGTAACTGGAACTTGCCCAGTCCTGGTCGTCTCGTGCAAAAATATCTCTCGTCTCCTGCAACAAGAAACTTTCTTGCTTGTGTGTCTTTTCTGTTCTGCTGACAGATTTATCTGTTGTGATGATGGAACAATGATAGTGAAGAGATTAGCTTCAAATTACCAGAAATACTAACTTTCACACAAATGAAAAAAGAGAACTGCAGCATTATAATTTTTATAGTTTTAGTTTTATGCGTTTTATATGAATTGTTATTTTTATAAGAATGTCAACATATGATGCTTATTTTATGCTTTGCAGTGTAATTGATCGTTAGAGCTAACAGAATGACTAGCTGTTTATCATTTTTGATGAGCCAGTGTGGGGTAACAGAAATGGCTTGTGAGAGTTTATGTGTACACCATACTTTTGCAAATTCATTCCTGAGAAACAGCTATAATAAATATCCTACACACTGCATAGAAAGTGAAAACATACTTTAACACTTTTAGAAATACACTGATTTGTAGTCTCAAGCAGTCAAAGATAAGATTATCAGTTCCTCCCTATGCATTTAGGATACATCAGCTTACAAAGTGAACCAAGAGAAAATAAACTCAACTTTGGTCATAAAGTAATTGCAACATTTGTGCAGTCTTGCAGTTAAAAATAAATCTCAGGTTTGTGAAAGCATATAAATTTTATCTGCTGCTATCTGAACTACACTGTTAGGCCAAAAAATAAAAGCTGCCACTCAAAAAAAAAGAAAAAAATCCATGTGAGAAAATGATGCCACATGCTACCTGAACCACTCTTTCACAATCTCAGACTCACAGATTTTGGCATTGTCATTCAGAACATGGCAATGGCCACATGAAAGATGGAATAACCCTTCAACATTTGCAGGGACTCAGCCTACTTCATAGACCTGACAAACAGACCAAAGTACTGCTTCACAGGCTTGTACAGAAGGGACCAACCATGATGACTGTATCACCACATCTACCTCTCATTTTAGTCTGCTGCTCCCATCACTATAGAACAGAATAAATCTGGACTGGATTGGACCACATGACCTTCTGCCATTGTTCCAGAGTCCAGTCCTTTTTCTCCAGCTAGCCTCACTGATTAGCGTTTTGGGGGATTGGTACTGTGTTGCCCTGAATTACAATTCCCATTTCTAAATGTTTTTACTTTCACAATAAAATATCTTCCTGACCACCGATCTCATTTACCTGTACTAATGATTTTTCTGACCATTGGAAGAAAATGATTCCCCTCTATCCTTCTAGTTTTAAATAATGTCCTGGACAGTAATTTACAAGTTTCTACAGAATGTGCATTGTCCTTTTTAAAAATTACAATTCTCATCGCACTGAAATGAGGTTTAATAATGCAACTTATGGATAATATTTTACCTTCTTTGTTCTTGAAACAGACACTTCCTAAAATGTTCTGCTGTAAAAGGACAACACCCTTATTTGCATTTTTCCAGAAAATTTATCGTGTTTATGTGTGGAAACAGAGTCATTGATATCTGACTTAAAGTTACAAGATTGCTATAATTTTGGTCTTTTACAGCCTAAATATGACTGGAATATAAGTTCTGACACAAACCCAGTGGAAAGAGATTATCCCTTCAAAAAAAAAAAAAAAACAAGGTGGTGGTGGTGGTGGGGGGGTGTTACCCACATGAAGGAGAGCATCAAGACATCAGTAACAATTAACTCCTGAATTATACAAGGGGCAGTCTTATCCAATTATTGTCCAGGGTGTCTATTGTTACTCCAGCTGATGGGAAGGCCCAGCCAGCTGGTAATTCTTGCAAAGTCCACTGAACAGCAGACCAGGCAACTGTAGTCTCCTCCCACCAGACACTTTAATTAAAGCAAAGGGGCGGGCACAGTCTCGGTTGTCCAATACCACAAACAGATGGACAACAAATGGCAAACTTCATTAAGACCAGACAACTACTTTAATCTGTGACTTCAACTCAATGCTTCCCTTCTTTAAAATAAAAATATAAATGGCAAAGGCTGGTGTGGCAGATGACTGAACATGAGTTTCATGTTTTAAAGTGGGCCATCCAACTGCAAACCACAACAAGGCAGCTTGAATAAACATTTTCAGGTCTAAGCTGTAAGTATAAACACATGTATTTACAAAACATAACTGCATATGCTTTAGTACACTTCAAAATTATCCATTCCAATATTTACTCTATACTTGCAAATTGTGTTTACTCAAAATTCGCCAAGATTAATTAAAAAACCAAAGTGGCACAAGATCCAATGTGCAACTGAAACCACAGACAGCCTTCAGTCATAACGAACTGACCAAAAAGCTCAAAAACATTTCACTCTCCATTTGCCTTGTGGTCAGGACACAAGACAAATCCCCTGTTGGGAAGAAATTACATAGTAGAAACAAAAAGTACTGAAACATAGGGGTTTTTTCATAGCAGCCACAAAATAGTTGGTAACCACATACAGATTCTAAAGTTCTGCAGTATAAAAGAAAAAAACATTACTATGACTACTATTATTATTGCTATTATTTTTATTTTTAATAGTTGGAGAAGTATTATTATTATTACCATTACCACTGTTATTCCTATTACTACAACAAAAACTAAATATATCTCTGTAAACTCTGTAAACTATCTACTGAAAATGTGTTAAATAAAAAAAATGGATATAAAAATATTAGGTAAATTAATTTGGGAGCTAAACACTGATAGCTGTAATTTGGCTTAAAAAATTAATTTGTTTTTTTTAAATGAATATTAGTTATTAAGGTTAATATTTTTTAAATGACAAAAACAAACTTTTCATCTAATAACTATCGAGATACCTATTAGGACTGTTGACGAGCTTTATTCAGATAAACATCAAAAATGACAAAAAAAAGATGGCAAAAAATGAATACAAATAAAACCCATGTGCTACCAAATAAAGAGATCTCTTAAACTAGAAATACAGTTCATGTCTATCAGCAGAATATGCTTCTGATAACAGTGGAAAATTTCTAAAACTGAGCTAAATGGTGTGCTCCTCACTGCAACCATTGCTTGACAAAGTTCGGACACAGTTGATCCAAGGTCCAAGCAAGAAATGCTGTAAATCTGCCACTCTGCCCTTCGCCTTCCCCCTTGTACCCTGACACAGCTCCCATGAGCACCTTTAGTCAACTAAACCAGGATCTGACGGCTACCAAATTAAAATGTCAATACAGACTGCAGGCTTAGGCTCTCAAAGCATCATGTTCCTGATAGTTTTCTACCTGTCACACGTGTTGCTCTTTTCTAGACCAGTTCCTTGGAAGCAGTGCTAAGGACTTGGGCAATAAATAAATACATGTGCTTAATAATAAGGGAGTTGTGAAGTGAAAAGAAAAGAGTGGCACACTTGAAAAAGTGCTGCTCTAAATCATGTAAAATACAGAAAATGCAAGGAGAAATCAAGTTTGACAGAAAAAAACTATTAGAAGCCACAGAGGGAGAAACATTCTCAGGTCAGAGACTAGACATTGCCTCAAAAGCAAAAGAGGGAGGGAGGGAGGGGACACAAACAGCAATACAGAAGAGGAGGCGAGGGTGTTGTCTAAGGAATTAGTAGAGAAAGTGGAGACTGAATCAGATATGAGAGAGAAAAACAAATCTCTAGGTGAGTCAACGACACGAGAGATGCTTGTTAGGTCAAATGGCCTCGATTTGAAGTGACTCTGGGGCCAGACAGCCATGCTGATGGAGACTATTTATTTGACTTTGTCAAAGGATTAGAGCGGGAAGTGGTCCCAAGGCTACCTCACTGGCTTATCAAACTCAACCGAACTTTAGGCTTTGGGTAAATAGTTTTGTAAGAACACTGTGAAGTACAGAGAAAAAAAAAAGTCAGCATTTAGACAGAAGTAAAAGACAAAAGAAAAGCACCCAGACAGAGCCTTGATATGCTACAATTGAATGAAGCACATCTCCAGTGGCCCACTGACCTCTGACCTCCCACTGGGAGCACGTGGAGCTGAAGGGAGGATCCCTCATGTAGTAACAGCTTGTGAGCTACTCACATCACACTGGTCTCCCTCCTCTTTCTTTACAAGATGCTGTGCCACCCACCTCCACAGCCTCTTTTTTTGCCTCTCTGGGGAAATTTGGTAATGGCCTCACCAGCCATCCCCATCATTACTGTTGGGACACCATAATGTCTCCATCCTCACACACACAGGCATGCGCAGCGGGGAGGTACAATGGCTGAAACCACAACTCGGCATGAAATGTATGCCTCGTTACAGGAAGTGGGCTGTATATTCTCCTCATCATAAAGATTGTGGCAGATGTTTTAATTGCACTCAGTTTCAAACTGATGCGTTTTACTTAAAAAAAGGAAAATAAAACATGCATCAGCCAGATGTTTCAGCTTCTGTAGTTGTTTCTGTGGGGGTAGTATTAAACCTTTTCTAAGACCATGTTACTTGCTTTTAAATGCCATCAATGGCATTTCATCTGGAAATCCAATTTACCATTGTGTAAACTAGTGACATCTGAGTAGTGTATACCACAGATAGAAGACAATGCGTGGTCTCGTGCTGGGAAGCTCCTTTATTGGCAACATGTGGACAGTGAAAACACTGTTAATCTGGTTTTCATTTACCAATAACCAAAGGCAAAATGGGTTGGAGTAAGTGATACTCTACATTTGGATTGTGAGACTCCACAAACATACAACTTTTTATAAAGACATACCAAAAGAGCTGGCATGACCTGAATGGTGTGGCACAAAACTGAAATCTCAGACTAGCATATTCTGCACACAAAAAGGTTAAAACCCCTGTAATATATATATGTAATAAACAAGATGCAGCCAAATGCTCATATTTAATTAAATTCCATATGCTAGACTGAATAAGTGTAATTCATTTCCCAGTGTACCTGTTTCTCTAAGATGCGGGATATCTCTCCAAGAGTTCTGTCCAGACCATGTGCTTTATTGTTGGTCCACTGACCACTGTCTTGGCCCTGCAGCTGTTTCAACAGGTCTTTCACCAAACGCTGTAACCTGAACATAAAAAAAAAAAAGAGAGTAGAACATGATCAAATATTTGATTAAAACATTAGTTAGGAAAATGCAAAAACAAGAATGTTAAAGTCACGCACACACACACACACAAAAAAAAAAAAAAAAACAAACACTCACTTTGCCTTGTATGGGGACTCAGGGACCTGAGTCTTTGCATCCATTGATGTCTCATATTCCTTAGCCCTGCAGACAGAGACATGGAAAAAAAGTATTGTAAACCCTGGGAAAAAATATTTAGCCAGCAAAGGTAGCAATGGATCAAAGTGTGAAGAAAGGCCTGATCAAACTAAAACATGTCTATTTGGGTTGTCAAGCAATTAAAGAAACGGTCAAATATTCAGACGCTGGCTCTGTATGACAGCTTTTCAGGCACTATCCTTAAAGTTTTAAAGTTGTCCTAATATTTTGAAAATGTATTCATCATTGACAAAGAGCATTTTAGGTAGAAGCGAGCAGCAACACAATTGCTGTCAAGTACTGTAAAGTCAGAGTAATCAGATTCTGATATCATTATGGAAACAACCAGACTGACTAATTCTAACTTTATGTATCTTTGATATATCTACCAATTAAGCATTTCCAAGCACAATCAATAGCTACTGATCTGATGCGATCAGGCGTTTTCTGGAAATCAGCTTTAAATTAGTCCCAGGACACCATATCTGTATAACATAAACCTTGATCTACAAGCTCTTGTTTTTAAAGAGTCATTAAGCAGAAACTGAAAAGTGACCTCACTGAGAGACAAGGACAGATGAGAAAATATAAATCACAAAGGAACACCCAAGGAAGCATGCTACAACATTCACAAAAGTTGAATCTATCTTTATCACATGTAATTCAGAAAAGAAAACTACTTCTTCAACAAAAACAAACAAAACAACCTAAATCACTTTAATTGCTCAAATTCAATGTAAAGTCACTGTCAATAGAGTAAGTTATTAACAAAAATATGGCTAGTGTCACTATTCAGCATTCATTGTGTATACCATCACTTTAAATGTCATGTGAGGAAGATAAATAATGGTGGAAGAGTTGCTTTCAGAAGGGCACAAACTATCCCCTCCCTGTTTGTCATTCATAATATTACAATATTAATCTCTGACAGGTTTATACCTAAGCAGGTTAAATGGGGAGCCACTGCTGAGCTATTCATTACAGTCATGTTAAATGTGCAATAAATCCCAGTGGATGTCAAGAAGGGAGAAAGCACAAATGCACAGCTGAAGATTTTCTATAGATTATATCCATATTTCATTTAAAGAGACACATGTATACATTGCTGCAGAAATACAAACCACAGCTACAATGCATCAACCATATCTGAGAAAAGAATTTTAGTGCCAAGAGGTTGTAAAAAGCTAGTAGAACCTAGAGTAAATTTATGTAACATGTCAACAAAATCAGCGTGATCCACTTTGTTTGCCTTTGGTTTGTTACAGCTGCATATCTTAAAATTTATAAGCACAACCTCCTACTCTTTAATCCAGGGCAGCAAGCTGTATAACAGAAAAAACAAAACGTTAAAGCCATGCTTGCCACACAGAGGAGTCTTTATAACACCACCATTTGAGTTAGACATTCACGCAAAACACCCAACATTCACTCAGCAGAACACACAGGCTACTCTGTTTTCTGCTAAGCAAGCCACAAGCAGCCATAAACAGCTAGGCACCTTCTGTAAAAAGCATAATAGGGAACTTTGGGCTCTGAACTCACAATTCATCTTCAACATACAGATATACTTGACATTAAATTATATTTAAAAAAAAAATCCTTGGAAGGCTGGTTAAATTGCAAAAAAAAAAAAAAACAACAAAAAAAAAAAAAAAACAAAACAAACAAACAAACAAAAACAATGCGTGCCTGAAATATATCCACACTACTTTATGACACAAGTGGGCCACATGATGGCTTGTTGTGAGAACCACTCATGTTTTTACGGACACCATACTCTGTTCCTATAAAACGGTTCATTTCCACCCAGCGGTGAAGTGGCTCACCTTTATGTTTACGGGGGGCTCTGCGTTATTTATGACCTCTAAAGTCCTGCTGCCTTTGAGTGCAGGTCTCAGAGGGACTGCTGCAAGAGTGATGTTGAACAGAGGCAGATCATGTTGTCACTTTCACAGCACTGTTGAGCTCCACAAAGGGGAAAAACAGCAGTACGAAGAATAAAGCGCTCAAGACTTATTGATGTTTATGTCTACATTTGTCTCCTTCGTCTGTTGAAGCCGTAATACTCTCTTCTGAATAGTACAACAGCAATAAATTATCTTTAAAGAAATATCACTTATGGTTATAAGGTAATCATAGGAAGTGGGTTTGCTGGCATCCATGCTGCCACAGTTCATCTCTGTGACAAAAGGAAGAAATGCACACCTTAAAATAAAATTAAGAAAAGAAAACTTAGGATTATGACAGTAAATCCTACAGCAATACATTAATAATTTTTTAATAAGAGGCTAAAGTACATAACAAACATATTTTTAAGAAACTAATTGTAGCCAGAATCATACTGTAAAGAGGCTACACTGTAACACAATTTCAGCCAAACAGGATATAGTTATATTGCCAAGTAAAGTGTTTGGGCCCAATTCAAAGTTCTCGGTTTGTGCAGGCAGACTACTTAATGATCTATCACGACAGACTGCAAGATTGCGTAATAAAAAGAACTGAAGCGTATCCATGTGTTAATGTTTTCCTGCCTGGGGAAGAGCTTTTTCCTAATAATCTGCATCAATAGCATCTTCCAGTAAGTACTGTCAACATTGTGTCTCCTTCCAGTCCTCTTCCTCCCAGTGGAGACAGTACGTTAGAATGAGCTCAAGTCCAAGTTATGACATACAGCAATGGCACCTCCTATTTGTTGATTACTATTGATTTTCCTTGATACGTCATTTAAAAATCAATAACCTTGGAGAAGAAAAATGGCAGTGGCTCATGCATACTTTAACATAGATCTTGTACACCAAAGAAGACTTCAAGATTTGGCAATACCATGGCAGCAATTTGGAGAAAAGCTCTTTACAGGGGAAAGCCGGGGACCAACGGATCGATTTGCAGCTTTGCTCCCCAATCACAGAAAGTGGTCATAAATTAAGCTCATCAGTGTTACCTTGTAGACAGCCAGGATGCAAATAACATCTGCTTCCATCTTCTTGTCACTCATTTTAAAAAAAAAAAAAAATCAGGCATAGTTTCGGCCACAGTGATTGTGAGGGGATGATGAGGGTAAAAAGGAGAAAGATAGAGAAAGCCTGGTTGACGGAAATTAAAAGACAAGGTTATTACCTGGAGTTCATCCTGGCTCGGAGCTTCTTTGCCTTCTTCCTTGCTTTCTGGCGCTCTTCTCCATCCTTCATGCTCTCTGAAGATACTGAGCTGTCCGTCAAAACATCAATAATGTACTTCTTCAAGGAAAGGTGCTCCTAAACAAAATAAAATAAATGAATGAATAAATAAATAAATAAATAAAATGAGATTAAAGTAACAGATGTTGGAAAAATGAACTATTGAACCGATTTAATAATGAAATCAGTCTTGGAAGGGAAACAGATCTTTCTTGAAAAGTGCTGCACTAAAGCATAGTTTTAAAATTACTTGAACTCAACAGAAACGTTCTGTTTTTTTGGAGCTTGCACACATCTTGAACTTCAAACAAGCCAAGAACTGGATAGCCTGATTTGGGATTATGCTTAAAAGATACCATATCAACCTAACAAGATGTTTACACCTAAAATGTGACACTGCATATATTGGATGACACCTCTCAATAGCTGCACTGGATCTTAATTACCACCAATTCTGTTTCCTCTTTTGTATTCACCAGCCCACCCATAGACATGCTAGCAGCCAAGAGGTGTTTCCTTCTGTCTGGCCCCCGTCGGATGATTCTGATATTTCCACCAGGAGCTGGGGGAATGTAACCCAATTTGAACAGCATGATGCATGTGCAAGAAACCAATTACCCAATTATGTTGTCATGCAGCACCCTAGAGAATAGGCTGGTTCTCAGATAAAGGGTTTCCATTCAGCAGTCAAGCTAACTTTTGTGTGGGATACCATACCCTTTGGTCAGTGATGTTCCTGCACCTGCTGTCTAAATAGGGATTTTTTGTTTTTACTAAGAAAGGTTGTAAAAACCTTACATATGCAAACGTAAAGTAGTAACACAAAATTAAAACCACTACTAAAAAAGGTTCTTTAACATGTTAAAAGAGAAACGACAAAAACCTTTTCATTAATACTAATACATTAAATGAGCAAAAGATTCTGATATGAAAATACAATTTGTTGCCAGAGTTATTTCATACATCAGTTTTTCTGTCTGTGTTTTTTTATTTTTATTTCCACCACTTTGGATGTTTTATGCTGGTCGTTATCGAAATGACTGGTGGGAAAAAGTTTCATATTAGTGTTATATTAATATAATTAGTGTTATATTAATATAATTAAAAAATAAATACATATTTTAATGGATAAAAAAATACAACTGTTGTAAGGTAACAATTCAAATAATAATAATAACAAGCTTATGATGTAATATTAGAGACAAATTTAATTTTAATTTAGTCAAATACATAAACTGAATAACTTCATCTACTTTAGAATAATTTTTACAGGCAAAAATGGTCAAACATCACAATGACGGTGATGATTAATTATAACATCTGAGATGCAAAGGTCATTGCATGAAAGCATACAATGTTTTCTAGAAATTGTCTGCATTTATAATGTGCACATCTTTAACCTCTTGTCACTGATACTGCAGGTCAGTCATGACTCATGACCATAGCTGCCCCATGCTTGCGTAGCAGCTGATCTGTAATCTCTCAGAGAGGCTATCCAGCAAACTAACCACTCACTTAATGGAATTGTTTCAGTAACCCATCCAAAAACACCATCTGTTGCTAAAGTTGCAGTAGTTACATAAATAAATGACTGAAATATTATAACACTAACAATTATTTGCAACTCAGATTTTAATGGTAACATTTTCAGTTTCAAGGAAATCAGTCTATGAAGAGGTTGTGTAGATTTTGGATAATTGAGAAGAAAACAGTAGACGAAAGACAGCTGCCCATGACTAAACCATGGTAACAAAGCAGCAATGAAACTGGCCTGAGGACACCACAACCACACAATACCACATATTGCCCCTGGTGGGAGAAATGTGATAGCATTGTAAACATCCCTCCTTGCCTGACACCCACCAGTCTGTCACAGATCTAAAGGCAGCCTATACAAACCTAAGTTCTATGGGATATGTTCATCCATTGCTTCTTTTGTCACATATAAAAGCCTGAGTGGTAGGCTTTCCACAGCTGCATTTCATAATGGCTGCTAGGTAAAAGACCCGATACTCCATCGGATAAGGTTGCTAAAATGACAGTGGTTTACATGACATTTTTGTAAAGAACAGCATCTGCTACCATATACCTGTTACTGTTAATATTGTGTAAACAGAACTACTGACAGCATTCAGATCAGATCAAAAATAAGTGTGTAGTGGGAGAGGTTTAATTTAGCTGACAGTCCTGATATACCATCAAGCTTCTCAGTTTTAGCACAACTTCAACAATGAGCCCTTTATGATTCATTGCCTCTGAGAGGGAACCCTGTAATGATTGTGCTGCCCAAGCACTGTGGCTAAACAACATAAGAATAGTGTCTCCACGAAGGACTGTATCTGACGTGATTTGATGAGACAAAGTTGATTAACATTTAAACAAAGTGACAATACAACTTTCAATAACTTGTCAAAAACATTTTGATTAAAAGTCAAGGATAAACTGCCTTTTGTTGCATGTTGTACAGGGAAACATTTGGGGTATTTAAATAAATAAAGAATTATATAAAGAAAGATTCAAATATCTTAATATGCAAGCAGGACATTGTACAGGGAAACCTTGTGTGTTCACTGTGATGGGGAGAAGGAAAATCTCCCAACTTGTAAGGGTGGATTGTTCTAGTATGGTCTAGAATTTGTGAGCTACTGAAATGAGATCAGGATATCTGCTGGTCCAGTGTCTGTTTGAATGAATACATAACTATTTAAATAATCTATCAAGTAAATCATGAGAAAGAATAAAAGCACTGAATGAATTTTCTATTCCCTTTGTCAAGAAATCATCTGGATGCCTGATTATAATCACTTTTTTTATTCCATTTACAAGGCTTTGTGTAAAATTTATTTGCAGGCATAGCATCTGCTTCAAACTGTGCTAAAAGATTGTGGAGTAACGTGCATGGTTAAACTGATGGGGTTAATTTAACCAAAAATGTTTTACTTGGGGATGTTTCTAACAATGCCTTTTTAACAATATCTGATGTCTGGATTTTGTTCAGCTCTTAATGAATTAACCTCTGCTTTGCAACAAATTTGATGTCCGCTGAAACTTCAGAATAATTTCAAAACATGTGGATGAGTCCACTTCCAAACTCCTTAAGCTTCAAGTGATGATGTGGTTTGATGATGTCACAACCATGGCGAGTTGTGCCAGTGTACCAACATATCTCTCCATCAACGTACCAACATACCAACTATTCATGGCATCTTATATTTTGTCAGCTCAGAGCTGTTAATGGTAAATACAAATGACAATATGTTAATCGTTGTCAAAGAGAAATAGAAATGTGACTAGTGAAAAGCAATGATTTTGAAGAAAAGAGGGTAGAAAGAATCAATTATTCCTGGTTGGGAAAAAAAGCTACAAATGAAGGAGCTGATGGGGCCAAAGGTGCTGCATATAGCACTAACAGTTGTCAGCCTCACAATGAGCAAATGCTGAAAAGCCAATCTCATATTGCAGCCAGAGAGGTTACCTTGCATTAACAAGCTGCCTTCCCATGGAAAGCTGCTCCATGACAAAAAAAAAGCCTTGGGACAAGAGGGTGATGTTAATGCTCAACTTAAGCGCTGAACCTTAACTGTGTACATTTCAAGGCCCATTTGTAAGCTCACAAAGCCAGATACAGAGCTGTAGCAGTGTATAAAAGGGATGCATAAACAATAACAATGACCACGTCATAAAGGACAACTGCTGTTTTTCTTTGTCCATTGACATGGCATAAGCAGCAGCAGGGCAGTATTCTTTGACAAGAATGAGTGGATGTTTGTTCCCAGCAGGGTGTGGATGATACGCACCACTTCTTCATCAGAGAGCTCTCGTCCCTGGATGCTGCTACTGTCTCGAACGGCCTGTTGGTGTCTCTTGCCCTTAGTGTGACTGAACAGGTGCACCTCTGAGGTGATCTACAAATACAAACACAATGGTCAGAGGTCACAGCAGTAGACACAATGGAAACAGGAGGCAGGAAAGGGTCAGCACAGCCCTGTGTTACTCTGGTGAAACTTTACACCACATGGACATGTACAATGGGACACAACCTGCCTCTCCTGAACCTAAGTTTAAAGCAAAGAACAAAGAAAATGGGTTTGATACTTGGGATACAACATTTAATGTGGTCTAACTATTATTGGGTTTAATTTTATTTTAATTGTGAAACACCGAATTCCACACAGTTTTGTTTTCCTAACCTTCAAAGCAAATTTCACATTTATATAAATTTTATTTATATAAAAATGCCTTAAAATATTATAAAAATGGCTTAATTATAACAAATTTTCCAAACATAAGTATCCTACAACTGCAAGTTATTATAGATGCTTAAATAAATGCAGTACAGGTCTGGCAACAGGCAGGTGTATAGCAGGAATTGTTTTTGTTCCATTTCTGGAAAGAAGCCTATTTGAGATGGTTTGTGTTTAATGTCATTAAATAAAGTGCTTGCTGCTGACCCATCCATGATCTCTGGTGTCGGATGTCGGCCAAGGTCATCTAACGTTTTAACAAGATTCCCTCTTTTGCCCTCAACCCTCCTTTTTATCTGATACTGGTTTGAAGACTCAAGGTGTCCCACCACTGCTGTCATGGTAACCACTTAATTAGAGATAAATATGCCCGTCTTTGGTTAAAATAATAAAAGAAAAAAATCTTAAACCCGTCTGGTCAGAAATTTGTTTAAATCAATTAGGTTACTTCTATAAATTAGCAGTGCTTTACGAAAAAAACAAAAAGATAAATATTCTTTTATGTGATTTAGTTAATATATATATATATATATATATATATATATATATATATATATCCTGTAATATGAATTAACAGTCATCCATGACAAATAGTATCATGGTGTGGACCAACTTAGGGGATTAACTTTTAGTTCATAAGGGCTTCCAGACATTAACTCTTGAGAAACATAAATGCTCCAGAGAAAACCGCAGTAACCTTGGCTTTTATAAAAAGGTAATCACACCTGCTGATGATCATATGATCAATGGCTGTTGATAAACAACACATAGCTGTCCATTTCCATCGTTAATTCTATTAAAGCAGTAAGAATTTGTTAAGTTTGTCAACCAATCCTTCTGCATTTTGGCTTAGATTTTATCAATCTATTTTCTATATTATTCATTCCAATTCAGTGTTGTAGGGGAGCTGAACCCAGGCATGATATAGTCTGAACAGGTCATCATCAATTGTAGGCCCTTAGTTTTTAATTGAAATGTAGAGTAAAACCTTATAAAATGGTGTTTAAAAGCCTAGACTTAAAGAACAGCATTAATACAAAACTGTGTCAATAGAGAAAAAAAGCTGTAAATGGACAAGATCAACATGCCCAGAAACCGATGTGATTAAACTTTACGTACTACAACGCCGCACAGTGAACACTGCTTTTTGCGCTCATATGGTGTCAGTTTGGGGGCGTAGTCTATGTTAGCATGCCGACCGCTGCTGAGCTCAGCCGCCTTCTCCTTTCTCTGCTCGATTTGCTCCATATGCCTGCGGCTGCTTTCATCATGCTATGGAAGAAACCAGAAACCATAAGTCATATGGGAAAAGGGATTTCTACAAGATGTTCTGCTCAAGTATCAATGTGGTGCGTTACAATTTTACCTTCATCTGTATTTTCTTCTGTAGCTCCTCCATGGCCTCTTGCTGGGCAGCACTTAGTGCAGCCAGACGCTCCTCTCGATCTCTTCGGATAGAAGAAAAAGGAGCATAAGACCACTGAGAATTGACACATTCAAATTAAAACAACTACTGGAACCAAGTTGTTTGTTGCCACCTGAAATTATTCTGGAATTAAGATTTTTTTTCCAATTTTGGTAAAACGGTAAATGACGTTCACTTATATAGCGCTTTAATTCCACCTCTCGATGAGCAAGATTCTTTACAGATCCTGTTATCCACCCACTCAAGCACACATTCACACTGATGGGGGCAGAGCTGCCATACACACAGGCACTAGTCTGGCCACCAGGAGCAACTGGGGGTTCAGTGTACACAGTGTTTTCAGTTTACGGAAGTACTTATATGGGGCAGTGAAAATTGTATTGCCATCTTTACTTTCTTTTATTCTATTGTCCGTTACCAAGACTATGCTGAGACTACATATTCTCTTACACAATGTATACAAAAACTGATGAAATTCAACCTGCTGCCTGAATCCGTATCATACACCCATATTCAATGAGCGTAGGACAACAAACCTGGCCCTCTCCCGTGCTGCATCTTCTCTAGCTTTCTCCTTTTCCTGCCTCTGTTGTTCAATACGAGCCTCCTGCTCTTTCCTTCGCATCAGCAGCTCCTCCACTCTTGCCTGCCGCTCTGCTTCCAGTACCCGTTTACGTTCCTACAGAGCAAGGGAGAAGATATTGAAGATATAGTAAATTGTGAAAAACCAAAGTCAATACCTAAAACAAAGTTCATACCTGAACAGCTTCGTCTCTAGCCTGCTTCTCCTCCTGTCTCCTCTGTCTCTCTACCTGCAGTTCATCAAGGCGTTGCTCATACTCACTTAACTTGGCTAGGGCATCGTGCCTCTTGTTTTGGGCTTCCAAAGTGTTTATGAAAGCAATTTCATTCACCTGTTACAAAAAATATACACAAATATTTGAGCAGACATAATGTGAATAAATTGGTGACGTAAACCCACTTAATTCAGGAGAATTCACAACTCTCACAAGAATAAAAGTTACAGCTTATGAATTTCCCTTCTCTACCTTAGCTTCTTCTTCTTGGGCCTTCTTCACAATTGCCTGTAGCTGCAGCTCTCGCTTAAACTCAGCATGCAATAGCTTTTCGTCCATCATCTTCCGACGCTGCTCCAACAATTCTTCTTTCCATTTCCGAACGTCCTTCTCCTGCAGAAGTCAAAGAGCAGCAAGAGTGATGAAAACAGAGGAATCCACAACAGACTCTTTGAGACTAAACAGACAGTAGATTTTTCAGTTTCTGCCTTCTAGTGTATCCATGTGGGGATTATTGGGAATCCACACCACGCCATGAATTTATGTGGGTAACCTGAATTATTCTAGGACTCACTCATCTTGCTGTGGCCTAAAGTACAAAAACAAACTTGAAAGCCTGTTGTTTTTGGCTAGTGGTGTGTCTTATGGCTGCAGCCAGCTGGCCTGGATATGACTGGAAGGGGTTATAATATTTACTGATTCCATCGAGCACTGTGCTGACAGAAATCTTGATGTGAGCTAGGGCTGAGCTTAGCTTGCATGGAGCTGCTTTGGGTGATGTCTGTCAAGTTGGAACAGCTTACTTACCCTCTCCATGAGTTTCTGCAGTTTGAGTGTCTTTTCTTCACGAAGTTTGTCTCTAAGCTGCTGTGCTTTCAGCTGTTTCTCTTCATGTTTCTTCTTTGATTCTGCAATGGTTCTGTTAAAAACATGAAGCAAAATTATGCGTCTTCTTTTTTTTATCATTATCATCATCCACAACAGGTACTAGGGTCTGTTTCGACATTTTGTATTTTGACTAAAAATTAAAAAAAGAGATCAAGGAACTCTCTGGATGCTTGGTATAATAGTGAAGAAAGACCATCAGCAGGGATCCACTAAACCTTTTGCGTGATGGTGAGGACAGTTTCTCATGCATGTGGATTCCATGCCCAGGTGGCCGTGCAGGTTCTTCTTCTACCATGTCTCCCCAAGAGGTACTTTGACGCCACGATTCCCGAGCTACAAAACAAATATCCAATACAGCCTGGTATAACTTTTCCTTTTGAAAAAGACTGAATTAGTTTATATTTAAATTTAAATGTTTTCCTGCAATACCATCAAAGTCTGCCAGCATGTCACTCCATTCTATATTGACTCCGCAACCTCCACTGGTGATGCTAGCCTGTGGTAAAGATGACGTTTTCTTTACATTAATTATAATCAAGAAAGGTATACTTCTTAACAGTGATGTAAGCAGAAAAAACACATTAGAAAATAAAACCAAGAAAGATACTTACAGAAAAGTCGCTTTCAGTGTCAGTCTCCAGGTCATTGTTCTCTGCCTGAATCTCTCTATTCAACTGCTCCTCCTCAGCTATAGCACTTGCGATGGCCTCTTCATTAGCCTTCTCCAGCCGGTCTGCCAGCTCCTCTTTCTTGGCCAGGACCTCTGCCATTGACTGAGGCTGAACAAATGCACCGATCCCATTACACATTTAGAAATGTATGTTGTTCGAACTGCCACAATGTGCAAATACTTTTCTGTTAATGTGATGCTACAATGTAATACTGTTGAAATAATGGAGACTGTTGATCAATGAGTAATAAAAAGGTTTTTCTTTACTTACTAGCTGTGTTTTAAGATGACAAAATGTGTCATGCAGTGACTAGAGTGTAATGTATTTTTAAATTAGGAGATTTTGCAGACTTTACTTCTGACCACTTGCAAAATAATGCAAAACTCAAATTATTTAAAACAAAAAAAAAACCTTGGTAATATTTGCTTGTGTGTATGAGCTAATATGTATGAGATAATAATGACAGACAAACCCAGTCTCAGTTTGTACTGCACAAACACTACAAATCACAAATGAGGAAGCATTCAATTCATGCAAGGTGCAAAAGTGAGGATGAGAAGATGGAAGGAGGAAACTTATGCTTCTTTTTCTACGAAAGTGGTACTTTAGGATTTTAAGTATTTGGGTATTTTGCTTATTCTTATGGCACTACACTAATAAAGGAGCAACTCACAAAAAACTTTAAAGTGAGTACTCTAAACAGACTAGTGGTTTTCTCAAAATGATTGAGCTTTAAAATGAAGTTTAAATCACCACTAATGATGAGTCTCCATGCTTGTCACTTACATTTGACCTGGACAAGACAAACATTAATAGAAATCAAGACCAATTGTTCTTATGGTTCAACAATGCTTTCATGTGAAGTAACTATGCTGGGTCAGACAGGAACGTAAGACTTGAGATTTTTAAGGTATAAAAATAATTAAAAATGAGATCCTACTTCAAGACAGCAGCCTGGGACAATTTGTCTAAGTACAAAGTCCATCTACTCACAGCTATTAACACTGAATGGAGCTATAGCACTACAGAGGTACACAGCCCTGCCTGCACATTTGGTGTGGAAACTTTTTAAGATCAACTTTGTTTAGATGATAAAGAACCCTCTGGGATCACTGCCGTATCAGCCCTCCCCTCCCTCTGCTCCTCCATCTCTCAGCACTCACAGTAGAAAGTTCTGTGGGGTCCAGCAAACTCTCCAGTTTCACCGCTGCCATGGGAGTCTCAGCCTGTCCTGGAGCAGATGTGGCCATGCCCTGTGATGCGCCCCCTTCTGCACCATTGTCCCCAGGGGCCAACAAAGTTCTGAGGCCATCCGTCTGGGCCAGGTCTATGGATGTTGTAATAGCCATACCAGGGATTGGGACTGATATGGTTATGTCTGTATGTGGGACAGTGGCTGTAGATGAAGTGAGCTCTGGGGCTTGGGATGGGATAAGAGATGCTATGGGGGGAGGTGGGTCTCCAGAGGGCGCGTCGACACACTGCCCCGAGTCTTGTACACTTGCTGCTGGGGGCTGCACCAACAGTCACACACACAAACACACGCAAACTTAAGTAAATACATGCATAATTCAAGCTGTGCGTGACAGTAATAAAAATGAAATGAAAATTCAGTAATCAACACGCCAATAAAAAGACAAATCATGCACGGGGGCTGGAATTGACATGCTCTAAACATATAGTGATGATCAATATAAGCAGACAGATTGGAAATACACACTTATATTGCTGAGACAACTAAGTAACACACCCTTACCAAGTGTGTCTTGATGCATTATCATAAAAGTGATTATTTTTTCCTCTGAAATGTCAGTGAATTAATCGCTTCAAAGTTGACATGCATGTCTGGACAGTCTTTGTTTAAATACCATGGAGCCCAAAACAAAAACAAAAGTGGCTGATAAGATGATCTAATGTTGCACTGCTTCATGTGAATAATTTATACCCAAGGACTGCACTGGATGAAAGACGTCATCAACATCAGTACCTCCATAATGTTTCCATTCTCTGGACGTTCAATCTCCTCTAGTGGTTTAAGCTCCACAGGGACTTGCTGTCCCATGTTAGTCTGGGTCGCATCCTTGTCCGGGGGATGCTCAGGACGAAGCGGTTGCACTTCCTGTGTCAGCAGATGTGACTGGTTACTCTTGGCGCTGTCCTGCTTTTGGGCGACGTGAGCCAAGACAGGACTGACCTTGGCAACCATGGCAGCAGAACGAGGTTTGGCAGTGCGTCCTCGCTGTACTGTCTCCCAACCCTCTGCGTCTTTTTTACCTAGAAACACAGCGGACATTCAGTAAAATAATTTCAAATCCAATCTCTTCAGTCCATACGGGGGGTGGGGTGTTGTTCTTACTTGGTTTGTCTGTTGGGGATGAGTTGGGTTGACTGGTGCTATGGATAGACTGAGAGCACTTTACTCGGTCTGCCCAGCTGGGACCAGTGTGTGACAGACGAGCTGCAGCCATTGTTGATGACGGACCACTGATTAAGACAGACACACACATAATCACACACAGACACACAAGAATAAACAAATGTGCACTTGAAGGGTGATGCCTTAACAGGTTAAATCTTAGCAAAACCATTTCTGAGCAGCTCCTACAGTGCCAACTATAATCATCATAATAAAAAAACACTTCAGCCTGCTGAAGACAGTCTATCTAACCTCTCCCAGTAGGCTCCACTCAGAGATACCATAGAACTGTATTGTACAACAGGCCTTCATGATGATCAATATCCATTTCCTGCTGTATCAGATTACCGAGCAGTCCGCATATTGAACCGATGCTTCAGCAGTCTTTAACCAACACTTTCGTCTACACCTTCCACAGATTCTGCGGCCCAAGAGTGAGAGACTGGACAAATTGCATTAAACAAATGCTTTTCCATCAGCAGTCCCTGGCTGTCTTCTTAGATTTAGTCTATACTTTCTAAACTTTGAAATAAAAAGAGAGCATTACTGTAAACGTCAATTGGCCACAATTATGTTGACTTTTACGACAAAAAACAACATAAAAAAACAATGCTACAATGCTAATGCTTTAATAATGTTGGCCTTAACTGTGAATGCTGCCTGTATTTGTTAGTAGACTTAATGACATTGAATGTTTTAATACCTTCAACTGCTCTCAAAAACAGTAATTATATATTTGACTAGTGACAGTAATATAGTTTGCTGACAAATGAGCTCCTGAAAACATCCTTATTTTATCAGTACTGGAACGGCTTTAAACATAAAGAGGTAAAAATGGAGCGTACCTGAAGTTAAGGGTGCGACGTGCACCTGAAGAGGGTACCATCCTGTCTGTAGTTGGACTTGGCATCACGTGACGTCCTGGAGACATCTTACGCACCTCCCAGGCTAAAGAAGTTGGCCTGAGCAAAGTGAAACCTTACTTAACACATAAACCCATTACGATTTCAGTTGTAAAACACATATTGACTTGACTCGCATATTTTTTACATTAGCTGGATGGCTGGTATTTGTAATCAATGAAAAGTAACAGTTTCAGGTTGTCTTACTGATTAACAGTACACTGAATGAACAAACTGGGAGGTGGCACTGGGAATTTAATTTCTTAGTCAATTTACAGCTGCAGTGGTCACTGTGTTAAAGAGAAGCCAATAAATTCATGCATCTCTTTGAGTTAAAGCCAAGACTATTGATCCATTCTGTTTGCGACTCAAAGCCAGGGACCAGACACAAACGGTTCCAGTTTCACCACAGGGAGCAATGCAAAACAGGGAATTAATGAGTGTGAGGGACAAAGAAGGACACTGAGGAAAGAGTAACGTAAGATCACCTGTTCTGTGCATCTGTTTTCTCCAATTTCTCCTGAAGCTGTATCCAGTCTATGAGGGCTTTAAAATCCCGAACATAGTTGTCCAACATCATCAACACCTCCTACAAACAGTTAAAAATGAACACTTAATACATAATTCAATCTACAGCCAATGGAAAGTCAAGTACAAATTGAATAAATGGTGCTTAAAATTTTTTTATTTGAAATATAAGTTGATAATATAATTGAGAAAGTCATTTTATTTCCAATGACTAATCAATTCAATTCTTATCGTGATTGAAACATCTGCTATTGTACACATAAAACCAATTGCAACACACATTAGCTGCACATTTCAAAACCTGACAGAGAGAAGACATTTAATTTATCGATTGGCGGTGACAAAAGGGGATCTTATAAAGTTTAAGAGTTTTCCTTGAAAGCAAGAGTTGGTAGTATAAAGAATAAAACCTTTCACAGCTCTGAGGAAGAACAGAGAAGACAAATTCCTTCCAACAAATGGCTATATTATCTGCAGAGTTGGTTATGCAGAAGTGGCAGGCTGTGAGGCGCGTTTTCCCAGAGCTCTAATGAAACAGACACAGCTGATTGATGGGGAGCGTGAAGGGAGTGGTAATTGAGAGTAAAGCTACATAGTGCTTTTAGTTAATAGACAAGTCAAGCCAGTGAAAGATGTATCCAGCAGCAGGACTGCTGATTAGGGCTGGTTACCCATCAAAATCCACAGCTATGGTCCAGTCTTCATTTGGTGATGAAGGGTAAACAGAGGTTTAGCTGACCTTTCCACAGATAAAACAACGGTGAACAAAATTATTATTTTGTGAATTTTAATATAATAAACAGCTACATAGACCCAAATATTAACGTACATATAGTACTTCATGAAAAATTACACACAAATGTTTAACCTTCAACAAGTATTGCCATAAAGTAGGGTTGGCTGTAAAAGCCTGTGGTCTGTAGATTGCTTTACTGCTAATTTTTGTTTCAGTGTTCTGCCAAGGTCAGTGTTATTGACCTCAAATGAATAATTTATCCTTCTTTATTTTCATTTAAACCATTTTGGACTAGAACAACCTGCTTAAATTAATTTAAACTGTATATAATGCCTTCAGGCAAACAGGAATTCCAAGAACCTTTCCTGTCTGATCCAGAAAAAAAGGTGCAGGCATCAATAATAATAATAAATGGGACATTCAGCTAGGTGAGCAGTTTCTCTTTCAGAGGGAAACATATTATAGCATATCAGCACTAAGGTTCTTATTTGAAATTACATAATATATTACTGCAACACTGCCTCAGCAGATAATTAGGCATCACTTCCTGGCAATGATTATGTTCATATGTTTTTAGGTGGAAAATGGTGGGCTGTTTGTGTGAGAGCATACAATGCAGACTGCCCACACCTACACTGGGGGATTGTGGCTGAGGGCAATCAAAGCACTCTGCTTCCCCTCCAGATGACTCCATCATTTATCAGTGTCCATTAAGCCCAAGCTGGGTGGGATGGGGGATTATGAACAGCACCCGGCCCCATGGCCATTAGACAGCATTAGAGTGTAGAGAGTTGCGGTGGTATGAGGGAAGAAAAAGCAGCCTGTTGTTTGACACATGACAACGAGCAGCATGCTTGTGACACCATAGGGAGCTGTGTCGTAGTACTGACACCAAGCCAAGCACACCACAGGGAACTGGGCCTTGGTGTTGACCACAGACAGTCACTAAAACCATGCTCAGCATAATAAAGCATGGCAGAAGAGTCAATACAACACAAGATAAACAGAATCATGTCAGAATGCCCTGAGGAAAAACAAAACAAAGGCTCTATTTTTCTAACAATGATTGTGATCTAAAAAAAAAAAAAAAAAAAAAAAAGTTAAATGGCATTTGAGAAAATTCCTCTCAACAAAACAGTTTACATGAAATACATAATCCAGTCTTCAAGCCTAAAGGGCTCTGTGATAACTGCCACATCAGCGAGCTTTCAGGAAGCCACTTTGTGATAAGTGGTAATCAAGCGGAGAATGATTTGTCTGTGAGATTTCATTAAGGTCTCAAGGTCCCCCTCTAGTGTTCAAAAGTTATATGGCTTTGTAGTCTGCACAGAAATTTGCATTGGTCAGAGTATAAAAAGACAAGCCTGAAGCAAGAATTTGCTTCCATAAATTGCATATCTAATTGTTTTCCACCGTCTCTCCATTAAAAAGAAAATAGGCTAACCTTGCATTCAAGAACACTCTGATCAGATTCACATGTTACGTATATCTCATCCACAGCCCGACGCAGGTTTTCAAAGAGAAAGGCCCAGTAGCGCGCACGCAAGTCCACTTTGCGGGGTTGTCTGGCTTTTGTGGGGCTCTTCTCTGGGGCCTTGTCCAATAGGAGACCAGTTGTGCCTTTACTCTCCAAACCAGCATTCTGTGAATACAGCAGAGAACAAACTTAAATGAGAAAAGAAGAGAAACGTGTAAATAAAATAAACTGACATACAATCAGGAAAACCATTGTTTGTTATATTGAAATCAATTCCTCCAAAAAAAAAAATTAAAATCAGATAGCTAAAACGAGATAACAATTAAAAATCATTAAAATCATGATTGATTTCAGATTAGA
>JBAMHX010000011.1:19983773-19993828 GCA_037177515.1 Pseudomugil tenellus
TTCTTTCTTTCTTTCTTTCTTTCTTTCTTTCTTTCTTTCTTTCTTTCTTTCTTTCTTTCTTTCTTTCTTTCTTATTTAAAATATTTTAAATGTCTGATGTTCATCTAACAGAATACCAATGGTTGCATTTTGCTTGTCTCTATGATAGATAGGTGTGTAATATACACAAACCTTTAAAAAGATGCAACATAACTACAAGTTTGCATATAAAAGTCAGAAATGTGGAAATGATGTTTGTTTTTAATAAAGTTCCTGTGAATTATAGACAAGCCAGGTTAATTTGCATAGCTCAGTTCATGGACAAGACAGTTCAAAGTGTTTTACATAAAATTATTAAAAGCATTATAGCGAGGTACAGGAAGCATTAAAAGCTAACTTTTGAAAAGAAAATGAATGAACTTGTGATATTAAAGAAACGATAGACACAAGTTTTCCATCATTAAAGTCTTTGAAAATATTCATGTTTAAATGGTTGACTTAAAATCCCAATGGCACCTCAGAGTACCACCCCCACAATTTAATTCCCAATTGCTAAAATACATATTTGTCTTTCCAATATTGTTTACATTTTACTAGGGAGGTTGTAAAAGTTATAATTCCTCCAGACACAATGACTGTGGCAAGTTCATTGGCCTGTTATGCCAAATTAGCACTGGTAAAACTTCTCATTGGGATAAAAACTGCTTTATTCCTTTTTAAAATGAAATAGCTTAATACTTTTACAAATAGTGATTAAAGATATGCACAATATTAAAAAAATCATGACAAAAAATATCTGTTTGCTCTTACAAATTGTGCTTAATGTTTACATTACAATACAGTTTTAGTTGTATTAAACTCTTAATTATTTCCTATATGTGTTATATGATTAATTTTAAAGAGGTGCAATCATGACATTGTTGATAAATTGTGGTATATTGGCCCACTGTTCATCAGCATAGTGCACTAATTTATCTAAGACCGTTAAAATAATAATAACTATTATTATTATTGTTGTTGTTATTATTATTCTCTTCAACCATAATTCAAAGCATTATCTTATTTTACTATACCACAATTTAGCAATGTTTTATTAATCATTAACTATTTTTTCTAGTTACTGAATTTGTGAATTTAGTCTTTTCTAAGGCTATAAATAAATGTGCAGATGTGCAAACACACACAAATGTGTGAATCTACAGATGCAATGTTAGGTATTGTTTTATATTTTCTGCTTTAAGTGGATGTGAGGTGTATTACCTGGGCCAGTGATGTGAGACAACATCAGTCTTTAAGATGGACAGAAATTGAAAGCAAAAAAATCATTTTTGTTAACACACACATTAGATTTAGAGCCAAATATGCTACAGATTGTGAAACTGTCTTTAACTTCAGGTGTTTTCCCAGAGCCACTGAAAGAGCTATTAATTCAATAATTACACCTAAAAATCACCAATCAGACCAGAAATCTGGGTGTAGTGATGGACTCGGGCCTAAAATTAGAAAAACGCCTGGAATTAAAAGTCATAAAGGGTAGAAGATCTGATGTGACACAACGAACCGCAAAAGCTAATCCATGCTTTTATCTTTAGTCAGCTTGATTACTGTAACAGTGATTTTACATTTCTACATAAAAAGTCAATTAGAGACCTGGAGGTAATCCAGAACTCTGCTGCTGGAATCCTCACCAAGACCGAGAAAGAGGACCACATCAGTCCAGTTCTGATGTCTTTACACTAACTGTCTGTCTGTCAGAGGATGGACTTTAAAGTTCTGTTGCTGGTTTATAAAGCTCTGAATGGATTGGGACTAAAATACATTAACCCACCACCCCCACCCCCACCACCCCTTTCTCAGCTGCAGCTTTAAAGTTTATTTGAAATCCTAATCTGTGTGTTTCTTAAGCTTGTATTGATCACAATTTGTTCAAAATAGTTTTAAATTACTGTTATTTCCTTTTTGTGTCTTTCTTGTTTTTATTTTAAATCATGCTTATTATTTATTATTTTAATGTTTCTGCAAAGCACTTTGAATCACCTTGTTGTTGAATTGTGCTGTACAAATAAACTTGCCTAGTCTAGAAAAACAAATCAGCAAGGACATGCGTAAGAATTTTCACTATATACAGTCAATAAAATGATGACGTAAAGAATAAACTTCAGCATACATGGAAGGCAGCTTAATTGCTACCATTGGTGTGAATTATTAATTTTACAGAGGTGGAACCATTTCCTTTTGTTTCGCCATGGTTCTGGTCAGACAAGTTTAGCCTCTTTTCACTTCTGTAGGCCTACCCTGTGCACAGACTGCACCCTGTGCACCTGACCAGTTTGCCCACACCAAAAACCTGTTTAAGAATTTCCACGATTTACAGTAAAAAAAAATTCATGATCATTTTGGCATTTGGCGAAAGTGACATAACAGTAAACAATAAACAGTAAAGCAAAATAAAATCACTCTGAAATGCGTCAACGCGTCAGATACCAGACCACGAGCATTATGCGCATGCGCACTTCCGGGGACGAAGCGCACGCGCAGAACTACTGAGTGCTGCTGTTTGTGTTATGTAGCTTTAATCGTCCTCTCAGCTAACGGAGTAAAGTCCAACAGTTTAATCTTTTCCACTTTTTAAAACACCTTATCAGTTTGCCACTCGTGTGAATCACAGGGTAGACGGAACAGGTGGTGACCTTTCTTGGCTTTCAAGGTAATGATATTATTTCATAGTTGTCCAGTTGAAACGATTTCCTCATAGTTATATAGTTATGTTAGCTAGTTATTTTTAAAAAGTCTTGCTAAATCAGACAACTTTTGGCAAAACGTCACAAATGACAACTACTGGATGAGTCTTGAATACTTGATATTTTTATTTGACCACGTTATGATTTATAGCACTAGTTTAATTGATATAAAAAGTTCGTCAACAATAGCCTACAATCCTTTTAAATACTTCCTATGGATTAGTCGTGACCTAAGACAACAGATTTATATCGCTTAGATTTGTTTATATCTGAGGAATTTAGCCGTTTTTAAATTGCCTGAACGTATGAGGTGTCATTTTAGATTTTGAGTAAACCATTTAAACATCTCCCAGCTACCCTTTGAGACAACATGTTATATGTATCTTAAGCTTTCACAATAAAACATTGTAGTACCTACTGTTGCAAACAGTATCAATCTTTCGACTTTGTGGCTGACCTTTTCCCATTATACCGTTTCCTACTGTTTATAGAAAATGAAGGAGAATCTTGACTTGTTTTTGCTTAACAAGTTGTATTTTGTTGTATCAGGTGTCAACAATGAAGCACAGCGAGGAACACAAGACAGAGGAAATCAAACCTGAGACGGTTCCTCATACACAACCGTTGTGCCGCTTCTTTTCTCAAGGTAGACATTGCAATTTCGGGAAGAAATGTAAATTTCTCCATGTAAGAGATGACATCGAAGCCAATGAGGAGGAAATGGGTGGCTCACGAAACCAATTAGATGCCACACTATCAAACTCTGAGGGTACAAGGGAAAATAAGGCTACTGAACCACTACCCAGTTATAGCTCCAGGGGTGTTTCAGAGGTTGCCCGTCGTCCCTGTCGCTACTTTCTGTCAGGCCATTGCATCATGGAGGACAGGTGTCGTTTTTGGCATCCTAAACAGTTGCCTTCATTGGATGACCCACCTGGCATTCACAGAAAGACCACACCAAGTATTCCTCCAGTTTCTGGCCCACAGGAAGTGAAACTGTGTGACATGACAGAAGAAATGGCCAAGCAACTGCGTGACACTGAGATCTCACTGTTGAAGAAGCGCTTTCCCAAAGATCGTCTGATTATTCAGGAAAGAAGTGATGGCAAACTGACATACTACAGGATGACTGTGCAGGCCACTGATCCAGACTGGGTAAACACCTCCCTCTACCATTTTTCTTATCTGTACCCTGGTAGCCTAGAGGTAAAAATCACTTGCATAAACAAGCATAAAGTAATTTTTTAGTGTTGTACATTGAATTTGATGAGTTATAAAGATGCACATAAGAGTTGTTTTATTGTGCTGACTACCAATCTGTTGTGTTTTCAATTTAACTTGCAGCCTTTTGATCTGAAAGAAATCAATATCATGGTGAGCTTTCCAGACAGCTACCCTCAAGAGGTAAAGAGCACTTTTCCGCTTTCAGTGCAGTTTCTCTTATTTACGCTACATTAAAGGCTTGACATTAACAATCCCTCATTATTACCCAAATGCACGACCTACAGATTTTCACATTGGATGTCCCACTGGACCAGGATCTTCCCGCAGTAATGGCAAAGTAAAAACAAATGAATTTTTAAAAAGAATGAATATGTTTGTGTTACTGAACAAGAATAAAAGCTTTTTCTATAAATCTTTGGCTACATAGGCACGTACAGCAAGCATCTTTAGAGTGGCTTCAAGCCAAACATGCAACCAATCAGCTGCTGGGGAAGGTAGAGCTTCTTTTACGGCCTTTTCTTCGTTGGCTGGATCGTAGCTTGGAGCGACTGTTTATAGAAGGAGCCAGAGAGGTGAGACTACACCCCTGTAGTGTATTATTATTATTATAAATTAAATGTTCATTGTTTTTATATAAAGAAATGACCTTAAAATAATTTTCTTTTTGCTTTTAGTTAAAAAAGGACATTGATTTACAAAAAGCTGGACTGCAGTTCATACCATATCAGGATCTCCAGGTGACAGCTAGTGAGAATGTAGGTGTTACTGCTGAAGACGCAGTTGAAGAACCCTGCGGTGAAAATGAAAAGGTGGAGGGGGGGACGTTGGAGCAGCAGGAGATTCAAGGTTCTGATGAAAGTCATTTGGAAGAAGATTCAAGTCATCTGGTGGAAAACATTAAGATCAGTGATCCCCGCAGAGGCACAGAGGTGAAGCTACTGGGACTGATGCTGGGAGAAAACACCGCCACCGTGGTCGCTGATCAGATTACTGTTTGTCTGCAGTGTAACAGGTAAGGAAATAGTTACTTGTGCTAAGTAATATATAGGTTTTCTCTTCATATAGAAACCTTACCCTTTGATTTATTTGTGCTGTCTGTAGGTGCAAGGTGACTGCCGACTTGACACTCACAGGAAAGACACCCTGCTCTGCTCAGTGTGAAAAGTGTAATACAAACATAAATGCTGCATTCAGGCCCTGCATGCTTCACCACTACAGTGACGTCTTGGGATACTTGGACCTCCACAATGCTACACCTGCTGATCTTGTACTGCAGGACTGTGATCTCACTGTGGGATGCCTTACGTGCTCTCAGGAGTTTCCTCTACAGGTAACAAACACTGAAATCCCATTGGCGATAACTCAGATTGCATATCGAGGAACCTTTGTGAAAAATGTAATTGTTTACTTTTCCATCAGAATGTTTTCTACGGACAAACAAAGGAGTTTAATTGTGAGCACTGCCACAGCAAACTTAGCATTCTGGCTGAGAGCACAAGATTTCAGTATATTCAGCCTCGCACCCCAAACAAAGCAGGTCAGAGCCCACTTTAATTTCATTTCTAAAGAATCAGCAAAGAATTAAGGCCATACAAGAATTAAAATGCCTGAGTTGGCTTTCTCTTCAACCTTAATAATATTTTAAAAGCTGCTCAGAACACAGAAAAAATTTGAGTAGTCACATTTTCGTTAAGATGTGGATATATTTACTGTATCAAGATAACAGGAAAGCTGATATATCATTTCTTCCTCTTTATATGTGCAGGTTCAAGTGGCGCTAATTACAAGACAATAAGAGATCCAGCTGTGCAAAAGGGAAAGCCACTGCCAGAAAAAGGAACATGCAAACATTACAAACAGAGCCATCGCTGGCTGAGGTATTATGCTCTATGTGACTTTTCTCATTTCATGGGTTCCGTGATGGGACTTTGAGAAATTCATATTAAGTTGGTGATCTTTCATATGCATATTTTTAGATTTCCCTGCTGTGGCCGGGCTTACCCCTGCGACGTGTGCCATGATGAGAACCAGGATCATCCCATGGAGCTCGCCACCAGGATGATTTGTGGTTACTGTGCCAAAGAGCAGGTGGGGTATAGATTTAAGTTTGGATAACATTTTAGACATTAAAAAAGAAATTAAGGAATTAAAAAAATTTCATCGGAACCGACTTTTGTCTCAGAATAGATACATTTTAATTATGATCCTCTCTGTGTTTTTTTTTTTTGTACTTGCAGCCATATGGTAACGGAAAGCCTTGCATCAGTTGCGGAAGCATGATGACGAGAGGCATATTCACCAGCCATTGGGAAGGAGGACTAGGATGTAGAAACAGAGGCAAAATGAGCAGGTACAGCTAACTGATGAGAGATAAGCATTACGCCAAGAAAGGTTGTATTTGTTCATTTAACTAAGATGGAAAACTTTTTACCTCCCTCTCTTCAGAAATGATCGTCAAAAATATACCAACACCAACAAAACGGTTTCAAGGAAGGCGGCCAGTGTGAAGAAGTAACTGGCGAAAAGTGATTCTGTTGTATTGATCTGTGAACACAATCATACATGAACCAGGATGATTTCTATTAAATTAATCTGTTAATAAATTAATCAAATTGTTATAATCATCCGGTGTGAGAAATGTTAATAATGTAATTTGATCTTTATCCACTTTTACCTTTAAAATATTACTTTTTGACCTGGAAAAACATCGTGTAGGGAAGTCATTTCCACATCCGTAAGGGGAAGAAGGGGTTAAAAACTCAAGCTTAAATGCCTCTTGTCTGGAAGGACTTTGTTCCAGTATGGGATATAAAGCAGTTTTACAATAAGCTTGTTTAATGTTCAGCTTGTACAAAAGCTTCAGGCTTAATCATTGAAAACTCTATGATAGAATTACTTGAAAAGTAATGCGTGTCTTGGACGAGCGTTAGATTCCTGAGTGCACATCTTGACAACAGACTGGACAAAACAAAATGCAAGGCTTTCTACAAAAAAAGGGTAGAGCTAATGATGTTTCGTATTTTCTAAACATGTGTGGTAGAGTAGTTATATTTGGGCAATCTGTTGGCAAACGGAAAAACCTGAACATCATGGAGATGATTGTACAAAGAAAAATGTATCAAATCCAAAAGTATAAAAGTGCACAGTGGTCAGTAACCCTAGTATTTGGGATCTACCATGTTGCAGATTTCCCTGCTATAATACACCTAACACCATGTTGGAGAACCGTTTCATTTTTATTCAGTGTCACCAGAAAAACACTTAAACCTGCAGGATGAGATTGAAGGGGCAGGAATGAATGACTTCTGCTTTATCAGATGAGACAACAGGTCAGAACAGGACAATCATTCACAAATTTAAAGAATATAACCGATCGTTCCTGTGCACAGCAATACGTTCCATGCACAATAGATATAGATAGAATATAGTTAGATCAGTCTTTCACGAACATTTCCCTCCTGTGTCTGAACACAATTTACCATGTAAAGTCCACCTAATGGTGTTGCATGTCTGAATAGGCTCGTCCAGGTAAAGTGTGGGTGGTCAAAGTCCGGACATTACCCGGTTACTACGTCTGAAAGGGGCTACAGTGATCACACAACTGAGTGTGTTCAGTGAGAGGCTTGTTCAGGTTATATGTAGGACTGAGAGGTACAGAAGATCATTCCTTCATACATATACGTACACATTACACTTACCGACCACTTTATATGGTACATATGATCCATTTAAAACCAATAATCTATCAGCCAATCACATGGCAGCCTCTTAGTCATGTAGACATTGTCTACATCGCTTTTTGAAGCTCAAACTGAGCATGAAAATGAGGAAGAAAGGAGATTTATGTGACTTTGAACACATGGATGTTGATCACATGACCACTGGTTCCACCCAAAGTATGCAGAATGCCGTCCCCGAACGTACAACACGTCCACCTGCGAAGCAGATGGACTACAGCTGCAGAAGGCCCAGTAAGTTTCACTGGTTCCAGTTTCCTGAAGAGCTCCACATTCAGATGGCACTGTCAGAATTATGCTGCCTTCATGTGCTGTGGAAAAGATTATATTTTCCACTTGTAAATAAGAAATTAGGAGTTGTTCTTTTCAAGTGTTGTTGTGGTTGAAGTCTGATAAAAAAGGCGATGAAGAAATGAGAGTGCAGCCTGTCGCTGAACTTGCTTTCTCCTGGACAGACGAGCAGCGCTGCATCTCAGACACATGAACAAAGAAAGACAATCCAACAGTTTAAACTGCTTGGTGTCGTTGATGAATGAATTAATCATCGATTATTAACTGAGAAAAACATGAGCTTGTTTTCATCAAAGCTTTTAATGAATCCAAATACAAATGTTGCTTCCAAGTTATTCCATTTTCACTGCTCTGTTTTTAACTAGCACAGTTTTATAATGCTTAGCTTACTTCCACGTCATGATTACTCACCAGTACTTAAATATAATAAACTGATTTATGGTGATTATTAGTCTAAAAGGTGATTGACATCATCAAAATGGCATCTGGGGACACTAACAAGATTTAAAAGATTTATTAATTAATCAACCAATTTGAAAATTAATTTTAGAATAAAGTATTTAGTGTATTTAAAAAAAAATTTCTTCTTTCTGCTACTTTTCAAGCATGGAGATGCTTTAAGATGTACTTTTGATTTGTTTTACTCAATTTTATGTTACTTGTTAAAAAAATGTGAGAAATAAATAAAACTTAATGAAAAAAGAACCCAGATTCCAAAAAGATATGGGTGTAAAATGCAAACAGGAAAAGAAGACAATGATTTTCTAATATCGTAAACCCATATTGATGTTGCACGACCCTGTACTGGACCAAGCGGTATGGGACATGAATGAATTTAACAGCAGAAACACATCTGTATAAAGATGGAATATGGGAAATAAAATCAATATGCACAAATAAAAACAACGGAAGGAGAATTTGACAAGTAATTAAGTTAACTGGGAACAGGTCAATAGTTTAACAAGGTATAAAAGGAGCACTTCAGAGAAGCAGATCCTCTCAAATGCCAAGATGAGCAGAGGGTCACTAATTTCCAACACTGCATAGAAAAATTGTGGTACAATTTCAGAAAACATGTTTGCAGACTAGAGAAGAGAGAGAACATCCTAGTAATTATTATTATTGTTATTATTTACGGTGTCACCATGGTATCAATAATATTTTATTGGCTAAACACTATATAAATGTAGAATTTTCAAATCCACCCCAAATTTCATACACTGGAGAAATAAATTCAAACTTTTCTACAAATCACTTTCTCTCGTCAAGACTAAGAATGCCACAAAACTAACTTTGATTATATAAAAAAGTCATTTTTAAGTCATTGCCCTGTGTAATTAAAATCTTCAATACATGCCTCTGTTTTCTTTTTGTTTTTATCGTTTGTTGTTTTTTTTCCCTTTTATTTATTTTATACATTATTTTATATATGATTTTACACATTTAGTTTATATGAAAGTTTAGTTGATTAACTATGCACGAGCGTGCATTTTATTCTAAATAGTTCCTCTGTGTCACATGTCCTGTTTGGAGTAAGGACAAAAGGCAAATGTTAATATAAGATCTGATGTATGTTGTATACCTTACCTATTTTTGCTTGTGTTTTGCTTAAACGAAAATTAAATTAAATAAAAACTAAATTTCTTCCATAGACTGTATATAATTATATATTTGATTAATTATACATATATTTCCCCTCGGTGCCAAACTGTACAAATATCGCTTTAATTTGCAAAAAGAAAAAAAAACAAACTGCAATAAAAATGCAGCTCTACTTGTTTATTTGATAACAATGAACACCCGCTGATTTATTTCTCCTCTCTCATGGTTAAAACTATGTGAAATGAGATATCGCTGCTTTCAGATCCATTTTCCTCCAAGAGCCACAAATCCCATCACTGTAGACACAGCAAACCAGCAGATGGCGCTGTTTGACAGGTTAAAATACCTCAAAGCAGTAGATTTAAGTCCTGGCAAAGTTTTCACTAATTCAGAGCCTTTTTGTCATTTCACCAAGAGAAGTGCACATTTCAGCATCATTATGATCATACATCTTTGTGCAGCTGAGCAGAGTTATGCAGAG
>JBAMHX010000011.1:20003380-20056688 GCA_037177515.1 Pseudomugil tenellus
CCCCCCCCCCCCCCCCCCCCCCCCCCCCCCCCCCCCCCCCCCCCCCCCCCCCCCCCCCCCTTCCCCCCCCCCCCCACAAATCTGGGACATCATGTTGACCAAAACAACAGAACTTGTTCAACTTCAACAGCTCTCTCATACCAGTATGTGATCTCACAAGATGCTTAAATGACTGTTTACTGTTAAATGGAGTGCCATGATTATCTGAATACTGACCTATAAATTGTTTTGTAATTAACAGTAATAGAAATTCCGGGTTTGAAGTGCAATGTACTTACAAGATAGTCATGTCAGAATAATTCCAACATGAAAACCCATTCAGACAATAGCAAAAGACTTCAAACAAAATTAAATGAAAATGATACTACCATTGATTGCAATAAAGGAAATTCAACATGTCACCTTTGCACCAATCCATACTATACTTAAGACATCACAAACATTCCTGAGCATCCTGTCAATAAGGGTGGAATTTGAGAAATGAAAGAAAAAAGATGAGTGCAGTAATACTGGAGAGCCATAAATTGCAAACATGCAAGGTTAAATTAAATATATGAAACAGTATTATAAAATACTGCTCTTTATCAAATAATATAAATCTGCTTGAATATACAGCACTGCCTTAACATTTATTTAACTAAGCGCTCCAACCTACCTTGTAAAAGAATATATACTTCCATACCAGTCTAGGGCCTAATTTAGTGTCTGTCTGCAGCACAGGCTGTCTCTCTCCCCCCTGCCTTCAGTTCATCGCTAAAGTCTTGTTACAGGGGATTTTTCAAATTGCTTTTAACAGCAACTAAAAACAAAAAATAGTGGATTAACTATGCAGCTATTAGAGGCACAATACACAACAGGAAGTTGAGAGTTTTCCTGCTGCTACACACCTGCGTTAAATAAAAGGGTAATTAGAAATCCTGTACAGAGTCTGATTTCAAGCTCTGTAAATGTCTTCTAATTAAGTCTGATGTGTGTCAGGTGTGTTGTAGCACGGATACACATGCAGGACTGCTGATCTGCAGGATTGGAGTTATACGCCCCTTTTATACAGCTTTTAATATAAAAAACACACAACTGCCACCAGATTACTGTTTTGGAGGTGGCATGATTTAATTTGAGGTCCCTTGCATCTTGTATGCTTGATCTGGTAGCAAAGCAAAGCTGTGAGCTGTGGATACGCATACAAAGTGGACTAAGTTGGAAGCCTGTGCCGCAATAATGTGCCATTTCTAGCAAGGTACATGTCAGGCTACATGGAAGGTCAACGTAGCGTCTGTGTCAGTCTGATGCAGAAGCATGATTATGGTTCAACTCCCAGATGAAAGATGAAGCGGTTTCAGCAGCTTTAAAGAGAAGCTGATGTGGCTCTCGTTCCTGGACAGAGACTCTTGTATCTGAGTTAATGGTCAATTACACATAACAGCCTGATGTCTTGGCACAAGTACGACTTTCTGGCTCTCCTCCCTGCAAAAGTTCAGATTTATTTAATTTACTCGCCTCTGCTGATATAGCTGGGTATCACCCTGCTTATTTGCCCCCAACATTAGTCTCCTCCTTCTCCTCTTCTTGCTTCTCCTCTCCCTCCAGATCTTTGACTTTGTGGACAATAAAACCGTGTCTATTGAGAGACATCACAGATGTGAAACACAGGCCGCAGTGAAGGCACTGAGGAGTGTTTTTATCCGTTTTATGCTGAGGTATATGCTGCTGGAACTCTGTGCTGTCATCTGTGATAAAGCCGCATTTTGAACAGCGGAAATTACTTTTGAGACGTTTAGGTGAAGGAGCCTTTAGATCAGTGTGATCCTGGTGATCAACCCCTCTGTCCACAGCAGCCGTGGCTGAAACAAGCCCCTGGAAACAACATTAAATAACCTTTAATGCTGGCCACTACGATATATAAAAAATATAAAAGAAAAAGTAAGTTGGTACCTTCTCCACACTTTTTTTGTATTCCTGGATGGATGTTTTGGGCATCTGACTAAGATCAGGGTTTTTGATTCCATGCATAAGGCTTATGTGGTTCTTCAACATCACACTTGTTGTGAATGTTTTTTTAGTCTCTATGCAATACCTGTTACATAGAGGGAAAAAAATAATAGTTTATCAAAATAAATTACTGTGACAAGAATTATTTCTTTATTTAAATAGTTTTCAACACTTGCCAACAAGTGTAAATTCTCTTTTTTCCATCATGGTCACTGCGGATGTGTCTTCTTAGACTGGTTGCAGAGTTGAATGACTGCTGACAGTGACGGCATGGATACTTCCTCACTGACTGTTGACAGAAAATTGGAAGATGAAAGGCAAAATGAAAAAGTCTGAATAGACAGGGATAACAGATGTCAACAATCAACCACAGGTAAAGTAATTATTGCTTTTTAACCTACATAATTAACTAATGATAACTGTAAGTCTAGTGGATATACAAAGTTAACATTTAATTATACGGTTATACTCAGCATCTGTGAACCCATCAGCTACAATCTAATTCTAACACACGTTAGCAAATGGATATACCTTGCCGTGGTTGGTCTTCACATGAGAAATGTAAGATTCTCGCTCAGCAAACCACTGTAGACAGTCTCCACATGTCCAGCCACTTGGTTTTACGCGTGGTCTGCCATTCTGTTCGGATTTTTTTCTGGAACGGTCAGTGATTTTGTGAGGGCTGTGAAACTTCTGTTGTTGGACAGAATGAGAATCCAGATGCCAGTCAGTTTGGTCTTTTCCACTAGTGTCCTTTTCTGTCTCTGTTGCAATGTTTCCAACATGCACGCCCTGCAAAATATATGAAAAAAAAGAGGTTTGACTTATACAACCTTACAACCTACCTCCTTTTTGATACAATAAAACACAAAAACTCTGGGGGTCCTTCTTCTAGATTAAATAATGTGAAAAGAAGAAATATCTTCTATTTGTTTTCTGTATTTAATTTTAAGTCATCCAAGATGTAACCAATGGTGTATAAATTATATAGTATCATGCAGAAGATATATTCTACAGAGATAAAATCAAGACTAACATTGAAATGCTGCATAAACAGCCGTTTCTGTGGGAAGACACAGTTGCATTCTGGACACTTAAAAATGCATTTGACTCGCTTGTTGGCATCCTGATGGAAGTGCTGAAAAAGTAGCTTCTTTTTCTTGAAAACAGCCTCACATGAACACTTAAAGACTAACCTGCAAAAGGGAGAAAACAGTGTTTTAACGTCATATAAGACGCTCTGAACAACTTCAAACCAGTCGAGCCATTAGATGCTAACTTACTGAGGCGATTGTTTGGCAGCACCGTGTTTGTTTTTCAAATGTTCTTCACAGCTGTCAAGGGTCTTGAAGGCAGCTGGACAGATGATGCACTTGTAAAAGACTTCAGAATGTTTCTCTTCGATGTGAGCCTTTTGACCCTCCAGGGTTCTGAATACCATTTCACAGTGAAGGCATCTAATATCAAAAAGAAATAATGCAATTTTATTCTAACATAGAACTGCATCCATTTCAAGGCCTTTACTTTGCTAAATTACTTACTTGTACCAAGCCTTGCGGGCATAATGCAGACAGTTTTCCCTGACGTGCTTTTGTATTTCTCCAGAGCGACTCAGGGCACCACACTCAGGACAGCAGAAAGGGGACTTGTGTGCATGAAGACGTTGGTGGGCTCTAAAGCTGCACTTGTTGGGTAGCAACATTGAGCACATTTTACAGATCTGTTGCAATGACAGAAGATGTACAAAAATAATGTGTGAGGAATAAGTTGAAACACAGTGATTGCAGTGCCTTGACAGAACAACTCTTTATTTTTTAACTTCTTCTGTCAAACCTGAGTTTGGAATAATTTTTTTTCTTAAGCCAAAACATTGCTAGTTTTTCATCAGTTGGATAGATAGCTACTTGTGAAATTCTAACACTAGTAAAGTTTTTTTGAGTCAGTACTTTATATTGTATCCTGATGTCACAAATGCAACAATTTAGCTCTGTGTTGCAAAATAAATCCAATGGGTTTTAGTTTTCCTATTTGACATGCTGACAATAAAAAAAAAAATTGAATTTTTACTTTTATATTCAAAGAAACATCTACTCACCAGTCCTTTCACATCTTCTGAGGACTTCTGGTAGTGGCCTGCTAGTGCTTTACTGTCCGGAAATTGCTTATTACATTCGAAACAACGGAGTCTGTGCTGAATGACATTGTCTGGGTATAGCGGCAGGACGGGTTCACTTTTAGGTGAGAATAACGGCGGGGTGTAAGAGCCTGCGTTTAAATGCTCAGCACTCAGAGGTACAAACATATTTTCCTCTGATATGGGTTTCACATGGAGTTGTGTGCATTGCATCACCATGCCGTTGTGTTTGTGCTCACGTGCGTGTGCCAACAAGGCACACTTGTTAAAAAAAACCAAAGTCTTTCCACAGTGTGTACATTCTACTTCAATGTGAACACTCCTCCTACTGTAATGATATGCAAGACTCCTTTCAACCCCAAAGGAGTCCCCACACTCGAGGCAGCAATATCCACGTGGAGGTAGGCTGATATTGCTCTCTGGTGGGGGGTTTAAGTTGGGTACATATACAGGAACAGGGTTGCTGTTGTTCAAAAGTCGGCCTAAGGTTCCTGCAGCTGTGTTTGAAGTAGCTTTACGGGGGAAGGAATTGGCAGTTTTGACCTGGTGCACCAAAGGGACAGTGCTGCACACTGTTGAGGAAAGTGCGTGTTGACTCTGTTGATGAGAGGTGGACCGTGCAGCTACTGAAGCAGCAACACTGTGAGGGACCAGATTTAGACTGGCTAAGTGCATTGCTTTTGGAAGGAAATTTGTGACATTTGCATGGCCTCTTGCAGCTGATGTTCTCTTTGGTTTCTGCACTTGATGTGCAGAAGATCTTTTGACATGACCACTTGGATTACGACATAATGATGCCGGCTTCCTTTTGGCTTTAAGGTTTACTTCGGATACTACTTTACTTCTGTGTGAAACCTTTGGTGAAGATGTGATAACTGGGTTATCTTTAGACTCTATCCCAACAACATAATCCCCAGAGTTAGACTGATGAGGAGATATATTGCAGTAAGAATCTTCGCTAATCATACTCTGAGATGGAGAGGACTCATAAGTAGACTGAATTTCATCTGTCTCGGAGTCAGGCAGCACACTGGTTACAGTCCGCTTGATCTGTCCAGATGTGGTTTTAATTGTCTTGATTCTGACCCTGGGTATGGCTGGGGGTGACCCAGACACAATTGCAGGGGAAGCTTTTCCACTGCTATCACTGCCAATACTCACAGGGCTGTCAGAGGGCTTTGCTAACCGTTTCACTGCTTCGAGGGGACTTCTGGGGCTTCTCGGGGATATGGGAACCTTGGGGCTAGCTTTTACACAATCCTTCTGAATCATTGAGGGCAATCTGGGACTGTTCTGGTCACTGGGATCTTTTCTAGCATTTAGCACAACCAGAGCCTCAAGGCAAGAAGACAACCTAGGTGTCTGTGATGTGACAGATGTATAAGAGACAGCTGCATCCTCTGTGTTTCCTGAATTGCCGTTGGTCTCAATAAAGCTCGGGTTAATGCTTTGATTGGGCAATGCACTGCTTACACAAAGTGTTTTCTCTGTTTGATTACTGACACAGATGTCAGAGGGGTTCTCACTTTGGTCATTCTCTACTCTGCCTGCTTGAGTGTAATTGGGACAACTATCAAATATACAAAGGTCTGGTTGTTTCTGATCGTCTGGGACTGAAGTTTCCACAAAAACAGAAGCTGCTGGAAAACAGGGAATTTCTTCTTTTGAGAGAGTTTCATCCCTACTTTGCAGAGTGACCTCAGGCTCAGGACTGGAGATGGGACTGATTTGTGAAAGTGACTGGGAAAATATTGGTGTTGCATCTGGTGTGAGGTGAACAGGAGAATTTCCAGAGGGTTCACATGAACTTTCCCCATTCAAAGCAAACACGAGGGATTTGGAAAAGCCGGTGCTGCTTGATTTTGTAGGATCAGTGCAGGTCTCCTGTCCTTGAAATCCATTGTGCAGTGCTGGTCCTGAGTGAAGCTTGTCATTGAAATCTTCTAATGACTCTTGCCGACTTGTGTTTTTCACTATTACACTTATAACAGGGATGTCTGTTATTGTGGTAGCTTGGTTACTCAGCAAGTTGTCATCCAGACACATCTCTGTGTGTTTCAGCTGACTTTCTGCTTCCTCATGACTTCCCTGAATTGGCTCTTTAGCATCCAGTCCTGGAGCATCTGGGATGTCAAAAGCTGCTAACAGATCATCAAAATCTGGGGTTTTCATGTCACCCATGGCTGCACATTCTTATAAACCTACAAAAACACATACAAGATACAATTTAATTGTGCGTTTTCACATCAATTCCAATTCCATATTATAAAAAGACGCTAATAGATAGAACTTCAGAAACAGTTGATATAATTGACAGCAGTTAAATAACTTCTGTTTACTTGCTAGGAAACGTCTTCTAAACTCATGTTAGCCAGGCTAATTAGCTTAGCTATACGTTAAGATGTGGTGATTCACTGCAGCTAATGTCTGTACTTTGTGGTTAAAAAGTAAGAAAATGATACAAACTACTATCAACATTACGTTTAACGCAGACTGTTAGGTTCCTAGCGTAATCAGATATCAACCCAACCTGTGGCTGAAAGTTGACTATGAAGCCAAGTAACGTTACAGCTATGTATATAGGAGCCAATACGACAAGTTAGCAAGCTATGATGAGCAACATACTATCGCGCAAATATTTTACTCAGAATAGGTCTTATTGGTGTACAGGACACTTACCATTTGCTCCGATTATTGTCAACACACTAACAATGTAGTTATTCTATTATTAACTCAGTAAGTGCTCACCAGCTAGGCTGGGCTCCTTTAGCGTTTCATAGCTAACCCTAAAAGCTAAAAGCTATGCTAAAAGCTACTAACGCCAAACTCCTTTTCCTGTACTTGTTTTATGTGAAGCCCTCGGCGCTGTCGTACAGGCCAAAAGTATTGGTAATGTAGCTTAGGTTTTCAAAGCAAACGAGTTGGTCGACTAATAAATATTAAGAGGCATACAACGCTTTACGTTAATGAAATCAGTTAATTATAATGAGCAACGGGAAAAGTCCAACATTTTAAGCACCATAACTGTATTCACCCTTCTTCTCAATGCCATATGAATGAAACTTTTTCAATTCCTTGAATATCTGCATTGCACTGTGTGTAGACTAATAAAAAAATAGTCAAAATTAAATTAGCATGTGGTGTGATGACCTTTCTGAAAAGTAATAATAATTTAGAATAGCTAATTAATCATAATGCTTTAATACAATAAAGTTATAGGCTTGTGCCTGATCAAAACGTCTCACACCAAGAAGGCATATGTCCCATAACACCTCTATCTGTGGATGTGCTACATCCTGAATATTGTGTTAATTAGGAAAATCACAGAAAAGTAGAATAATTAAGTGTTCATAGCATACTTTTTGTTTTGAGGTTGTACTGGTGGAGCAGTACTGGTAAATGAAATGTACATAAGAAGTATAAATCAGTGGCCACACATTCCAGAATGGTCACATTATCTTATGTACTTTGGGTATGACTTGTGTGTGCCCCAATGATATCAGCACTTCTTTAGGGCAACATGTTGGCAATATGTTTTAAACAGTTGTCAAACTGCAGCAAGGCCTGTTCAGATATGTTTAGATTCTCATTTTACTGATAACATCAGCAACCTTTGCATCTCTACAACATTTTTTAATTGTAAAAACAAAAATAGACAATAAAAAAACTAACAAATAAAAATATGAAAACCAACAACCACCAAAAAACAAATAAACAAAAACAATAACGACAACAAAAGCCTGCAAGACATTGCTCAGGGAATAACTTGTTCCCAGAAGACTATTCCCGCTTTTTACAGTTGCAACGTCGTAACAATTCCTGTGAAATTGGCTGACATACAAGCAGGTAACCTTTTAGTATCAGAAAAATCTGAAGAATGTACTGAATGGCAGCAAGAAGATTAACAGATAAACCACAAATATGAGGTTAAAGTGACCCTTATGCGAACTCAATTCTAATTTTACTGGAAATGAAACACATTGACTTGGTTGGACTGTGAATAAAGAATAATAAATAATTAACTAATTTGATGGGGGTAGTATCATACTTTCAGTTCCATTTTAGATAAATGAAACCTGTTTTCAATAGAAGATACTTCTTCTATTGATAGTTCAAAAGCTGATCCTGACTTTATAGTAAAAATCTAAACTTTTTAATTCACATGATTACATCAAGACCAATAAAAGAATATATTGAGTTACTGAAGTTGTATTTACTCTTAAAAATTAAGTCTTATTGGCTTGCTTTTAGATTTCTTCTAGCTATGGACGTGGGGGCACTGGCTCATGGTGTAAATGGATCCCATTAATATAGTTTCCCCACATCAGCATCAGTGGTGAGCCAGATGTTTAGTTTTATTTACTTATTTATTCTTATCACAGACAATGTGACAATGGATGTGGGGGTGAGTGTGGGCGTGGATTTGGTGGGATGTGCGTGGGGTGGGGTCGTCTGTCTTTGTGTAAGTGAATGCTGTTGTGGGCGTGGGAATTATTTGCCATGTTGTCTGTTTGTGTGTTTTAATGTAATTGCATGTATCATGTACAGCACTTTGTGTTGCCCAAGGCACCAAAAGTGCTTTACAAATAAATTAAGTTTGAAGTATTTGGATTTAGGAGGAATGAGTAAAAATATTCTGTTCTTGTTCTTATAGGTTATGTTGTTGTATGGATCTTAAATGTTTAAAATAACATCTGACACCATCAAATGTCAGTGTCCTCGTTTGTGTACAACAGGTACCAGTTATGCATAGTCTAGTATTATGGCGGAGACAATGAAAAATGATGTCCTCATATGTGGACACTAGGAGGTTAATGGTGTATGAAAAAAAATCTGTTTTCAAGTCATTAATCTCTGCTAATAGAGCTAATACAATCTTTACTTGCATGCAAGACTTTATCTTTTTCATATTTATCCAGACAGTTTAAGCCCACATTGAGTATGTGTAAGCTGCTTTGGAGAAAAGCATCTGCTAAATGACTGTAATGCAATTGAGAATAAAGACATAAAGAGAATAACTCATTCTTCAAGAACCATAGCTTTTTATGTGGCATGAAAAACTGCTAAACTTGCAGCTGTGGATAGAAAACACAAAAACTATTACATCCAGTCATATTTCCTCAGACTGCTACAGACTGCTCTTCAATATATTTAAATAACCAAATAACACTGATATTATGGGTTTTTTTTAAACTGTGCACCTTGTACTCAGTTGTCTAAATCTTTATAGTTACAGACAAATGAATTTGTCAAAATAAAATAAAAGGTAATTCAACCTGGTTTGACTCACAAATAGTTGGCACACGTTGCCGCTTTTAATGGCATAAACAGTGAAGTTCAAAGTGCATGGTGACATTTGATAAAAGTAGTCAGCAAAGTATAATTTACAGTTTGTAATAAGAAGTTCTTGTTTTGTTTGTCTGAATGTTACTTAGTCTTACCTATCTTGCTAATGATTCAGCAGCTTGTGACTAATTTAGTTATAGAAACTCTTTTTTATATTCAATAAACTAGTTTTGACTCATCTTACATAAAGCAAGGGTGGAACACACACTCTTGCACACGAACACATGACTATTAAGCTTTCAAATGTCAGCTGTGCAACATCTGCTTGGTAATAAGCATCTTATCATCGAACAAATCACCAACCGAGTTAAGGTGTTGTCAAATCATGTTTTCCTACTTAAGATACATTAAATCATCTCAGTTGAGTGACACTAAGTCCTCCCACTGTGATGTACTTCCTGAGAGATCAGAGTTGTAAAGAACTTCTGTTAATTAATAATAAGATGTTTCATAGAGGGCAGAGTGTATTTCCCTGTGGTTTGTCTCACAGCTTAGCATTTGACAGCTGGATTTAAGAGGACATGCAATGAGTAAGCCATTAGCTTTGCTATTCCTTGAATTTGTTTGTTGTTGTAGTTGTGAGCTTGTGTTTTTGTGTGTCAAATTTCAAAAGATAAGACCAGTGCACTCAGTTTCTTTTTGTCTGAAATGTAGTTTAGTTATTTGGTATTCCTGCTTGTTTAGTTTGAAGCAGCTTTTGTTGCAGCAGCTGGACAGAAGTGAGCAATGATTCTGTTTTTCAGTGGAACAAGATGGTGTCCAGCTAAAAAGGCAAATCAGCACCAATGGAATGGACAACCAGGCCTTTGAAATGGGGGTATGTCGGACATTTTCATTTCTTTTTCCTTTTTTTTTTTGTAAGAAAATGACACAGCATGGTTATTTAATCTACAATGAAATGTTTTTATTTTCTTAGGATGACCATGATGCTGACACTGTCAGCATCAAAAGTGAGACTGTAAAGCCTGTAAAAGGATTGGCATCATACTTGAGGTCTGTCAGCTCAAATAATCTAGGCTTTACAAAAACAAAGTACTAATATTTTTGTAGTTGATGCAGGTATACAGCATCTCATTTATGTTGTCTTAATTTGGTTTATATTTGGATTAATTATATGCACTTTATGTTGTGTGAAAATCTATGCTCCTGATGCTCCTGAAGCTTTTCTTACTCTGAAGATTTGATTGCATTAAAACTGATGTGTTATCAATAAATTTCCTGACTGCTCAACAGAATAATATTTAATATACATGTCATTTTTATTCCTTTGTTTTTTACATCAGCTACATTTCCAAGCCAATAAATTCCACAGAGAATTACATCAAGGCTCACTCGAGAACGCTAAAATATGTCATCCTGGGTTTACTTGGAGCAGGTAATAATCAAAGTCTGTTCATAATTAAGGGGTTTATTTGACTAGATGTCCTGAAACAATTGAGATAATTCAATTTATGTTGGAGGATTTGGATGAAGCTGGAATAATAATCTCAATATATACATTTTTGTTTCTGCAGGTTACGTTGCCTATTTCATTTCAGCATGTGTATTGGATTTCAACAGGGCCATCGCCCTGGTAGTCCTTACTAGTTTGGTGGTTGTTATCCAGTCATATGAACTTCTAATGAAATACAAGGGAGACAGCATCAGCCAGTGTTTCAGACCCATAGTCAGATTTTTCAAAAACCATTTGAAATGGATAAAATGGTAAATGGATGTTATGATTTTACTTCCAATGTGTGAATACAGGTCATCTATTTTAGAACTTTTAACCTGTGAAAATGTGCTGCTTTCCTGTTTCTTGCAGGGTTTTCATCATAGCAGTTGTTGCTCTCCTTGTGGTGTGGCTTGTTTTAGACACAAGCAAGCGTCCAGAGCAGCTTATCTCATTTGGGGGAGTGTGCATGTTCATTGTGCTTATATTCCTCTTCTCGGCTCACAGGGCGATGGTAAGTTTTACCATGAGTCAAGCCCTGACTTATGATGAGTGTTTTTTTCAGTAACAGCTGTTATAAAACATTTATCTGCCAAGTTATCAGTTGTATGTTTAGCTGAGACTTTGGATATCACTTGGCCTTGTGCCCCTATCATCCTCACATTTAGCTGTAATAACAGAGTTTTATGGAGACACTGATACACTAATGAGTTAATAACTTGTTTCTCTAGGTATCATGGAGGCCAGTGTTTTGGGGTCTTGGGATGCAATTCTGTATTGGTCTTTTTGTTATAAGAACACAACCTGGACTTATAGCTTTCGACTGGCTTGGAAAACAAGTGCAGGTATTTTATTTTTTAAAGCGAAATATCATATTTAACACATCTGGTTACAATATTTTTTAAACAGAAATAATTGCAAAACGACTTTACTTAGTTAACGTTAACACAAATTTAATATCACCCAAACAGGCTTATGCCTGTTGCATCTATGTATTGGGTATATACAAATATACATTCCTAAATAACTGAGCAGCTGTTTGCGCTCTTAAAAAAGAAATTCATTCATTATTTGAGACTAGATTGCAAATAATTCTATAAATAACAAATACATAGTCTGAGTAATATTCCCAAATATTTCAAAATCCAACCCTCTGGTGTAATTCTTTGTTTCTTATCTACCAGCACATGATATTCTCTAACTGAAAGAATGATAAATCTTATCTTCAAACAAATTTGATTATTTATCAGAGGATTCAGTCAGCAGAATGTGCTTGGAGACATGCACCTCATTAGCCTTTCTGAGGCAAAGTTGAGCCTACTGACTACTAAACAGTGACTTTACTTCCTGTTGTAAAATCTTATGACTACTCGCATCATTGATTTATAGAACGACACAATGAAGAAATATCTGAATTTACTCTACCATGTTTTCTCTTTTGCAAAACAATCACAGACATTTCTCGACTACACCAAAGAAGGTTCGTCGTTTGTTTTTGGGGATCTACATGCGGGTATTTTTGCTTTTCAAGTAAGTACAATAATAAGTAAGCAAATAATAAAACGATAGTCCTCAACTGAAATTCTAAGTCATTGATGTTTCTATATGCTGCTATAACTTGAACTCTTATTTCTTCTCAGGCTTTGCCTATTGTTGTGTTCTTCAGCAGCGTGATGTCAGTCCTTTACTTTTTGGGTGTAATGCAGTGGCTCATTTTGAAGGTAGAAAGATCTGGGTGTTTATTGCCAACATGTGCAGTGATTGTGCCACTAAAAGCCATGTGTTTGTTGTCCTTGCAGATCTCATGGGTTATGCAGATAACGATGGGAACCTCTCCCACCGAGACCTTGAGCGTGGCAGGAAACATATTTGTTGGGCAGGTCAGTGGATAAAGCCCCACATCTTTGCAACCATTTGACACTTTTTTTTTGTCTGTCTCTGTGATGGGGCAAAGAAAGGACAAACTGCTGAAGAAAAATCTACTCTACTTGATGTTTGTGTGTGTCTTTGCATGTGTTTATTAGACGGAAGCCCCGCTGTTGATCCGTCCCTATTTGAAGGACATGACCAAATCAGAGATCCACGCTGTTATGACTGGAGGATTCGCCACTATAGCGGGCAGTGTCATGGGAGCATTCATTTCATTTGGGGTCAGAAAAAGCTGATTTATACAAGCACATTATATACACAGACAAATGACAAATTAGAAAATAACTAAGTGTGCAGAAAGTGGTCACAACAGCTAGTTTAGTGGACATTAATATTGTTTCTCTGACCTCAGAACTTCATCCCAGTCTTCTTTAGAACATATTTATTAGCAGTCAAAAATTAACCGTAGTAGTTTACGAGAGTAAACTACTATGGTAATAAATGGTAATAAATAGTGAAATACCCCTCAATTTTTTAGTAGTGAAATAGTGAAATACCCCTAAATAGTGAAATACCCCTCATTTTTTTTTCTGATTTTGCCAGATGATCATATAAAGACTTCAGATTTAAAAAAATTGATTTTTCTGCCCAATTCTTCTTAAGTTGGGCTTTAAAGGGTAAATTATAAACGGTTGGATAGCTGGTTACATGGTTGTAGCATGTACAGACTGAAAAGTTTAAGACTGAACCTTCAGGTACAGAACACAAAATATTTATTCTTTCCATCTGAGTAGAAATAAAAGGTACTGAGATTAGATAAGAACTCAATTTGTAATATGACTTAAATGGTCGGACACGCTCATTATGTTTCAGACTGAATTAATAAAGTCTGGATGTTCAAATGAACAAGAAAAACATGTTATTGGATTCTGAGACATTTTTATTCATCAAAATCTATGTAAAACAGTTCTGCATGTCTGTTCATGCAGTATTTTCATGATGTTTGTTTCTGGTGAAAGCTGCAAGAAACAGAAAAGTAATTAATTATGAGAAAAATAATTAAAAATTAAACTTTCATTAGATAATAAGGGCTGACCTTAATGACAGTGCTTAATTTAGTGAAATTACTCAACACAATTTAGGATTTATTCAAAACGTAAAAACAGATAATTAATGTGTCATCTTTCCATCATGGAAATCATTTACTGAATGTATCATTATACACAAACTCTGTTTTTTCTAAGATATATTGCACTTATATCCTATAGATCGATGCATCTTCATTGATATCGGCCTCTGTGATGGCTGCTCCTTGTGCTCTGGCTATTTCTAAGCTGTCATACCCTGAGACTAAAAAAAGTCATTTCACTTCAGAGAAGAATATCAAAATTGCTTGTGGGTGTGTATATGCTTTTTAATTACATCTCATTGTGTGACTGATTTTGTTCCATTGCTGTATTTTAATGACTTCTTTTTTTTTCAACAATAGTGATGAACAGAACATTTTAGAAGCTGCCAGCAGTGGAGCTTCTGCTTCAATAGGACTTGTTGCCAACATTGCAGCTAATCTAATAGCCTTTCTTGCTATCCTGGGATTCATAAATAGCGCTTTGAGTTGGTTTGGGAGTATGGTGGGATATCCTTCACTCACATTTCAGGTATGGTGTAACAATAGAATCTTATTTTATCAAACTATATATATATATAGTATATAAAGTATAAAAAATTACGCTGTACTTAAACATTGCAGTCATGTTTCTGATATAACCTTATCATATCTATTTCTGTGTTCACAGTTAATATGCTCCTATGTGTTTATGCCTGTGGCCTTCATGATGGGAATACCTTACGAGGAGAGTTTCACTGTGGCTGAATTAATTGGTACTAAACTCTTCCTCAATGAATTTGTGGCTTATGAACAGTTGTCCAAACTGAAGAATAACAGAGTCAGCGGATTTGATGAAGTAATTGGAGGTGAAAGACAATGGATATCTGTAAGTAAATGTTAGAAGTTCAATAGTTGAGTGCAGTTGTGAATTCATACCACGTACACGTATGAAGAACTTGATCTTGTTGTTTTAGGTTCGATCAGAAATAATTACAACTTATGCTCTTTGTGGATTCGCCAATCTCAGCTCACTTGGTATCGTGATTGGTGGTCTTTGTGAGTATTTCTTTTTATATTATCCTCATTTATTCTTTTAAAATAAACCAAGAGTCCTGTTTTACTAACAAGAGCACATTTATTTTGTTATAGCTTCGATATGTCCACCAAAAAAAGGAGAAATTTCATCTCTGGTGCTGAGAGCCATGATCACTGGGACTTGTGTCTCTCTTGTCAATGCATGCATTGCAGGTATATGTAAGAATTTGTTTTCAATCGTCTTAGACTCATTTTTCCTTACAGCCTAATATAGTAGCTGTCATTGTTTTCTCAGGACTACTCTTTGTTCCTCCACTGGACTGTGTGGAGGTTTTTAAGGTAACCGCCATCAATGCCACTGAGGCAAACGTTCAACAATGCTGTCAGGATCTTTTTGAAAAGTAAGTTGATTCCTCCTAATGACCAGAAAAAGCTAAATCAGTGTCACATGTGATTAACAGATTGCTTGTTTGGACTCTCTGTTTTGGTACAACTTATATCTCAAATGGTTTGTTTTTCAGTACCATTAACAACGGGACCGTTTCATTTGAAGGAATATGGAGCTCGGTTGCAAACGTCACAGTGTTTTTCTCAAAATGTTGCCAGTGTTGTGGTGTTTATGGTGTAGATGTTTGTATGTAGAGACAAAACAATACAGAACAGTAGGTCACCGGCAGGAGCATTTTAATTAAATTTTTTTGCAAAGTTTTACACATAAAAACACTCAAGATTAAAAAATCAATCACGGTCATGGCTGCAATGGTGTTTTTCTGTTGTCATGTACTGGTACGTTTGCATCTTAAGGCTTTTTAGATGAAATTTAACTGGACAACTGAATTTCTCTGAGCTTGAAATCTCTGAGCCTGTCAATAAGGAAGAAAATATCATTTGGAAGGACAAGTATTTATTTATTTGTTTATTAGGAGCAAAAAATCTCACATTGGGAAGTGGGTAATGAGAATGTAACAACAAAACAGTTACAAGAATATTACAGTAGGTGGTGCAAATGTGCTTTGCAACTAAAATGTTTGACAACAAGTTCAAGTAATATGCAAAGAAAAAAATTTCAGAAAATCCATACTTTACTTTTAATTAAATATGCATCATGTGAAACACAGTTTATGGATATTTTCTTTCTTATTCACTTTTGTATTGTATAAAATTCACAAATATTAACCACAATTTGAAGTTAAAGAACTGTCGAAAAAGGAGAAGCTGGTAAGAATCAATAAATTTGAAAATCAGTCAAATGTATTGCTCTTGCTTGAGGCCCACTGCCTATTTATAAACATTTTTATATTTGTGTCACAGTTCATGAAAAATGTAAAACATATTTCCATACTGTTGAAAGATGATGTATTCACTGTATTTTACTGTTAATTGATTTTGAATATGGTCTTTTATTTTAAAGCCTAGACTCATTTTAGAAACCCAACTTGTTTCATATACATTTTGATTAATGTAAATATTTCAAGCAAAATTAAGAAACTGTAGATGTTTTGATTAAAATAAAAAGAATCCAATTAAAAATATTTGATAGAAAAATTATCTGTGAGTTTGACTACTCATTTATTGAAAAAAGAAACAACAGCTTACACAAAACATTAGACTTAGTCAGTCATCCATTCAGACTCGATTAAAATCCTTTTTTCTTCACATAGATATTTAATCCTTTGATTTTATGTACAAAGAAAAACAACATAACTGTTTCCACATTCAGTTTATTTTATATATTTAAACACAGATCAAAATACTTCTCCCTTTTTGTGTTTCTGTAATTAAAAGGCTTCATGCAGAATGATAAATCATTAAAAACCAGTTTACCATGACCAGTTTAGCATTCGAAGACTTGTTAACTGTTAACCAAGAATCCATTACGGAAATTCCAAAAGATCTTTTGATGTGTTTTGTTTGTAAAAAGGGATGTGACCTCAGCTGGAATTCAACCATGTGCAAAGACACCAGATAACTGAACAATTTTCAGTCTTATTCTACACCCACAGACACATTAAAGTAGGCCTCACAGCACGCAGAAAACAAAATGTTCTGGTAATGATTGGTCTGATTTCTGCTGACCACCTGTCAAAGCAATAAAAAAAAAAAATCGTTTTATCTTTCAAATCTTGTAATTTATTAAAAATATCTGCCTGTTAATGGTTCCTTAGTTAATATTCAATATTTGGTTGATTTGAAGGTACTTTCTGAGGAGCAGAAACCTAAAAGAGATCCAAGTTCCATCCATCCATTTTCTTAACATTCAGGGTCGCGGGTAGCTGGAGCCAATCCCAGCAGTCAGCGGGCGAGAGGCAGGGTACACCCTGGTCAGGTCATCAGTTTCATCTAAGTTTTTACTGTGAATTTCCTGCTCGTTGCTCTACTCACCAGAATATAATCTGACTCACCATAAAGGTGATTAAATATACAAAAGCTCTTTAATAAATAGACATCAGCGAGTCAAGACCTACAGAAAACAATGCCAAAAAGAAAATATACACACATTTTTAACCTCTAAATTTTGTCATCTTCATATCATCATCTTATCATCTTTGCATGTCATCTGTGTTGTTTAAGGATATGCAGTCACTGATATGTCTAACCATAAATATTGTCTCTGAAATTAACGGTTTTTCTCTCCACATATTCTGTATATCACATGTGAACATGCAGTTCTTACTAACAATCCCTTTTACTCAAAATAAATGCTTATACCATGTGGCTGTGGTACATTTTACATGCTTAATTTAAAACATACCATTATCTTCTTTTGATTTATTTGGCAAATATTGCTTGGATGGTTGTTTGTCCACTCATGGAGTTGATAAAATTCTTGAGCAAGTGTTCAGAGTTATGTCTGAATGAGACCATTGTCAGTTCGAATGAGGCCAAGTGTTTTTTTCTGTCTCTAGTAGCTTTAAACATGACACTTAGTGAGATGTGAGCTTTAATGTATATATAAAAAAGGACTGCACCTATTTCTCATAACATTCTCATAAACATGGCGGTCTTAGTTGACAGAAAATTTAGTATTTTGATGACAAATCATGTCAACAAATTTTTCTTCTCGTAACTCTTTACTTTCAAGGCCTTCTTGGCTTTGATGACAGGAAAAACGTAGGAATATTAATGCCAAAATCTAAAGAAACTTTATTTCCTACCTTATCTCAGCAACAGAAAGGCTTTCTGAAGATTTGGATTCGCTCCCTGACTTACTGTCCTCTGTCTCCTGAACCTTTCTCACCACCTTTGGGCTAGAATTTGCCTTTCTAGACATCTGAGGGCTTTGGCCTTTTCGTTGGAGCTGTGGGCTGTTGGAGCCTAACTTGCGGTTTAACAGGGGACTTTTGGAGCCCTTTATCTTGGCAGGCTGCTGAAGACTCTCTGTAGTTTTCAGCGGGCGAAGCCCTAAAAGCCCACAGTAGTAGTTGCATTGATGAAGGGTCAGGAACTGATCGAATACTTCAGGAGATCCGTATTCGGTTAGTCCTTGATATCTGAAACATGGAAGACAGTTTCTTATTCCATTTATTGAATAAATGGCACAAGTGGTATTAAAATGGAAAGACTAAAATATACAAACCCTTTTGATTTGGTCACAACTTTAATGTTTGTAATCTTTGTTTCAACACCTAAAGAACACATATATTAAAAAAGTTTGTACTTTTACTCATGTATAAGGTAAGGATTAGACTGCCACTTTGTAGCATTTGGGACTCACCCTCAAGCTGAGTGACCAACAGATTACCATGCGTCCACTGATGGATCCAGTGCTGGAAGGTGCAGCACTTCTGCTCCACCTCAGAAACGTTTTGTGTACTCAGCTTGCCTTTGGAATCCATCATGCAGTACTTCACAAAGATACCTGTAAGATCAGCTTCAACCGTGGCATATGGCACAGATTTTGCTGGCCGGTACATCAGATAGCGAGGAATCACTCTGTGAACATGATAAATTAAAAGTAAGACGATGACACTATTATATATGTTCAAAAATTAGCAGATGGGGTACTTACTCCAATGAAAAGCCAAAATTTTCAACAACTCTTGCTTCAGCTGCAAATATTTTACAGTACTCTTTGATCATATTTTGGACTTTACATTCCTACCAAAACAGAGGAGTTGATTGTTACTATTGCGTTAACTTTATTGGGAGGAGTTTAAATTCATACTCACTTGCTTGGTAATATCCAGATTTCTCTCTGCGAGGTTGCTCTCCTGTTTGGTCCCGTAGGCAATGGGGTTTTGAACTTTGATGATACATGTGCTACCAGACTCAAAGACAGGATCTAGGCCATAGATCACCTTCACCCTGCTGGCTTTGTGAGTGCAGCCATCCCCCATGTGCAGTGTCTCAGTAAAAATGCGGCCAAAGTACTTTTCCCCCCAGCTGCCATAATCTGCCAGGCCTTTGGCGAATAACAGTGGAGTCATCTCAATCTCCTCTCCAACTGTTTGACCACAGAAAGAGACTTACTACAAGCAATACCTTACAGAAATGCTAAAACTAAACAACAAATACAAAGCAAACTAAATAAATACCTTCCAAGTCGTCTTTCAGTAAAATTTCAGATAGAACTGCAGAAAAAAAACCACAAATAATGACAATTTTTTTATACAAAATCTAACTTTCAAAGAAAATTTTTCAGTGTCCTTACTGTCTGTGCTGAGAAGGTAGTCTGTCGTGTCAGTCCCATATTCATTGCTGACTGTGCACCCATATACACCACAGTCTTGGTCGGATGCAAGAACAATAGCCAGTGCAACCTGACTTTCATCCCCTCCACTTGAGGGTTAAAAAAGTGAAGAAAACACCCAATCAACAGGATATCAAACAGAGAGGCTTGTTAGACTTTTACTTGATGTCAAGAACCCACAAGGGGTCGCTGTGAGACAGATGGTCAGACTACTGGTGGCAGACTGCTGACACAGCAACCATTAGCACATATATAGACTTTTAATGCACCCTTGAGATGAGAAAATATTGTGTCAGGTTACAGGTCTGTGTCTAGTCAGAGATTCATTTCTCTGTGTCACGGCTATGGGATATACAGCCACATGATCTGGATGTTCACTCTCTGGAGTGAAAATAAGAGAAGGACAGAACTTCATGAGATGCACTCTGAAAATAAATCTTTGCTGCTTAACTGTTTTGACTTGGTGGCCTTAGATGAATAACAATGAAAAATGTGAAAATGAATACCAGCAAAATACTTACAATAGCAATTAAGATTAGGGGATTTACCTTCTCTTCACCTCTAGTATTTTCTCCTCATCTTTGTACCACGTAATGGTGGAGTCACTGAGAACATTGAAGAACTGGCACCACAGCTTCAGGTGTCCAGAGGCATCTGGGAAAGGCTCTCCTCTGATCTTACGGATAACCTGAGGAGCTGGTAGTAAATTGTAGTGAGGGGAGAGAAGAGAGAGGGGTACCCAAGGTAAATATATACTTGAGCAAAGAGTGGAGACCTTCTGAAGTTTTCACTTCCTGAAATGTCTGAAATTTTCTCAGAATGTTTTGCTATGCTGCATAGTTTGGAAAAATTACATTTAAAAGAATGGTCAAATATGCTAAATAAGCTATTTGACAAGCTCTTTTGGGAAAAACATATCTTCTTCGTACTTATTAAGATAACATAATGCACTTTTGAATTGGGGATATTTTACCTTTAAGAGGATCTGCTTTCTTTTCAGTTGGTTTGTCTTCCTTTTTGGTGCTGGCAGCTTCTCCTGTAGAAGTCTCCTCCATTACCTTTGGCACCTCCAATGTGGCCTTTCTGCGACCCAGCAGTGGCGATCGCCTCTCCATTGGAGGGGTGTTTTGTCCTGTGGAAGCCTGCAGTAATGCCGCTCTGCGTGCCTGGCTGGGTGACATGTAAGGGGTCTCCTTCTTGCCTTCCAACGCACCAACCATTGCTCCCTCTATGTCTTCTTTAGACTTTGGGATGAAGATTTTGCGGCGAGCTCCAGATGCCAACTCCTCAGGCGTGGCAGACCGTATGAGCGTCAAACTGTCTCTGCGCTTCAGTCGGGGGCTACTTTCACAGGACAGAGAAGATGTTGGTGTTGAGCCACCACTGAGATCTTCATCTGCCTTGTCACTCTGCCGATCACCAACTATAGGGGCAGTAGCTGCAGTCTCACTGTCTGAATCTGGAACAGCTTTGGACATAAATTTGCGGAGACTGGCTGGACTTAGTGATGGATATGTTGGAGGTTTGGAGCAAAGTCTCTCAACAGAAGGCCTGTTTTTGAGGAAATCTTCAATCGACATAGAATTGTCAATCTTGGCATCTTTTAGGGACTTTGGCTTGAGGGTTTCAGGGAAAGTTGTGTCTTCCATAGATTTACTAGGTGATGGAACAGTGTCACTAACTTTTGGTTTAAGAGCTTCGTGTAGCACAGTAGGGGTGTTTTCTTTTATGTTTTTTTCAGACATTTCTTCAAAGTCCTCAGTTCTTTTAAAATTCTCATGCTTTGCGGTTGTGTTTTTGTCAACACCCTTCTTTGTTCCCCTTTGTGTGCCAGCTGAAATGTCTGATTCTGTCCACTTGATGTGAGAGGGCATTTTAGGCTCAGGATCACTTTCATGACAAGTGACAGAAATTGGAGGGACTACAAAAATAGGCACAATTGGAGTTTCAGAAGCCTGCTGTGAACATGACTCACTGGTGCTAATGAATACGTCAGCCTCCTTATTAACAGTACGTGAAACACTTATAATTGGAATCAATGCATTTTCCATTTGAGGAAGCTGTTCACTGCTTTGCACATGTGGCGGCTGCTGCTCAAGCTTTTCTTGAGCAACTTCCTTTTCTTTCTCTGAAGGTGAAATGTCATCATTATTCTGCATTCCTTTCTGCGTGGGGAACAAGGCTGGAGAATCAGTCATGCTGTCATCCTTAATTTTTATCTTTGACTCATGAGTTGTATTGGGCTGTTGGAAGTTTGTTGAGTCTGGTTTGTTCAGCGCCAAAATAGTTAATGGCAATGTGCATTCATTAAGCTCAGGCTCCAATATTTCAATTTTGGGGATTATAAAAGGTTCCTTTGTGGTCAAATCTGGCACAGATGTTTTAACATCTGGGATGTCTACAGTGGTTGATATTTGGATTGATGGAATATTCTCTAAGGGACAGCTACTGTCTTCATATGAAATATTGTTGCTTTTATCCAGAACATTAGCACCACTATCGCTGTTTTCGGATTCCGCAAGTGTCTTTGAATTGTCCAACTTTTCTAAATTTACTTGTGTGTATTGTAAAGCCTCAGTTTTGACATTGCTTTCAACTTCTGCCGTTGCTTGTTCTTGTGCTTTTAAAATATTACCTACATTTCTGTCTAAATCTTTCCCTAAAGCCGGATTCAGACCCTCTTTAAAGCAGTTCCTGTCGCTGTGGCTAAAAGCTAAGTTTGAACTTAGTATTACTTTGCCACTGTGGGCTTCTGTGATTTCCCCCACTTCAGAAAGACTGCATTTATGCTGCATTTTTAGGTCACCATTCTCTACCTCTTCTGGGACTGAAGGGGGTGGAAATCCTACATTCATTTCCTGACTCGGTGAAGTACAGTTGGTCTCTTCTTTTGCATGATCTGTCTGTGTGCTGCATGCAACCACCACAGAAAAGGGAGAAAGCACCTGATCTGGTATTGTAGATTCACATACCTCTGCTCTGTCTTCCAGTGAAGACAGAGCAGATAATTTAGTAATCTCAGATCTGTTTATATCTAAGCATGGGTGTTGGTTAAATTTCACTTCAGTTTTCTCTTCCTCACATAACTTGTTAGAGAAACAGTCCTCTCCTGCATCAGGTCCTCCTTCTTTGCTTGCCTTTTCAACAATTATCTCTTTGGAGAATGTTTTTCCAAGGCTATGGTTATCTGTGACTGAGATAACACTAATGGAGGGAGTCAAGCAAGATTCTGACTTATTGGAGATGGGTGTGAAGGGGCATACTTCATGAGCAAGAGCATGAGCTTGTGGCGAGACACACTCGTCCTCCCCTGGTGGAACCCCATCTTTTTTTGCCTGGTTATCACATCGTTGTAGAGCCAACAGGTGGTCTGACTCCTGGTGTTTTGTAGGAACTTCTTGGATGGCAGAAACTATGTCAGGGTTTTTCTCTTCAACCTGTTAGACAGCAAAAAGAAAAAGAAAAAATTTGCATCTGCAGCAATGGATGTCCTTCTCAATTACCTCCAAACTCTAAGTGACTAGTCTTCATCAGTATGGAAGGAAATCGTCTCAGACTGATTTATTTGCAGCAAAAGATTAAAACCCTATTAAAAACTATTCAGTGTTAAGTTTAGGAGATTCAAATATTTTTAAGATGCGTGTTAAAGAGAAGTTTCGGCAGCGACCTTTGATAGCGTGACACATTTAGCTTGAGAGAGAGCTCTATTTCTGTTGTTAATTCGCAGAAGCTTAAACACTGAAAGGTGTTGGTACTCTTCATATTGCAAAGAACTGTTATTTTGCTAGCAAACAGAATTAAGACAGCAATCGGTTAACGGTAAGTTAAACAGTTATTAGATAAACAGCAGATATATGATTTGGAATGATTTTAGTAAGTCAACTTATTCCTGGGTTTTATTACGTGCGGGCTTATTTCTGGAATCTTTTTATGCTCGTGTCACGTGTTGCAAAGCTGAAGCTGAGTTATTTGCACACTTGCAAAAGTGCAATAGAATATTTCAAAGTTTGGGACAAATTTTCTCTTTTCAATAGGACTTTTTCTGATTTTAGCTGACAGACACTTTCTCTAGGGTAAAACAAACAAAGAAGCTAAACTAAAAAAAAAAAAACTGTCCAAAATAAACAAACTAAAATTTGAAAAAAAAAAACAGTAGCAGAGCTTGAAAGGTTTGCTCAGACGAGGGAATTCCCCTGCAAGATTGACAAAGGCGTGTTGTTTACTCTTTTCGCTCAGTGAGCACTGAGTGAATGATATTTTCTCTGTGTGATGTAACATTCAGCCCATGTGCTGCTGAATATAAATCTGTAACTGACAACAAATCATATAACCCGACTTTGCCTGACAAAAAAACACAAAAACATAAACTTTATTATGAAACTCCTGCAAAAGAATATTTGAAAATGTATGAAGGTCAAACTTTATGTTAGATTTAATTTTATTGTTGTTGTTGGTTTCTTTGCTTTGCCTTTTTACTCTTGGGGCTCCAGTTTCCATTCATGTCATTCAGTTTTATGCAGAGCCGTAATATGGCCTCATACATCCTCGTGACCACTTGTTTAGTCACCAGTTACTTTTACAAAAACAAGAAGTTGCTTCTTTGGTGAAAAGGAACTGGTCGCACATTTAGTTTTGAAAAGAGCCTCTGGCCTCTTCAACACCTTTGTTGATAAATAGATGTAAATGGTTCCACTTCCTCTCATTGCTAATGTATTACAGTTCTGCATCCCAGTCATTCAATAACTAAGAGTAATTAAGTCTAATTAAATATTAGTTCCCTCTGATACTGTGCCACACTTATGAATCTTCTAATAATCACCTGTCTTAAATTATAGTTTCTTAGGACTTCAATAATCAGTGCATAGGTGGGTTAGATATGACTCATGTGAATTACATATAATAATATATTTTGCTGTTTGATTGCTGGAAAAATCAATTAAATCAAACACACAGCTTCATGTAAGATCTAAAAATGATTTTTTCTGTCAAAAAATTGCTTTATTGTCCAAAACTCAGGAAATAACATTAACATTTAAGATAAAACCATTTCATATATATCAAATTATAAAATTTGCTTGACAAAAATACTGAAAGTCTAACAGATGATCTAAATCAGCACTTCCTAAAATGCAACAATGCTTTAACAGACAAGAAACAACTCTCAGATGAGGACAGCAAGATGAGAAAACTACTGCCGTTCACCCCCTTCACTTGAAGAGGAACATGTTTATTTTAAGACATTGGAGAGGGGGTGTAGTGAAGAATCTGCCCACTGTGACAAGGCCCTCCTTTCATGCTGAAACCTGCCCCAGGATTCTCTACTACCGCTTATCCAACTGGCCTAGCCGTCGGTCATGTTTGTAATGTGAGAACTGCTTCTGACATTCAGGTTTCATCATGTTCTCTGACGCACTGCTGTTCCACTCATAACAGCCAACAGATGTTCAAAAGATATTCTGCATCCTATCTTACAGTGTGCAGTTTAGACGCACAATATCCCCCACCCCCACACACATCTACAGCAGCTTGTCTTCAGCTTCCTTGTTTCTCCTACACAAACTTTCTTGGCGTCCCACTTGCCGCAGGCTGACTCGCTTTACTGGTCACAGTCACTGATATCCCACTGTATGTTGGTAAGTGGTTGGATTGTTTGACTATGAGTCACCATGTGCTACCAGCGAAAGCTTCAAACCAGATGTAAAAGTTGACATAGCTCCAGCACTGGACCTGCAGTAGCTCATCTTGTTACTGTCACACAAAGGCAGTTGATAAGTACAGTCATTTTAAGTAGCATCTAGCAGGCAGTGGTAGACTTACCTCAGTGTGAACTTGAGGCCTAGATTGTGACTTGTGTTCCCCCGCACCGCTGCTCTCTGGCTCTTTTGTCTCTGTGGCATCATCAATACCGACTTCATTCTGCATTGTGGACTCCTCTGTGTCCTTAACAGAGAATTTATGATCTGGTGCATGTAGAACAATACCTTCGAGAGGCTCTGCCATTGAATGCTGCTCTTTAGCAATGGTTTCTGTGGGATGCTCGGTTGTATCTGTTTCCATGGGCATAACTTCCTCTGTTACTGGAGTATGTTCTGTAAATATCTGAGATGATGGTGGCATGTCCACATGAGGGGGTTGTAATTTAGCATATAATGGGTCAATATCATTGTCTTCGTTTTCAGTGTAATCATGAGAGTCCTTCTTATTTTTACCGAACAAGAAGTCTTTGACAGTGTGGAGCATAGAGGTGAAGGAAGCCTGGATGTTGAGGTGGTCGTGATCCTTGTGACCCTTGTTGTGATGTTTGATTTCTGAACTCTGTTTGCTGTGTGTGTTTGCTGTATGCAGTATTTCCAACTGCCTTTCTCTTTCTTTCTCTCTTTGTATGGCTGATTCACCTTCTTTTCTTTGCTCTTTCTCACATACTTCGTTTGAGGATTTTTCCTGTTCTTGTATCTTTTTATGGGTGTCCTCTTGATCTTTCAGTGGATTATCTCCTACAACACTTGCATCCATTTCTTTAAGTTTATCTTCTTGAGAAGACCCCTGTTTCTCCTCAGGAGCCTGGGACTGGAGAGTTTCTGCCAAAAACTGTGCTAAGCTGATTCCTCCGTCGTAAAGGTTTTCACCTCCATTCCCCATGACATGACTTTTGCCGCTTGTGCTGCTGCTACTGCTGCTAGCAGCCCCAGCACCTACACCATTTGACATTTTTATTCTCTTTTTTGCCAGAGTATCCTGTGATGACGTAACTTCAACCTCTGATGAGCCACTAGTAGGATCACCCTCCCTATCTGCCGTTTCTCCCGTCTGGTCCACAATCACAGGCTTTTTGACCACTGGCCTCTCTTCTGGTGGTGCTACAGTGCGTTTCCTCTGAGGATGATCTTGGCCACTCCGCAGATCTTCTTTTTGAATATTTTCTTTACCCTCCTTCTTGGTATGCTCCTCTATGTCTTTTTTCTTCTTCTCTGCCTTCTGCTTGAGTTTGGCAAAGAACCGCTGGTGGATCTTGTACTCACTCATGGTACCAACCTCCAGAACTCCAGAGCATGAGACAATACCTTTGCTATTGCTGGCAGAGACTTGATAAATGGCTGCATCGTCCAATGTGCAACTGGAATTAGATAAAAAAAAAAGAAGTGGGAACCTTTCTGTTACTCTGAAAGGACATCTTAGATGATTATTCCAAAGCTTTATTACATACTTGTAAATATGAAGAGTATGGGTTTTTCCATTACGACGGATTTCATATTTTGGGAGTCCACAGTAGCGGTCCATTTCCATATCATCTTTATACCATTTTAGTTCTGGTGCTGGGTAACCTATAGATATAAATATGCTGCAATCACCTCATTTCCTCTGAGCAATAAATATTTCACTTTCTGTGCTAAAATGTGCTATTTGTGAACATTTTTAACAAACGTGAGACTGTTGATACAAAAACAATGCATGGAGGCTTTGCTGTTATGGTTTTTCTGGCTGTTGCATCATGTCTCTATTGTGTCACACAGTAATGTGTGCTGCTGTTGGGATGAGTATTTGTCCTTCTGCCGGCAGCTAAAAACCTTTAAAAAAACACAGCTTGAACATTATCTCTTCTTTCCACACAGTGAAACATCCTGCGTCATCACATCACTGCTGATCCTGTCTGAAAGGTTGCAGCTTCTCCAACAAACAAGCTGTGGCCTGTTAATGAACTGTGCCTACCTGATACCACACAGGTGAATTTCACATTACAGTTTTCCGACACTGCTTTTGATTTCAAAGTGGTCTCAAATGATGGCTGGATGTCCTCAGTCAGCTGAGCCATGACGCTGCATAATGTGCTCCTGGAAAGAAAAACTGAAGCGTCAGATTATAGAGAGTCACTTTCATCCTGCGAACAGTTACCAGTCTTACACGCTGTTTCTGTGACATTTACACCTCTGTGCATGACATGTAAATTACATTTTAAACACAGTGTTAATAAAACTTCTGGTAGTGATGACACTGTGGAAAAGGGACACATAAAATTGTGAGATGTCAGGCAAAACAAATGAGTCAATCCAGTACTGCAACAGATTTAGATTACTAAAAACCACTTGACCAGGCACCAACATTACAGTTAAAGCTTGTGTTTGTTTCATTCATGGGATAAACCAGTTTCAATAGTTAAGATGTTAGTTGGGAATAGTGTTTTAAAATTAGGATTACCTCGTTGGTCTGTAGTGTGAATACCTTGAATAGCTATTTAGAGAGGAGGCAAATGAAGGAACATAAGCAATTATTTAAGATTTGCATCAATTGATCCCATTTGATTAAAACTGTGAATTAATTGCCTTCCTCTTAAATAATAGGAGCTTCTTAAAATTTGAGGATTAAAAGACTGAACAGTGTGAAGTGGCAAAATGTGGCAAAAATCTGTTATTTATGTGCTTTTCCAGCTTTTCATCAGGTTTAATGATTGTTTTAACTTGACCTGCTTGATATAGGTGAATTTTCTTTAAATATTTTTGACGATTCAGAAGAAAAAACATATTTACATGTACTACAAATAAAGGAATCGTAAGTGGAGTTATTTACCTGTTTTCAGGCCTAACATTTGAGAGGTAAGTATTGCGGCTCTCTGAACGGCCATTAGAAGAGCTGCTCTCCTCCTCGCTGAAGCTGCTTGTCCTCCCATTGCCAGAGTATGATCGAGTCATTGGTCTCCTGGAAGTCATTGTCCACTAAAGCAGTTCACTTGAAATATATTAAATCCAGGACAACGGATCACCAGAAGAACAAAAACCTCCACAAAAACCAAACAAACGACCAAAAAAAAAAAAAAAAAAAGGAGGAAAAACAACACTGTTCACATCCAAGCCTCCAACTTAATAAATCCGTCCATGTAAAAGCTCCTGTGGAATTAAAAAAAGAATAAAAGTACATCACATTTATGATAACACCTATTGAGATTCACTGACGTACTCTCTGGCTTATTTTGTTTGTATAAAACTGATACATAGACTTCAAGGTAAATGGCCGTCCTTTCTGACCAAGCTGTTGGACTGAAGCAAGTTATAAATAGTGTCTGCTATCGGGCTGTGGAAGTGCTGTTAGTTGTCAGACAGAAGGCAACAGATCGGTCTTTTATTTGTGTGTAATAAAAACATTGTGGAAGTGTTTCTTAATCAGCAGAAATATTATCAAACTGTTTAACTTACCATAAAGATGTTGTCAGTGTTGCTTTGGAGCCTGAGTCTGTGAGGAAAATATGTAACCGCCTATCATAGACATACATGTGTTGCCAGCAGGGCCCTATTTATAGCCAGCCCACAAATAGGTGCAAGACCACATCAGATTATCCGAAACTAGACTTTAGACTTTACAAAAAAGTTAAAGGTAAAAAATTAATAATCTATACCAAATTACATTTCTTACAATGTATTATGTGATTAATGGATGTAATGAAAAGATTAATTGTTTTGTTTTTAACCATGTCTGCTTGTTGGGAAAACACTTTCTCCTCTGTAAAAGATGACATGTGGACTTGCAAAACATGCACATGGATTATGATGTAGCTGATGACAGCTAATCATCTAGTAGAAAGTTTTGCAGAGGAGTTATTGAAGGACATCCCCTCTCACTTTGTATTTCAACACATGGTCACATAGTCACCCTCTTATTGCTGGCTTTTCCTTTACACAAACATAAACTTATGCACTTTACTCTGTTTCTTCTACATCCAATATATATGTTAACTATTTCATTTCATCACTTTTGATTGTATCCATTTATTTTATTTAATAACTGTATTAAGTTTACTGCAGTTGAGTGGTCTTTCGTGGACAGGATGCTTAAAAGTTATTTAAATATTTCCAAGTTTAACATAAATTTAGTAATTACATGCAGGGAAACTTCAGTGTCTTATCAGTTTAAAGGTACATTTTTATCTTTCAGACTCCATGACTGACCCGACGATACAACACAGGAGGAAGGAGGAGTTGGGAGGGGCATACTGTCTATTACCGTAATACCAGGTAAAGCCATTTTTTATACACTTCGCCTACATTTTTTTAAAAGATACAGCAACCACAAAGTAAATCATTTTCTGTGTTTTATAATTCAACAAAGTGTCTATTTTCATATATACAAACTACGCATAAAAGCACGTAAGAACTATTTGCTACATGTTTTCTGCGTGCTCCCGTACTTTGGCATTACGGTAATTTGTGTGCGTACACCTCGTTCCGGGAAAGGGAAGAACTTTAACGCTGAATAAATGAAGTTAGAAAGGCAGAGAACGGGAAAAGTCTTTCTGGTTGAGCTCCGACAGCTACTCAACTGGTGCGAGGCTGACGGCAGGTATGCGCTGAGAGATGTCTTAAGTATATATTACCCTTAAATATATATTCCCGATGGTGATAATAATAATAAAATATTTGTAGATATGATTTTTTTTAATGAAGTTTGGACCGTTTTGGTTTACGGGTTGACAGTAATTTAACATATTTTATTTAAAAGGCTTTCGTTGATTTCCTCCATATTTTGAAACCCTGTTAATATGCTGTTAAGAAACAGATTATTATTCTTTCAGCCTGTGGAAAATGAGCAAATGACTGGATCCTGTCCCATGCCCAGCCAAATAATGATAAGAGGTAAGCGCTCCACGGCCGCGTCTTTTCAGAATAAGCAGCGTGATCTCAGATGGCTGAGATTCTCTCGTGATTTCTTTCAGACATTGTCATCGTGATCCACCCTGTCTCTGTGTGTGTACCTGTGAACCATAGGGTGACCCTGCGTGTCCGTGCTGAGGGCACGGGCACCCTCAGGTACCAGTGGTTCGATGAAAACACAAAAGAAGTATGTAGATTAATTCAGATTTTCTTTTATTATAGCCTACTGTATTTTTTTCAGTCCAGAAACAATGTACGGAATTATAATTTTTAAAAAATATATATCAATCTCAATAATGAATGCAGAAATTAACTAGTTTTTTTCCCTGGAAGGTGCCTGGTGGTACTCAAGCAGACCTGACCATCAGAGCGGAAACAACTCGGGGTTATGTTTGCAGAGTGAATAACCACTTGGGTAACTGTGTGTTCAGTGACTGGGTCAAGGTGAAGGTCTTGGACATTGATAAATCAGGTAATGCTTTGTTTTTTTTCCCTAATACTCATTTTATTCCATCTTTTTCTAGTTTTAGTAGAGCTGCAACAGTCAATCAGTTTTTTTGTAGATATGACTTAATTGCAGTGATTTTTATTCTCTGCCTTTGTCTTTTGTAGGTTTACCCATAGACTGGCAGGGTGAGCCACACATTGCTATCAACCCTCTACCACAGAAAGTTCAACATGGTGCAAAATGCACTCTCCGCTGTGCTGCATTTGGCATCCCTGTTCCACAGTACCAGTGGCACAGAAATGGAGAACCTCTACTGAACAAGACTACTGACACACTGCAGGTATTAAGGGATGAGAAGCGAGTGTTTACTTTTTACAATCTGTCATAATTTATTTTACAATCCACTGACTGAATCAAACACTACTGCTTAACCATGTGATCTAAATAAGAACATTGGTTAATATCTAACCAAATATTATTCATGGAGGAGAGCCAGAGAGATAAAAAAACAATGATCTGTTATTTACAGATTGACTGTGTGACAGCTGAACATGAAGGATGGTACTTATGCTCCGTATCTAATGTGCTGGAGGAAAGATGGACAGAACCTGTAGACGTGGAAATTGGTAAGTCCCAAGAAGAAGTAGCTGTATTTGTTTTAAATTTTTTCCCAGTTGTTGTGCTGTGTTTTCCTTGCACTTTAATTCCTGTTTCTAAGTAAATATCTGTCGAAAAGTCTTCTCTTCACATTCCTTTCATTCGACTGTTTTCGCATGAATATTTTACATTGTTTCCATTGTGCTTGAGGTACTTTCCCATTTCTACACACTGAAAAGGAAGTTGTCAGACTCCAAATAATACTTTGTATGAGCCTTAGACACAGGAAAGAAAGTGATGTAAAGTGAAACTAGCTTTTCCAGTGTTTCTCGTGCTTAAGGCTTATGTTGTGATAAATGCAGTGGCTGAGACAAAACAAAAGACACATTTCTATTAACTCGCTTTTTATTTTCTTTTTTATTTTACTGACTTGTTTGTTTCAATTTAAAAAAAGTTCTTTTACTTAAGATGTATCATTAACAATATTACATGTGTTCTTTTTGGATGTTTTAGTGGAAACTGTTCAGCCTCCTCCTGCGGCTCTCACAGGTAAAGTTTTGTGGAAAGAAATGTTGTTGTTGCCACTGTGCAGGAGAAGGAAACTGTTGATGTGATTACAATGTTACTTTCTTTATTTTAGCTACTGATAAAGTTGCCCTTCTTATTGGTAACCTGAATTACACCAGTCACCCGGGCTTAATGGCTCCCGTCATGGATGTGCATGAGCTGGCAAACCTGCTGCAGCAGCTTGGCTTTAGAGTTGTGTCTTTGCTGGATCTCACCAAAGAGGAGATGCAGGCTGCTATTGACAAGTTTCTTCAGCTTCTTGACAAAGGGGTTTATGGTGAGCTGTTTTTTTTCTTGACATTTCTCTTGAATTTCCTCTTTAAATGAACACTTTGATTAAATGTGTGAATTCAGTATCTCTTTATAGAGAAATGCTGAGTGTAAAAACATTTGTGGAATCTTACAGGTTATTACTTCCTTTTTCATGTTCAGTACTTTGCACCTTTATCTGCCCACTTCCTGAACTCTTGCATTGTTTATAGTTACGCATGTGTGACTGAGTGGGCAGATAAAAGATAAAACATATTATTTCTATCTCTTACTAAATGTTGCCATACTTTCAAATACTAATTTCACATAGGGGTTGTGGCAAGGGTCTGACAAAAAGACAAACTTCTTTTTTTGTGAATAATATGTACAGAATTTAGCTACAACCATCAGTCCTACTCTTTCAGAAGTGGCAGGTGCACACTACAATTATAGTCCTGTTATGGAAATTGTGGTGATGGCTAAATTAAGACTGTGAGAAATGAAAAGTCATGCTGCATCAGAATGATACTATTTACTACTCACTCTTTGTTTTGTTGTTACTAAAAAAAAAGCAGGAATATATTGCAGCTGCTCTGAACAATATTGGTTATGTTGTTGTTCACCTATCCTTGAGCCTTCATCTCAGTATTGTAAAGCAATTGCAGAACAAAATGAATTGATTTCAAATTTTAATAAACGTGTTTTAATTTTTTAACACATGCAGGTCTTTTCTATTATGCGGGTCATGGGTATGAGCACGCTGGGAGGAATTACCTGGTAGCTGTCGATGCTCCACAACCATACCAAACTGAAAACTGTGTCTGCGTACAGAGGGTCATGCACCAAATGCAGGAAAAGCAGACTGCACTGAGTGTAATCCTACTGGATACCTGCAGAAAATGGTAAGTGCAGCAGTCTGTTTTATGTTTTTGCAACATGATGTGTGTTTCTTTTATGATGAAAATATAATCTATTAAAATGCAGATTATCAGGTTAATTCCTGTTTCTGAAAATTTTCTTTAGGTACAACCAGGATTGTGTACCATCAGTTATCATGCCACTGGCACCGAGTGGAAACACTGTGTATGGTTATGGCACGTAAGTATTTTTATCAAATGTTCTGAGTAAAATGAAGATATTTGTCTCATAGAAGTCAACATGTTGAATATTAAGTAAATGTTAGATTTCATCATCTGCATTTGTTAAGACTTTCTTTCCATTAATTCTTCCAGATGTGAGGATGCTGAGGCATTTGAAGTTCAGGATGGGGGGAAGAGTACTGGAATCTTCACAAAGTACTTGAACAGGCACATCTTGCAGTCTGAGAAAGTCACTCATGTCTTGGAGAAAGTGTCTGAGGGTGAGTATTTGAGATGACTAGTTAATAGATGACAAATGAATAATTTTTACAGCAGTAAAAATGGGTGTTTTTGCTGTGTAGATGTGTACAACAAAGAGGAACAAGATTTTATATTTATGTAAGAGTAAATTTAAGGCCACTTCTGAATACAGTAATCTAAAAATAATCATGGTCTGCTTTTGATTGTTACCTCTGGTCCAGGGTGTAAATGACAACTCTCTAAATTGGCTTACCCGTTACATACCTGCATACAAAAGAAGTTAAATAAGTTCAAATAAACGTTGCTCCTTGGTTGCAGATGGAGGGTAAACAGCACTGAAGGGAACAGACTGTCCTTTGGTGTGCTGGATGGAGTTGACTCCAGTTTTATAATTGCTGGCATCTCATTTTATTGTTGTTTACTTGGTATTTGTAAGTGCGGCGGTGACTGATCAGGGATATGGCGTTATCAGGCTATCTGTCTTCATGGCGTGTTTGTCTTTTTGGTGGTGTCTCATGGAATTAATTTTCAAGGCAACATTAGCATGTGACCTCATTCTTTGGAAATTTACACTGCTGGCTAGAGAACAGCAAGAAACCTGAGAGCTGCAAGAGAGCAAGACAGCTGCTGTGCTGTTTGGGCACTGCCTGCGTCGGCTCATATGTGATCACTGACAAATCAGTGCTGCCAGTAAAAGACACCCTGCTGACAGCCCCCAGTGTGCGGCTAATTGTATGAAAGCTTATTGAGTTGAACAAATATACAATTGTTTTTAAATATCTTTATAAAGTCTTTTGAACAAGTTCCATATTGTGAACCCCCCACCCCTGAATCTAACTTGACTAATTATCAATTACTCTGAATATTAAAGACATTTCTCAAATTTTCCGAAGTTCCTCAAATTCAGCCATGTAGATCAAAATTGATTTTTTATACTACTTACCCATTGCAAATAATAAAACTCAGGCAATCATATGATCAAAATAGTAAGGGTTAAAATAAAAACAAAACAATATACCAAATATTCTAGTACTAATTATGTCCAGGTGCTGTCAGACTATTTGCTAAAAACCTGGAGATTTCTATGAAGTTGTAGTTTGGCCATAATATTTAACTGCCATGTTTTCCTGTCTCTAAACCAGATCTGGGTAAAGACCCGCTAATCACAGGCAAGCAGGCGGTGGAGATCAAGCACACGATGAAGGAACCTCGATCTCTTACAGATAAAGTTCAAACTACTGGTCACACAAGGGAACTACGTCTACGGGACGTCTGCTGGAAACAAGCAAATGGTGAGAGGATTGAAATTTCCTTGCGTTCATATATGGAAATGTGTGATAGGATGATATCAGGTTATATAAACACACCCCAGTTAAAGTTAACTTTCCATCAAGTAAACCACAATTCAATCTTTTATCATGGTTTCCTTTAATCGAATAAATCTTTTCAGTAATCTTCACACCTCCTACAAACCATCTGTTAAAAGACTGTGGTTTGACTTGATACATTTAGTTTCATTCAGAAAACAATTTGCTCTTCATTTGTGATAAACTAGCTCTAAATGGGGTCTAAGTGAATGAGCAAAGTCTACTTTCCTTTTAGACCGGATTAGGTTATTTTGTCTCATTGCACTTGCCCAAATTGACTTAAGACCACCCTTTGTAATCTTGATATTGTTTTCTACGCCGATGTCTTTGTCTCCATTGGACTAGATGAATGATAAAAGTCTGCTACCTAAGTTGTAACTGAAGGACAGAAAGATTTTAATGTGGTTTATCGGCAGGTCTGCAAAACTAACTCGTCCCTCTTTAATGATATACAATAATTAAAATGGAAAAATTCAAACAAACTTTTCAGTTTTCATTGATTTTTTTTCTTCCTGTCATGTTGGCTTTCAGAGCTGCCACGAAAGAAGAAGCTGGTGTTTCATTGCGGAGTAGAAGTGGAAGTTAGTTTTTCAGCTTTGTTCTCTAATGTCTTAGTAGCTTTTGCTACTGTGAAGACTACAAGCAAGCACACCCAGGACTGTACTGTCACACTAAGCAGCACGCCTGTAAGTATTCATATTCCTTAAATTACCATTCAGTCACACTGTTATTCAAACATACATAATCTAAACAGTGACACAAAGGACACAAAATATAATGATAATAATACAAAAGTTTAGTGTGCTAAAAACAATTTAAAATTGAACATAAGAGTGAAATAAAATCTGATTTACTAGTTAAGACTTCTTGAAATTAACGTTTGGGGTCAATATCTGTATTTTGTATCTACATGATAAATTAGATGTTGCTGGTTGTGGAATGCAGTTTCCATTAGCCAGCAGAAATTTCTTAATGATGACAACTCACGCCCTCAGCTCACATGTCTGGGGAAGTTCTGTCCATATTTGGGCTTCAAGCATGCTGCAACCATTGACAAAACAGGAAATAAAAGCAATGTGATTCACTGCTGTTATGCAACCCATCTATCTCACTACATGTTAGACCGTAGTGACATCTAGTGGCTGATTTATTAAACCTTACATAGATTTTTAACATTAATTCCAAAAACATTAAAAGTAAAAGAGCATTTTATGAATTTTGATTGATTTTGTTAATATGCAAGGGATACTTAGATCTTTGTTTTTATTCCTCAGACAATGGAAGACATATTTTCCAGACCTGGCAGGTCAGAGGAGATGGACTCACTACTATTTAATAAATCTCATAACCCAGACTGTACTCTCAGACTCTGCTCTCTTCAGAAGTTGAAGGTATGCAGTCTAAACATGTCCCAAGCTTTTCACTATCATTTCTTTCATTTGTTTTTGTAAACACATTTTCTTTCTTTTCTGCCTTGTTAGGAGTCGATGGTTATCAGGGTGGATTTACACTATACTCACACGGACAGCAAGCTGCGGCACACGGAAAGCCAGCAGATGGACATCGGAAAGCCTCTGGTGGCATTCTGTCAGCTGTACAGGAGGAAAAATGCAGCAAAAGACCAAAGAAAAGAAAGCGCTTCAGCTCAAAGTATGGGCAACATCTCACACCGTAAATCACAACTGCATCAGACTGTTGCTGGACCGCAACGCCCTTACACTAGAAAAGCAGTGTGTACTGCTAAAACTGGGAATACGCGAAGCAATGAGCCTGAAGAAAATGATGAGAACGAGCTATAAGATTTTTTTCTTCCACTTTAGACCTTTATTTTCCAATCTTTGTCAATACTAAAAAAATGTGGTATGTTTTACAGTTGTTGATTGTGCTGAATTTAAACTGAAAATGTAAATATATCTTAAACTGTAATTTTTTTTATAAGACACATGTATGGCACTTTTTTCTATCAGTGGGAAGCTGGCTAGGCTAATTTATCAAATGAGGGAATTGCTCAGTAATTTATGTTGTAAACTTACTTAATCATAATGTTTATTATTATTTTAAGATGTTGTTTTGCTTAGCTTTCCAATCGGTGATCTGATACGTCTTCCTAAGAAACTGCCAGTTCATTTCTTCACTAACTGTTAGTTGACAGTGGTGCTAAAACAGGTTTGTTTGAATGACAGAAAAATAATTTTATATAGATTGATGGGACGTTTTTATGCCATTATACATTTATTGCCATTTCTTGTTTGTAAAGATCTCTTAACAAACATTAACATTTCATTGTAGTCTTTGTTTTCTGTCATAAACAGACTACATGTTGTGGTTATGGGATGGTTTCTGACATCTCCAACATACTGTTGAACAGTATCTAACGAGATATTTTATGAGTAATAAAAACTCATAACTGTTAAATGAAATGAAGCCAAGTTTTTGTGTCCTGGACTTTGTTGTTGTTTAATTGATAACCTTTAGTTTCTTCCAGTCTACATCAGGGCAGCTGTGGCAAAACTGACCAGAAAAGTGCTTTATAAATCTATTCCATTATCATTATAAATATATTTATTATATATATGTAACAATTCTTAATTTTAGCTTAAACAGAGCATAAAGAAAATAAAAATCACCTACATTTAAGGATTTAGTTCACTCCCCTGTGCCACAAAGGCAAATGAGTAAGCAATCAAAGATTTGTATGTATCTTTTTTTAAGCACATTTGATAGCAAAATCTTAAAGGTGCATTGTGAAGCTACATGCTGTCACCGAGGTAAAGTTAGTTTGATGTTTGATATTCAACAAATATTCGGACACCCAGTTCCCGTGCATACACCGACACTTCCCACTGACTGTCCCCAGCCTGCACTATCAACATGTGGGGAACTCACGTTAAAGGCACCGCTCTGAACGCTGGTAGTTTTGACTTAGGGACCGTAAACAAATTGCTACTCTTGTGAATGGCATATAATAAAATGTTCAATAGCTCTCAGGTTATGTGGCTTTTATTACCCAATCCACTTATATTAGTAGTACTAGCCTAGTACAAAAATGCACAGCTCTTCTTTTCAAAGTTTATCAATTAGCCTATTTGATTTTTAATAAATTTTATACATTAAAAATCAAGGTTTTTGTGCAATAGCTCTCAGGTCACATGACCAATTCAACCCAATCCACTTTATATTAGTAGTACTAGCCTAGTACTAAAATGCACAGCTCTTATTTTCCAAGTTGATCAATTATTTGATTTTTGGGGACTATCAGTGGGAAGTGTCGGTGTATGCACGGAAACTGTGTGTCCGAATATCTGTTGAATATCAAACATCAAACTAACTTTACCTCGGTCATGCAGTCCTACTGTATGGAAAGAACAATATGAACTTCTCAAGGCACACAGGCTACTAAAACACGAATCCTCACTTATTTCATCCCAACAGCTTGTTTAAACATATGGCTTAAACACACAAACACACATGATATAGACTACTATGTTTTTATTTGCTACCTAACAAAATTTTTGTATCACTTTCAGCTGTTTGTAGAGACACGCGAGTTTTGCACAAGACTTGAATAACCGTTTGCTTGAAGTTGACAACGACGCCACTATTAACGGTTAGCAAACAATTAAACTAGCGACCTAAGACAAAGTCGCTGTATTAAAATATAGAAAAACGTCCATGAAATTACATTCTGTTCTTCTAGAAAAATGTATATATTGATTTTTACAGAAATTCGGCAGCAAATTTGTGCTGTCTTTCATATACAGTCAATGTGTCAGACACAAATAACAAAGCTAACATGATACATGTAGCTTTGTTATAAGTTCTATGGTTGGACATGTATCCAATTAACATGAAAAATGAAAAATCGAGTATCCATCCCATTAGCACGCCCCCGATTAGCTCGCCGTGATCGTATAGTGGTTAGTACTCTGCGTTGTGGCCGCAGCAACCCCGGTTCGAATCCGGGTCACGGCAACAAAACAACAAGATTCTGAGGGCTTACTTTTGGTGTTCTTAAGAAAAAGACTTTAAAAAAGTATCTAATCACTTTTGTGCATTTATCCACTAACCCTTCGGCGTTCAATCACCTCACAAGCTGTAACTGACCATATGTCTGTCCTCTGCTCCACCACAAAAGACAATGTTTTGTCATCAGTTTACAATTTTATTTAACTAGTAACTGCTTTACAAAACATTATTTACTGAATATCGTAATTTAAAATAATTACAACAAAATGAAAATATTAAAACCATTCTACCTCAACCATCTTTCCACATTGCTGCAACGCAACCAGCAGGAGGCAGTGTGATACAGTTCATTTCTTCCCACTGTGACACAGAAACATGAAGTGCTGAGACACCTGAGGCCAGTGGTTTTAGGTCAACCTGACAAGAATTTGGCTTCATTGCAAAATGCTGCCAAAACCAATAAAATCAACAGACTCATTTCCCCCCATAGGTGTATTTAAACCTTCATCTTTTTTGGAAGTTCTTCACTGCTTCACTGAGTTAAAATATGTAAACTTGATCACACCCTTGATGATTTATTCATAACCCTCACACCGTGAGAGTCTAGGAAAGCCTTTCTTAATTAATTTAATCATCTCAGCTTCAGAAAAAGAACAAATGATCATCCATATGCAGCTTTATAACTGTAAGTTTCATGCAGAAACCATTGTTAAAGCTGCGGATCAGTAGAAACTGCAGTGTGGGGGAAAAAAACGCAATCAGAAATAACCCTAAAACCCAAAACACAGATGAAATACCTCACACCCCGTTGGCCCACTTTGACGTCAGTTTTCATTGGGACCCGCCCGCCTGCTCAAGTGGCAGAGAGATAATCCTCCACTCGACTACAAACACACAACGAGCCGCCACCGGATCTGGATGCGGGCATCCTCAGATTCTGCGCTTAACAGGGACCCATGCGCGTGAACTCAACGGGACAACGATGGTGCATGCCTCGGCGGCTGAATCCGTGGCTGCTGGTCGCTTAGCAGAGCGGGAAATACAGTCAATGTGACATTCACTCGCACGCTGGTGTTGACTTTATTGTTCTGGTCCTGCAGACGCAAAGAGACGGATTCTCTGGGAAGATGTTGAGCCGTTTCATGAGTGGCAGCATCAGGAATCTTGAGAGGGAATACAGCTGCACAGTCAGACTGCTGGATGATACGGAATATACGTGCACCATTCAGGTTAGTCACCTGTCGTCCGCTGTTTATTCACACCACAGAAAAGCGCTGCGATTGTGTGTGACCTGACAAGAGGGAAAAGCGAGGGATCTGTGCATGAATGCTTCACTGCTGGTGTCAGCCCAGCCGAACTGGAAATCCTGAGCAAAAATGTGGAGTATCTTTCCAAATAGCTTCAAATCTGGGTCAGGGAAATGTTCTCTACTACACTGAATATGGTTAGATTAGAATATTTGACACATATTAAAGCAGTGTTGCATCCAACATGGTTGATAAAACGACATTATATGTCGTTTTCTTTAATTTATGACTCAGATAATTATTATTATTATTTATTGTATGATATGATGAGGTTATTTTTTTGCTCAGTTTTTTTGTTTTTCTCTCACATCTGCAGTGTACACAGGTTATCCCATAAAAACACCTCTTAAGTTACTGTCTGGCTCTGTATTATGATAATGATCACGCTTGTTCAAAATGTACCATGTGAGGCTGATGGAGATGTAAACAGTCCCCCTCCCTCCATTTCTTTTTTCAAATGAACAAATAGTAGAGAAATAATTGATATTGCCAGGTAAGACACGTTGCTTTGAAACCTAAAAACATGCCATGGCCCTAGTATTAAACTGTGTCTGTCAGCCTTTTGTCTTACCAGCCTCGCTCTGATGATTTTGCAGTTTCATGTTCATGCTGATTTTATGAAAAGTGGGTGAGAGAGCCTGTCACTTCAATTGCAAGAAAAGGTTTCATTTGTAGATGTTTTATTGTTGTATGAAAGGACATAATTCCTTTGAGAATTCCCCGTCTGCTCAGTAACATAACAACAAAGAATCAGTGAAGAATCAGTGAACCTGTAATAAAAAACAATGAAACATTCATAACAAGTGAATGCTTCCCGTCGTAATGTTTTGTCACCAGAATGCAGTGTTGTTATCCCGCCTCTTCTCCCCAAATGAGCAGGCATGAAAGACATACTGGAATTACTGTAGGGTTGTGACTGTGTGCCCAGGTTGTAAACAGACCTGCATTTTTGCTGGCAGAGCTGAGCAAGAGGTAGAGCTGGGCCAGATGGACTGCGAAGCCAGCAGGTGTGTTGTTTGCAGCAGAGTTGGGTGTCTGACGTCACCAGAAAGAAAGGAGAGTGGAGTGAAAACGACAAAAATGTCACTGTCTGGAATCCTGATTATCTTTCCGTCAAAACCGGTGGCAGGATAATCCACCTGACTAACACTAATGCCTGTTCTACATTTAGTTGCTTCCCTCCAGGCTCTATGTAAAAAAAAATCAGCTTGGATATCAGGACACCAAGGCTGGGAAATGCAAAGAGGCAGGTCATATATTCTTAGTGTCACATTCTCGCTCAGCTTTCTTTGTATGTTTTAGTCTCTCTCTGTCCTGCTTTCTTTCCATGTCCTATCCTGTTTCCTGAGAGCAGCAACTTTATACCCAATAGACTTGTTTCCATCACCTCCCATCCTTTCTCTGAACTTTTTAAACGTTCCATAGTCAGATTAGCCCGAGGCCCAGGTCAGCTCCTCTCCATAATACACTGAATTACTGATTATTCAATGACACCAACACCCCCAGTGGTCTCTGCATGATAAAGCCACCTTCGTTAGAAACAAGGACAAACTGAACAAAGCTGAGTGTTTTCACAAGCGGAAGAAAACGTGTCTTATCTTTTTGATGCACTTGCAGCTTAACTTTTTGCCTTAATGAATTATAGAGATTTCCAGTCAGTGGAGGGAAGGAGAAGAGAGCACGTGTAGTGGCTTAGTCCTGAAGACGAGTTGCAAGTTGATGGAAGAGTCTCATTTTCTCTTTTGGCCTCCAGCGTGTAATGCTATGCGATTTTAGTTCAGTGCTGCAGAAGACTGTCAACATAGGAATTAGCCAGGCCTCATATTTGGCCTTTTTTATGTCGCACGTGCAAAAAACAAAACAAAAGAAGAAAAAAAACAAAAACACATTGTTTCAGTTGGAGTTAACTATAGGTTATATCTGTGTTGCTTCAGATTTTTTAAATTACTATGCGCAAATTACAAAAAATACCATTTAAGGTAATAAAAGTGAAACAGTAAAGGTAAAGTTAAAAGTTTTTTGTATATCTTCCTTTCAGCAGTAAGAACAATTTGTGCCTAAGTTCTCTTAAGATCTGCTGACGTCTTGTGAGAAGACTGTTGGGGGGGCTATGTGTATGTATTGAGGGGTACTTCAGTTTGAAGCATGGTGCCACCGTTTCAGCTGTTGCTACGGTGACTCCACAGCTACTCGGACAAAATGTGGGATCACTCATTGGTCAGAATTCCTTTGACAATCGCTAGTGCCATCCTTAATATCATTGTGGGCTTCTGCTGTTTGCTCACACCAACCAGGATAAATGTGGAACTGTCCTCACTGATCTGCTTGTCACTAGTCTTAAATTAAATTATAGCTTAACGTGAGTTGGATGCTTCAGTGCTTGTGGTCTGTACTTTGCTTCCGCATAAATGAGATGCTCCGAGAAGGATAGTTTACAAGTTGGATGGTGATGTTATCTTGGCAATCTCCATTTTTTATGTAGTGTAGGAGAACTATCCCGGCTCACACACTAAAAAAGATTCAACCTCAACAGGTCATTGACTTAAGCCTGCACACAGTTCAGAATTGAACTTTTTTCCATGAAGCTCTTTGAATTGTGGAAAGATGGAAAGTTTTTTTTTCTTTTGCCGTGAAACAGCATCAAGACTGACAAATCAGTCAGAAGTCAGGTAAGATTTTCATTGTACATTGTAGATATCGCTCCCCTGAGTGACAGGATAGAAGTGGTACACGTCTTTGTGCAGGTGTGCATTCCCTGAGCCTGCAGTGGCTAACACTGTTGATATGCTTTATATGAATGATTAAAATGTGTGATGTGTGAATGTTTCATGAGCTGTAGCCTCAGGAGAATGCCACTTGCGTTTGCCAGGATCAGTGGGCACCAGCATCATGACTGGCTGAACCTGTAGTGCGTGGCTGGTTGCGATTAAGGATTACTTCACTGTGTGTCTGTGTAGCAGCTCTGCTCAGTAGCTTTCACAGGGATTTGAAATGTTGAAGCAGCTTCTTGCCAGTTAAACTATCAGTCACTTGATAATAATGAAAGAACTGGTGCAACATGTCAGGTCTGCGAAGGGCTGTTGCTGCTGTTGAATGTGCTCTTTAATCTTCACTATGTTTCATTGCTGTCTCTCACACATCTCAAATCTTCAGTTGGTTATTCAGAGAACACTGAACTCTGCCTGACGTATATTGGCTTACTGAGATTCATGAAGGAGCTTAGCTGGACACAAGGTGCCATATGTTTTTGCTTCACGCCCATTGACACATGAGCTTACATATATTATACGATTTAATGCATAATTTAATGTTAGCTCCTAGATTTATTGTGCTTTCGTATTAGAGTGGTCAACTTGATGAATGTGGGCGTAATTTGTTTGGGTCTGTGTAACCAAATGCCCTTTTCTTATTCCTGGGTGTCTCGTGTGTGTGTGTGTGTGTGTGGGCAGGATGGAGAGCAGTGAGGCAGTCTGTCAGTGTGTTGGGAGAAGTCTGCTGAGCCCTCCTTTGTGCTGTCTGGGATGTATTGTGTGACAAAGAGAAACAGAAAGGGGCCTCAGGTTATGCTCCACCTGATAGCATAAAAATGAAACACCCCATCTGAGGTGCATGTTTGTGTTGTGGTCGTTCTGTTGAGAGAGAAATAGACAAGTATAGTAACAAGTTTCACTTTGGTATGAGCCGGCCCCACAGCCATAGTCATGGAAGCAAATTGCATGGCTTGTTGGTTGTATTTCCATACTCCAACAACCTTGTAAATGAGATTGGAGTTAGCATTGCAGCTTTTGCTGTAGGCTGCTGTGAAACAGGGAGTCTGGGATTTCTTAGCTTATTTTAAAAAAATTAAGTCAAGCTAAATACGAACAATGAATGGTGCTCATAACGTCCTGTTGTGATACACGAGTAGCCCAAAAGTTAATCAGACAAGGTCATCAAACAGAATGTGTGAATGCAATGTTGTCAGGCTAAACGTTTAATGTAGGAGAACATGCAACAATGGATACTGGGCTGATTTATAATGAGATGCAGTGCAGTGAAATATTTAATGTGGGAGAAATGTATGCTCAGCTGCAGCTTTATGTTAATGAGATATCATTTAAATGTTAGTTTTATTATGAATTTCTTCATGATTTGATTTTGGTGTGCTACATGAAGAAATGAGTGGTTGTTTTTTGTTTTTTGCCTGCCTCTTTTGCACATGAGAGGATATGCAGTTTGAAATATATCTGATTTGCAATTTAGTTGAGAAAAGTTTTGGTTTGGATTTATTTCTCTGCAGTTTGAACTGATCTACCAACCAGCATTTAATCTGAAACTTACATTTTACAGCCAACTTCAGTCAGACTTTAATAAGATGGTACCTTTGTCCTCTCCTCTATGTTTGCCTGTTCCTGTTTGTCTTTGGGCCTTGGGGCTCTCTGTTGTATGAGAGAATCCAGCCTTTGTCTTGCCCTGTACTTTAAGGCCTTGTGCCTCTGCAGACTAATGAGGAAGCACAGAGACCCTACCCTCAAAAAAGTGCTAGAACAGACTAAGAACTGATCTGCAAGATGTTCATGTCTGATAAAGAACATGATAATGAACCATATATATTATGTCTATGTATTCTAAAAGAACTGTTTAACAATGTGCTTGTTTGTTACGTCTCAGTTATCCTTTGTAAATCTCCTCAGTATGAAAGTTGCTTTGTGATGGAAATGAATACTAATGTGAGTGTCATCAGCACATAGGCCAGGTGCTGCGCTGAAATCAGATGTGGTCTGACAGCCGTGACAGTCCTCTGGTGACCAACCAGCTAACAAGGTTTAGTGAAAAAAGAGTCCTCCACTATGATGTGCCACAAACGAGGGTGTTTTTTTGTCATTATTTGTGAGCCACATGCCTCGTCTAGTTTTTGAACTCCTGCTATGTCCATCTTTCATCCTGCCCTCATCTGCTTTATGGGCCACCTCTTCCCCTCTGTCTGTGTCATCATGCATGTAGTTCACCAGCATGCAGTCTCACTGCTGGATTTTTTTTTTGAGTTAATGATTGCTATCCCCTCCTTCTTCTTACATCTCTCTTTCCTTTGCCTCAGTGTCTTGTGTGTTATTTGTCGTCTCTGCAAAGTCACTGTGCTCTGTGGGATCTGGCCTTTGTAATGTGCTGGCTCTTCAAGACACAGCTGATTTACTGTTAATATACTATGTACTATATTTCTGGATGTCATCATACTTTACATTTAGTGGGTTTTTCTCATCTCAGTCATTCTGAGTTGTTATACATGGATGATATGATGTTCCCCAATAAGTCAACAGCACAGCAGCGGTGAATAAAATGCTATTAGATTGGTTCTGGCCAGATTTTTTCTTTGTATTGCTGTTTGCAATAGGTAGATCACAGTTTTATTTCAACATACCTTTTTGCTTTTCTATGTTCACATAAACTGGATTTATAGTTTAGCTGTATTTCATAACATATCTAAATTCCTAAAGCGTTTCCCTTTAGGCTATATCCTTAGAAAAACTGAGGAATAATTTATTACGGAGCAATTTTACTGCTAAACACAGAAAATCAGATCCTTCTAGTTTTGAGACATATACACACAATCAACTGTTTACTCTCTACTATATGTATTCCATTGTACTGCTGTACTGTACACTTTACTTCTCAGTCATGTATACATCCCATCTGTATCCAATTTGGACAAGGCGATGTTTAGAAACTATTTCAGATTGTGAGTAAGTCATAAATAAATAAAACATAAGCTGAAGAATGACGACAGGGTTTAGAGTTAGGTTTCATATTTGAAGCAGTGTTTAAAAAATAGCTGTGTATGCTCAGATTATGTCAAAAGGAATGGGTGCGATTAACCCTTTGATGCTAGTTGTCCCAAATTTATTATTAGCCTTTTAATTTTTTTTGTCTAAAATGTCTAATCAATTTATATATTGTATTTAAATAATATTATTTTTACACAATAGTTAGTTAGTCAATGTTTTTTATTTATTGTCCTAAATATATTTGATTATTAATAAGATTTTATTTCGTTTTGTCTCTATTTTGTTTCTAGATTTAGATACAGATCTGCATATAAATATATAACTGCATATGAATCAAACTCATCATATTGTTTCATCGACACTATAAAACATGCTATTTGTAGGCTAATATCAGTGTAATAATGCTATATTAAGGTTTGTTTTTTTCTCTATTACTAAGGAGGCAGTTATTCAAATCACTCTCATCATTGAATGTGCAGTTCTTGAAGAAATATATCATCCTGTCTTGAGAACTTTGCACAGAGATGGCAAGGTCTTTTAAAGTCTAAAATAAACACTTCTTTATCAGTGTTTAAGAATATGAAATATGTACTATCTCTCAGATGTCCCGTGACATAAAGCTGAATAAATCGGCTTATGGAAACTGAGAAAGACAGCAAGTGGAAGAGCTTTCGACAGCCATGTGCACTGATGCAACAAGACACTAAGATGAGTCAGACTGGTTGTTTTTTTTTTTTTTTTTAATTTATTTAAATTTTAAAAATCCCTCTGGAAATGCTTAATGAATCTAAGTCTAATTTGCCAATCTGGGTTATTATTATTCTACTGCGAGTCACATTTTCCACTGGATCGTTAGATAATAGAATTGCTTTAAGAGAATCATTTGTATGTTAAGACTGTAGACTTGTATTATTTCTGTTCAGGTATCCATTTGTATATATTTTATTTAATCTTTGTATCAAATAAAGGCCTGGGCAGCATTCATTGCTCCATCTGCATCTGCTGGCAGATTACACTAACAGCTATTCATGTAATCAGTCTCGTTTCCCTTTGTGTGTGTGTCAGCACAGCCGTCACAAGAGATGCGTGTCTCTGGAGAGAAGATAGATGAACACACACAGAAGACAAAGAGGCTCGCAATGCACACATACACAACAAGCCACAGACACAAAGGGAGCTGTCCGCTGCAGGTTCTGACTCAAATGAGCTAAAGTGTTTTTATTAAATAGTGCAATATTTTAAAAGATTGCAGTGTACAATGAAATATGTGCCCTGAGTGTGCCTAAGGAAAGAAAATATTATCCTACAACACATACTAATTTTAAATATTGAGAATTTTGTAGTCAATTTTCAAACATCCTTTTAAAAGGATGGTTGTGTAATTTTTTAGCTGTTAGTTAACATTTTACTAATTCTGTTAATTAGAAATCTAAACAAAAATTTATAATTTTTTTGCTTCGTGGTTTTGTAGTTAAAGATATTATTTTGCATCTTGATGTCCAACATTGGCACGTCTGTTTTAAATCATCTAACATGCTCCATTTTTGATGTGTCAGTAATGTGCTCTGCACATACCACAGTTATTTAAGGTGCTCCACAGGGTTCTGAACTGGGAACCTTTCAGTTCTTCTAATACACGTTTTCATTAGGCAATATAATTCTACCTCTACTGGTATACTAACATGACACCCAGCTATGTTTAAAAATTAAAAAAAGAAAACTAAGCAGTTGTGGAGTCTATAGGTTTGTCTTGCAGACATTAATATGTAAATGAGCGGTTATGTCTGACTTTAGCCCAGCTTAGCTAAATGTTTTACGCCCTAAAATTCTAAGCATTTTACTATAAAACCATATTGTAAGGTTTTTATACTACTATAAGAAACTGTTCTCATTTTTGGATCAGCAATAAAAGAGCCTATTTGTTTAAGACAAAGTTTAAAATATATTTCTTTACAGGTTCCTTTCTTAAGTTATCTTTCTGTGGTTGTTTAATATACTTTTAACCAGTATTTTTTAAATTTATTAGGCTTTTTTTCTCATTGCCATTAATATTGATATTTAGTATGATTTGCAATTTTTTTCACAAGAGTCATCGATTTTTAAATCTTCTGTGTTATGTCTACATTTGTGTCTTCAGAAGTTTCTCCTGTACAAACACGTGAGCTTAAAAAGTTTGAGTTTATGAAAATGTATTAGCTGTATTTTTTATGTAGAGGTGTAATATGATATATGTATATATAATATGGTATATTATCTAAATGCATATCAGCAGAAATGTAAAACTATTACAGATTCATTGTTCAAATGAGTCTTTATAAACGTATTTAATCAATTTGTGATAAGCTGCAAATAACAATACTAACATATCAAAAGGGTTTCCGTCACCAGGACAGCCACTGGTTGCCATGATGATGACTTCATCCCTTAGCTTGTAGCTAAAAATAAAGAAGAAAAGGAAAACATTGTCATTAATTCTGCTTCATTAGGTTTTGTGTCATGATTTATTAAACAACAGATGCGTTATTTGGATCTCTCTCATGCTCTTTTCTTGTTTTCTTTTCCTTTGTTAATTTCTTTTCTTTTTTTCTTTTCATGTTGTCTCTCCTCTTTTCTTTAATTTTCAGTGTGGCAATCTCTGTAATAAACATCTATTCATTTGGTTTCACAACATCCCATAGTGCCTCATAAGGTCTATAGTTTTTATTAGAAAGATATAGCTCCAGAATGGTATTAGGAACAGTGCTAGTGATGAAAACTTGCACTGCCATCTTGAGGAAAATGGGTTTTCAGGCCAAGTAGACTCGGGTCCAGGATTAAACAGTTGTGCATATGATCTTCACTGCGCATGCAACTGGGGATATTGTTATTTACTGATCTCTATCAAGTTAATCTAAAAACTGTCTCTAAATGACATTTTAATTATAAGTGAAAACTTTGCTGTGACACCAGCATAGCAATGACCTCAAAACCATGTGGGATAATAATGCTTAAGATTTAAAGTACTTAACAGTTGCAATGCGAGTAGCATATATATACCCCACAAAAACATCTAACCGATCCAGCCAGGACCAGCTGTAATCTCCAGCTGACATTCCTTTTTATCCGAATTCTTTCCGTGTAGCTCGTAGAGATGATAGGGGGAAAGTTGTTTAGGATGACAGCAGAAATATTTGGTTTAAATGTTGTTTTTATGTTGGCCTGGGAAGAAGAAATCCATGTTTTTTGCACTCCCAAACTGCATCTCTCTTCCAAAAGGTCTCTTAAAAACAAACATCCAAACATAGCTTCAGCTATCAGAAAAGTAAAAAAAAAAAAAAACAAAACAACTAAATGCAAATTACATATTGAGAAACTTTGCTTCCCTGTGATGAAGTGGCTGTACCCTGCCTCTTGCCTGCTTATTGCCGGGATAGGCTCCTGCTTCCCCATGTCCCTGAATTGGATTAAGTGGTTTAAAAGATGGATGGATTGAAATCTTGCTTAGCCAAGAGCTGCTTGCTAAAACAACAAGTCAAACTTAAATTCTACTCACCATAACTCTCATTTTAATTCTTAAACACTTGCATTGTGCTTTTCTGGAGTTTATAGCTGGTCCTAATTACTCTTAGGCACAATCTTTTTGCGTGTTGTGTTAAAGTCAGGATATTCCAACTGTAGATCTCACTCCTAATGTTCTGGGGTTCTTGGCTAGATTTTATCCTGACTTATAGTTTTATTATAATTAACGTCACTTTCTTCACACTAACAATTCCCTAAAATCAGCTTAAATAGAATTAGGACACAACTAAAGAACTGAGCTGCTTTATATTCATTCATATCAGACCTATTATACACCCTATACCATTTGCAAACATTAAATCTGTATAGTAGGATTGGTGTCCATTATCTGTACAAAGAAAAAAAGAAACAGGAAAATGTTGGCTTTCAGTGGGAGCTCTGTCTTTGTTTGGGCTGAGTATACAGACAGAGATGTGCCATATGGTGGCAAAATGACAGTCCGGAGGGGATCGCTTCACCAGTGGTGCTTTACCCTCTATAAATGGTGTTTATGGAACTCCCCACTGCCCCAAGGGTACAAGCCAGGTGCCACTGAGGGTAATAAAGGGCTGTTTGCTCTACTACACAGCATGCCAGTCTCTCAATTCTTTTGGAGGGAAAGAGTGATGGTTTGCCCCAGGCTTTTGAACAAACCAGCCATTTCTATGGCATTCTACTGTACAGTTTATTGTATTAAATACATCAAGAATGGGCCCAAACCCTTAAAATACCTGGTACTTCCTACATAATCAAAACAATTATGCAGGTTTATTTGTAAAGTGTAAGAAAAGATTTTATTGCCATTTATGCCGTGTACTGAAGCTTTTACAATTAAAATAACGGCAAATTGTTAATCTAAAATACCAACAAAGACCGTTTTGGTTTTGATCACAGCCCATGTTTCACTGGAATTATCCTAATGCAAAGGCAATTAAATGTGAATCAGTCCAGTCAATACAGAGATCAATATGGAGACTAACTGATGATGAATGAATGATAAAAACTGATGATGCTGTGGGGGTTGTAGGAAGGCTAGCTTTTTTTTTTTTTTTTTAGCTTTAATCATTCTTTAGTGGCAGGTGCAGAGAGTAAAGTTTGTAGAGGAGATGGTCAAGCCACCTCTGGCCACATGATGCCTCAAACTAATGAGTGATCTCATTCGTATCTGCAGTCTTCATTAAAGGCTGAAATTTTATAGTGTTACAAGTTAGTCTCAACTTGTTAAGGATTTTGTAATATTATGTGGCATTATTGTGACGTAGCAACATGAAAACAGTATGTACTTTAATATGTAACCAGCAATAAAGCATCAAATGAATGCAATTCGAAGAACGTGACATTTTCTTCACGGTAAACTGGTGATGTGAAGAAAATGTATTTTTGACTTGATAACAGTAATGATGTTAAAAATGTTCAGTTATACCCTCATAACTACAACACTGACTGTCCAGTAGGGTTCAGCAGCAGGGAAAAGCCTTAATTTATACACCAGTGATAATCATTTGTGAAAATCATCACCCAGAAACTTTGTTTTCCTGTTTTCTATATTCAGTTAATTGCTTACCTTCACAATGTTAAGTAAGATATTTTTCTGTAATTTCCTCATTGGCCAGTGGTCTCACTCCTTTCTCCTTGTGGCTTTTCTGAGAGGCCCCTTGTCATTTATCAATCTCTATAGTTTATGAAAATAGATAACTGATGTCACAATGTCTTACAGCTGGGAAATTCTGATAAGATCAAATGAAAGATATTTGGTGTCATTTTGCATATATTACATTATGTCATCGCGTAGACTATTCATTAAAGTTGCAATTAGCTTAACAACAGATGAAGTAATATATGATTTTTTGAGTACTTGAAAGTAAAGCTGGATATCAAAAATATTTTTTGAGAATAATATATTATTTATAGTGTACTGTATATTAGAAATATTTGAGCTAAGTTGGGGCCACTTCAAACTGGCCAGAATGGCTTATTGCCCACTTAGGAGAAATCAGCATATTGCTTATCTGGGGCAATGCACAAAGTTTTTTAACTTTAATGTCTCTTTCACTGTAGATAGGATAGATGAGTAGTTTTTGAGCATTTGCCAAGGTTGTGCCCTTCTGCAAAAGATGCAGTAATTACCACCCAGCTGTCACGGCCTGCGGACTATGCAGTTGTTGGCGAGATTTTGCAGACAATACCTTGCTGCCCTTTTCATTCATTATAAACATTGTATTGATTTAGTTTATTACTAAGATTGTTCAGCACAGAGACATTTGTTTTCTGCTTTGCATGCCATTGTTGTTGGCCTTGGGGTAATTTCTTTCACAAATAATTTGTATATTGTTAGCGTGACCCAGCCCACTGGCCACGACAGGCTGTTTGGCAACCTGCCAAGATGTTAGGGAGATCTGGCCTTTGCCATCCATCCCATCTTCCTCTGGCTGCTGCTGACAGTGATGACTTACAAAAATCTTTTGTGGAGGTTAAAGTGCACATCTCATCTGCTGTTAATTTGTAATGCATTAGGCTAGCTGGTTCAGGTGTCTCCTAGAGATTTTATCCTCCCCAAATCAAATATGTTTTTAGTTTAGATTTAAAAACAGACACCGAATTTGCCAACCTAAGCTTGTCAGGTAAGGAGTACCAAAGTTTTGGGGCTACAACAAAACTTTGAATCCTCCTTCTGGGGAGGAGTCGGGAGGGGGGTGGGGCAGTCAAGAGGGTTAGGTCTGAAGAACGCAAGCAGCGATGAGGAACATAAGGGACAATAAATCGTTAATATATGAGGGGGCAATACCCTAAAGGGCTTTAAAAACAATAAGTAAAATCTTAAAATCAATTCTGAAGTGAACTGGTAACCAGTGAAGGGATGCTAAAATAGGTGTAATGTGTTCTTGTCTTTTTGAGCCAGTTAAAAGCCTTGCTGCAGAATGTTGAACAAGCTTCAGACGCTTAATACTTTTCTGTCTTAATTCTGAATAAAGTGCAATACAATAGTCAAGTCGGCTCGAGACAAGTGCATGGATCACTTTTACTTGTTCGGAACAGAAGAAAACTTTTTAATTTTTGCAATATTTCTAATATGCTGAGAACATGATTGCACAACCTTTGTAATTTGAGAATCAAAGCTGAATTTTGAATCCAAAGTAATTCCTAGGTTGCAAGCAGACGACTTTATGTGAGTGGATAGATTACTGAGGTGTGCAGGGCCAAATAAAATTATTTCAGTTTTTGAGTCATTCAACTCAACCATTTTGACTCAACCAGCTCTTGATGTCAGAGAGGCAGCTAAAAACACGGGCAAGGGACACTGGATCAGTGACGCCCAAAGGGTGGTACAACTGCATGTCTTCAGCATAATGGTGAAAATTTATATAATGCTTTCAAATGATGTCACCAAGGGGATGTAAGTAAATAGAAAACAAAACAGGGCCAAGAATCAAGAGACACCGCAAGAAAGGTGGGCTGGAGAAGAAGACAACTCCCTTAATACAACAAAGAAAGAACTGGAGGCGCGATACCAGGAGAAGGCTGTGCCAGTAATACCAATGTGATTTCCCAGCAGGTTCAAGAGAATATTGTAGTCAATAGTATCAAAAGCAGAACTCACATCAAGTAAAATTAAGACTGAACATGATTCAGAACCAGCTGTGAGAAGCCGGTCACTTGTAACTTTAATTAGAGCTGTTCCAGTGCTATGAATATTTCGGAAACCAGATTGAAATTTTTTAAAGGTACTGTTCTGGCGCATATGATCTGCGAGTTGGGCAGCAACTGGTTTTTTTTTAGATTTTGGAGAGGAATGGAAGATTAGATATAGGTCTGTAATTATTACGGTGTGAAGGTTTCTTCAGGATTGGTTGTGTAGGAGACCGTTTTTCCTGTCAAGGACGAGGACACTGGTTTCTTTAGATTGAGAAGAATATAAATTTAATGATGA